>VZSC01000313.1:6885-29168 GCA_013398225.1 Steatornis caripensis | reverse complement strand
ATCACCAGCAGAGATAAAGAAGTCATTATCACACTCTCCTCAGCACTTGTCAGACCACACCTGGAATGCTATGTTCAGTTTTGGTCCCCACTATGCAAAAAGATATGTGGACAGGCCCCCCAGAGAAGTNGAGTCCTGGTGGACAACAAGCTCAATGTGAGTGAACAGTGTGCTGCAGAAGCAAAGAAAGCCAGCAGGATGCTGGGTTGCATCAAGAAGGGCATCACCAGCAGAGATAAAGAAGTCATTATCACACTCTCCTCAGCACTTGTCAGACCACACCTGGAATGCTATGTTCAGTTTTGGTCCCCACTATGCAAAAAGATATGTGGACAGGCCCCCCAGAGAAGTGCCACAAAGATGATCAAAAGACTGGGAAGCCTGCCATGTTAGGAAAGGCTGAGAGCACTGGGTTTGTTCAGCCATGAGAAAAGAAGGTTTAGAGTAGATCTCATCACCATGTTCCAGTACTTAAAGGGTAGCTACAAAGAAGGTGGACACTCCCATTTTACAAGGAGTCACATGGAGAAGACAAGGGGTAATGGGCACAATTTAGTCTTGGGGAGATTCTGATTGGACACAAGAGGGAAATTTTCACAATGAAAACAATTTGCCATTGGAATAATCTCCCCATGGAAGTGGTGGATTCCCCAACATTGGACACATTTAAGATTCAGCTGGACAGGGTGCTGGGCCATCTTGTCTAGATCATGCTTTTACCAAGAAACGTTGAACCAGATGATCCTTGAGGTCCCTTCCAATCTGGTGTTCTATGAGTCTATGATCTTTAATCCAAGTAAAAGTTCTATTAATGAATTTACAACATATTTCATTGTAAACAAAATCAAAATTAATATTAAACTGAAATACATTTTTCTTCTCCATTTGTAGTTTTTCCATGCAATTGCAAATGAACTAGTGCAACTCTGTTGCCACTGAATTATTTCTTCTTTATCACTAAAGCTGTCTTTGCAATGTAATGAAACTGACATGAGAACCTTGAATACACATACACATCTTTATTTAAGGTAGAAATCTGACTATCTATCCATACTATCAATGTTAAAATCTGCAAAGTAAAAATAATGCCTACAAAAATATGTGAATGTCTTGCATTTATATCATACCATTCAAATATAAAAGGATAAATAACCAATTAATTTCATTTTTGATTGAAAAGTTTAAAGAAAACGAACAACTCAAAGTTAAAAAAAGGTAAGTTTGCTACATGTCAAAATGTAGAAAACGTAAATCCACAGAAATGACAGCTTAATCTGCAATAGATACAGGAGGGGGAAAACAAGGTAATGTATCAGAGGAAGCTAATCAATACTGTAGAAATCTATGACAGAGGCATGAGTTGGTACAGATAGAGCTGGAAGTACAGAAGAGCTCTAAAGAATGGAGTCTAACTGAATAAAAGGATGCAGTGAGTACCTGTATATGAAACCTAAGGAAAATGACAAATTTACATGAGAAAAAATGTTATACAGTTATAATCTGTTAAATTAAAGAAGCAGCGTAACATGTCAGAAAGAATACTCTCTGGATATACTTGTTAGACTGCACTGCAAGTGTGCGAGACTTATGTGATTAGTGGCAGGTTTGATATTTGTAGCTGTTGGGGAGTCTTATTAGAAAGGTTTATCGTAGACTTGTGTATTTTTGCAGGAGGGTGCAGCATGGAGATTTCAAAAATACTACACAAACCAAAACCAGTATAGATTATTCATTATCAAGATAATAATGACAAGGCTTGGGGATTTTGCTATCTTCAAATTATCAGGGACTGACATATGACTACTTAGGCTGAGCTTGAAAAGAGTTATGTTGGAGAAAGGCCCTTTGCAAGATAAAGTAATTTCCTCCCCTCCCGTGCTCCATTTTCCAAGACATATTTACTAAATATTCTTTCCCTGTTAGTAATCTCTAAGCAATGAATAAAACATACCGTTCTTTATTTGTATGATATTGTTCTCTTAAACATCAACGACGTAGTGCTGTTGTGTTACCATGTGTTACTATTAAGACAGTGACATAAAAAAAAAGTATTTTAGTGAGTTTTTTTAAGGTCTGGCAGGGATGGGTCTTGTTACCCAAAAGCTGACACCCACCCTATATGATGATATGAGACATCACATACAAAATCATCATAAAAAGAGCAGGAAAGTAGTAAGCAATGAAGAGGAGCAAAAATAATTACAACGGTGGAGTTAAATTATCTACTTAAGATTTTACAACACGGGTACTTGTCCTGTGTCTTTGGGAATAAAGACCACAGCATAATATAAAGCAAGGTCACTAAGTTATTTAAAATTGTAGGTGGTTTCACAGTTTCCCTTTCTACTAGTTGAACTTTAACATATTCCTGATTTTTGTGTGAAGGCATAAGACATTTCTTCTCACTTAGAACGATATTCCAAACAAGGAATTTTTTCTTTATTTTCCTGTATAAACTAAGCTTTTAATTGAAATAAAATGTATCCTATTTTTTTTCTAAAATCCTGTTAATCTTTTTTTTTACACTGTAATTTCATCTAAACTCTAGCCTACTTCAGCACAAAATTTCCCTTTCCCTCTCTTCACTACTGATATAATCAGAGAATAACTTTTGAAAGGAAGAATTGTCACTCATTGTCTAATGGTAATGGAAGACATGTTTGGGGAAAAGAGCTCTACATTCTCCCAGTAGTTTGTGTAATGACTCTGACAGGCTCACTATTTCAACTATTGTGGTTTTTTTATTTTTCTTTTTTAAATCTCTTCATATAGGAGAGATTCTATGAATAGTTGCATCTTACTCCCACATCAGGAAAAAGTGGTACTCAGTTTTGTTGGTTTGTTTTTTTCTTTTTTCTGCTATCCATTCCTGATACATGTATTTATTTTCCCCAAAACATTATATCCAAATGAGCAATTCAGATGTGTGATGTTATCTGGGCAAGTTTTGAGCTGTGCAAAGGTAGTGTGTATATATATATACTCACATATGTATAGACATACATACATACATATATATATATATGACTTGGTGAAGCCACACCTGGAATACTGAATCCAGTTCTGAGCTCCCCAGTACAAGAGAGACATGGACACACTGGAGAGGGTTCAGCAAAGGGCTACAGAGATGATTACAGGTCTACAGCAGGTCTCCTATGAAGAAAGGCTGAGCGAGCTGGTACTGTTCAGTCTGGAGAAGCAACGGCTCAGGGAGGATCTTATTAATGTATATATATACCCGAAAGGAGAGTGCAAAGAAGGTGGAGCTCTTTTCAGTGGTTTCCAGTGACAGGACAAGAGGCCATGGGCACAAACTGAAATCCAGGAGGTTCCCTCTCAACATCAGGAACTGTGAGTGTGACTGAGCACTGGCATAGGTTTCCAGAGAGGTTGTTGGGTCTCCATCTTTGGAAATACTGAAAAGCCTTTTGGGCACGGTCCTGGGGAACTGGTTTTAGGTGTCCCTGCTTGAGCAGGGAGATTGGAGAAGATGGTCTCCAGAGGTCACTTCCAATCTCAACAATCCTGTGATTCTGTTAATGACTTGACAACCTAAATTGATGCCCTTAATATAAAATACATATCATGCTAAAATCTACTTTCATGGTAATGTGGGTACTATATCACGTCTAGACTCCCTTTGGGTGAACATACATTAAACAGATGTTGCATGCATACTCAGGAAATTAATCGTGTTCAGGTTATTTATCTATTGCATAATCCAACTGTAGAAGTGCTGTAAGAGTCCTTGCCAGTTCATGTACCTTTTGTTAAATACTTAGCAAAAGGAGCAGACTCATTACAAGTTGTCTTTATAGTTGATAGAACCTTGTATAATTCCTGGTTTTGGGACTCTTAGGATGTCATCTGTATGGAATGCTGTATGCCAAGCAATACTAGCCAAGGGTGCAAAAGCTTTAAATTCTTCTCAGATGAGAGCTTGAGATAGTTGTGTGTATATGGAGAGATTCATATACTGGTGGTTCTGCTGAAGAATATCTCTCAGACTACATAATAGAAGGGAACTATTGACTTCTAGAGGGAGCTGGTGGAGATGAAATACACCAGCTAATATGCAAAGTGTCTCACCTCATTTCTTAGAAATTATTTGGAAAAACAGAAACCTAGAAATATCAGAAACTTGGATATTACTGGATAACAAAACAATTACTGTAATTTTTAAGAGATCTACAATTTAGGTACAAAGTTAGGTGTTAAATATAAGCATTAAAAATGTGACACATAGTATTAATGAGTCTGGTCTCTGAAGTATATAAAAAATAATCAAGTCTATAGATTAATTTCCTGCTTTTAGCAAATGTATTTGAATAATAGTGCAGTATTTCCAGTTATGAATACTACTGATACTAAATAAAGTATTATTCTGAAATTATTGATTTTAGCCATTGACATAATGGAAACTATTTCCACAGAATATGTTAATGGTGTGTTACTATAGAAACAACATTACCAATTCGGGAGTCTGTAGCTAACTGTCTTCTTTAAATCAGCTTAAATATAGTAATTCAAATGTCATCACTTTATTGCAGTATTGTCAAAGCTGAAAAAAAGATTTTCTGAATTATCCCAGCTGCATCCCATGAAGCCAATTTTTACCCTGCAGTTTCCATTTCTTGAAGGATACAAACAAAGTTTTAACATGTAACTGGAAGCTCAAATTAAAAAATAAAAAAATTAAAAAAAAACCAGAAGAAAATACTGGCCATATCTAGATATATTAGCAAAATAAGATGAGTAAGTCAGTGTTGTTTTTACCAATGTAGTCAGATGAGTAACTTTATGAAGAAAGAATATATCTTGACTAGTTTGGTGTTATAATAATTCCTAAATTAATGGGCTTGCTGTTCCACAAGATTTTAATGTATTCAGGATTTAAATATAGGGCCATCAATATCAGTATTGATTACTAGTAACTGAAAAATTGAATCCCAAATGAACTTTCAGGAATTTTGATGATGGAATTTAATGTGGCTGAGATGGTAGATACCAAGTAATTCCATCTTCGATGCTTGCTGAGAGCTAAACAATAAGAAAGGAGATAAATGCTAACTTCTCAGCCATGATAAATATGTCTCTAAATATTTGGAACCCTGAGACTGAAATTCATAGCTTGAACCACAAATGCATTAATCTCAGTTTTCCCTTGGAGTTCAAACAATAGCCTCTTATTTTGAAATATGATGAAGAGAGAGATTGGAGTTTACAGTCTTCTCGTTTGAATATTCATCCAAGAAATGAGAGACCTTGCAAAGCTGCCTCTCCATACGTACAATCATGAGGTGGTCTCCCTTTACTTCAGCCTTTGCTCTGACACTGAGAACATCATTAGAGATGGCTTGTATCAACTGGAATATGTCTTAGACTAAGGCAAGAAGGCACATCACTTATCTGTCCTGAGGCTGGCATGAATACACTGCTCACACAGATACACACCTGTGTAATTATCAGAAAACAGCACCATTAACCCAGGTACTGTGTCCATGCAGAGTTCGTCCTTGCAGTGTATGTCACTGATTTACATGAACACCACACAGCGGGGTGTACAGATGTTTCATTTCTGCAGGTCTGAGTATCAAGATAGGAAGAACTTAGGTTCCCAAAATAACTAGCATTAATAAAATTAATTGTGTTATAAAAGAAATATTGCTCTGAAGCTTGAATATTTAAGAAAGATCTTGACACTTGTTCCTTAGAAATCAGTAGCTAAATTTCATTTGAATGACACTACATGCTTCAGTTTTCCTTCAGTATCTTTTCATTTCATCCATTTTGATGATATCTGTATACATCAATCAGTAAAGACAAATCTGCAGTTCAGTTGTTCTCAAAGAAAAATATTGGCATGAACCAGCTTTTCAGTTTGTGAATGCTATTGATGATAATTGTTTCCATCTCAATTCCTTCTTAGTCCTTTATTTATTTATTTTCCCTCATCATGTAATATAAAATAGTAACTTTTAGAATTAATTGAGTGAATAGCGCTTGCAAGGGGTGAATGGCGCATATGTGTGTGGCCACCTAATTCCTACTAATTTTTAACAGGGGTAATAAATCGACTAATTTGGGTCAGTTTTGATCCTTGAAATCCCTTTTCCTCAGCAGTGCTGAGCTCTTGTTTGTGGCTGGGAGCATTAGATAGTAAATATAAAAGAAACAACAGGCATACACTAGCACCTATAATATACTTTTTAAACTATTCTATCCTGGGAACAGTAGCCCAGAAAAACAGTGCTGCAAAGAGGAAGAGTTCCTCTTTGACACATTAATTTACTCTTTTTGAAGGAACATAATGCTCTGTGATGAATTTGGGAATTCAGTTTCTCATGTTTGCAGTATAACCAGATTCAAAATTTTGTCTTAAAATCCCAATAGAAACTGTATGCTCTGTATAGAATATGAATTGAAAGTTATTCATTCAACACTCAATCAGAAGACATAAAATACTTCTAATTCAACGTATGTATGTATCTGTTACTATATATCAATGTATCCTGCTCTGTTTTTGTGTGTGTATTAGCGAGCTTTGTTTGTATTTCTTGTGCAATAGCTAATCACAAAGTAATACAGGCTAAGTCTAATTTAAAGAAAGAACATAGAAAGTTAACGATTTTTCATGGTTTAAAAGCAATTTTATAGTGTTTGATATGAGTGATACTACTGTTTAGAAATTATAAACTAAATACTATTGGGTTTGTTCTCTTAGGTTTATTGTGCCTTTCATATATGGATGATTATTTAAAATTGAGTTTACTGTAAGCTAGACTCTGACAACAGCAGTTTTGATACTTGATCTGAAAAATATAATTACTTCTTTACTTTTTTCAGACTTTCTATTTTGAAGAGTTGCATTTATGATCATTTAAAATATCGTTGTAGCTGATGTGGCATGATGGTTTTATAAGTTGGTATTTGTGATTGCTTCATTATTTCCATAGTAAGCGATTTTAAAGCTAGACTATGCTAAACAAAAACTAACAACATTTCTGCCTCACATCATCCTTCATCCTGTATATTCCACATTTTATACAAGAAAAGGAAGATGCAATGCATTAAATTTTTTAACAGACGGAAATAATGTGTGTAACACTCAGTGCGAGAAAAACATGGAAAGCTATACAGAAGTAAACTTAAAGAAGAAACGTACTATGTTTTCTAAAAATCAATATGTCACACTGATTACTCCTAAGTGCCAAATTGTAAACTTTCAGGTTTACATTTTTGTATTACGTTCATGTCATACATCAGCATTTTATTTCTGTCTTTACTTTCAAAAGGCATATTAAACCCCAGAATTTTAGAACACAAATTTTTCACTTTCATATATACCTATGGTGTAAACATTTGAAAGAACACAGTTCACAAGCAGATGTGTCCAATTTTCACAGACTTTGTTTTATAGTATATACTTTCAATCCTAAATTGCAGAGTTTGGACAGCATTTCATGGTAATATTTTCTTCATGGCAGGAAAAAATGGGTTTAGGAAGACAGAAAAACCGTATTCCTGTTAATGAATGTAGGAAGTTTACAACTCATTGTAACAGACTAGTACTTAGGTTTCTGGAATAACAGCTCCATCAGTTTTGTCTACTACCAAAAAGATCATTCTTCATTGGTAAACATAGCAGAATTTTAGGTAAAGATGTGTGAAGACAGCATAAATATAAAAGACCAATTTAAAACATCTGAAATGAAGGGGAAGATGATAATAAATCCCTTTCTTCTTCAGCATATATAACTTTTTATAAACATAAAAGCCACCAAATTATTTTTACTTAGCTGTATTATCTTCTATGAGCTAAACCTAAAATATAGTTTGTATAAATCATATTTGGATAAATTTATATAAAGGTGTAATTTCCAACTTAACATCACATTTATCTGAGTCCTGCAAGAATTTGTGCCTAGTCACATGAAAGAACTATTTTGTGTGTTACACTGTTTGTGATACAACACAAGTGATCACAGTGATTTGTTCACCAGCATACTGAACAGGTAGAGAAAACATAATAGGAATACCCTCATATTAAACATACGAATTAAAAGCATTCTGCAAGTGGGAGAATGGAGGATGTATCTTGCTATGTATGAAGGGGGAAGGAAGAAGCAAAGCATCCTGGGAGGATCAGGAGAAGGTGGCACTTAGTGTACAGCATGTGAGTGGTTTGAACTAGAGCATGAAGCCAGGAGAGCATGGAGTGCAGTAAAAGCTGCCAAAAAATAGTTGAATGAAGCTGCAAGCTAAGACAGCATGTAAGAGACTGAAGGGAAGCAGAGCAGAAAATTAGCAGGAGGTCGGGACTGGTTGTAGGCATTTGACAAGAGTAAAGTGGGCAGATGAGGTACACAGCAACGTGGGGCTCCACAGTCACTAGATTGCATACTTCCCTCAGAAATCAGGAGACCACTTTTATTGCCTTCTTTCAGATTCTTCTAACATCAAAAGGGGAGTCTGTGCAGGAGCCGGCCTCAGCCTGAGCAGAGAACACTTCAACCTCATAGGAAGTATCTAATCACTATATGAACGTGAAATAACTACGCCTGCGCTCCTTATAGTCCTTCTCTCTTCCTGCATGCGTAATTCTCTATCATTATAATTTGAAATAATGTACAAATAATATAGGATAAGGCCCTCAAAATATTATTATATATGTATTGTTATGGCTCCTGATACTGCTGCATTTAATTGTATTTTCTGTAACTCACAGTTAATTGACAGTAACCTGAAGCAAAAAGGTTTCTTGATGCACTATAATTAGACATTGAAATTAGCAACATTTTCTATTCTTTTGGATCACTGCCAATACATAATAAGAACTACTTTACTGAAACATAATAAACCCCTTATTTTTTAAAGTTTTTATTTTAAAAATTTATAATAATCAAAAGGATTAAAAATTAATAGTTACTAGCTCATAAAAAAGTTATATCCAGGTAATACAATTCAGAAAAGTTTTTTTCTAAATTGTTTATTTAATAGATTTTAAATAATTAAGTGATTTCCAAAACTCTTCTACCCTTCATATTATAGCAAATTATATCATACTAAGAATTTCCATTTAGTCTTAGAGGACTTGAAGTAGGAAGTGTTCACCTTGTGAGTAGATATTTTATTTCTTAGGATCTAGAATACAGAGTGCAACTAAAGGGATTTTCAAATCTTCATAAATGCAAATAATTAGAAAATATTTTTTATTAAAACCCATACTTCTATTGAAAAAGTATGAGATTTCTACTAATAAATGTAAATTACACGTAATTTACTTGGGAGAAAAAATTATTTGATGGCTGACTTGCATTTGGCTAAACTTATTTTTTGTTGTTAAAACCTTACTTGCTGCAATTTACTGTAATTTTTAATTGATTTCAATTTTTAAGGTTTTGTACATTTCAAGTTGAAATTTAAATTAATTCAAACATATTTAGAAAGTACAAATGTCAGTTGGATGTGAACTGCGTGGGCTCATTCTGCCATGATTTGGATATGAGTGACTGGTTTGGCTTTGGCAACTACATTACTTTTTCTGGAAGGCAGAATGGATGGAAGACATTGGTGTGTAGTTTCGCGAGTTTCATATTCTAGTCTCAGGCTTGCTGAAGAATCTGCATACAATCACAGGCAAGGCGCAGCGCTTTGCTTCAGAAGTTTGGCTTTAGTAGAACATAGAAAAAATGTTTTTCGTTTCTTGGTGTGCATTCAATAGCACATCATTCTGGGTCAAAAGATGTAAAGTACTGCATAACAGCAAACATGTTTGATAGACATTGCTGAAACCTGTATTCAGAATTCTATGATTACTGGGATTTCTTTGATGATCTATTGGACAGAAAAAAGGGAGGTTTATTTTTTATCTTTTTTTCTGTGAAATCTTCACAACTTTCTGCTTCCTATGGCATAAATATCAATAAATGCTGAGATACGTAAAGGAAACACAGACGCTTGTTGGGAGGGTGTCTTTTTTTCCCCAAAAACGGACGATTTGTTTTCATTTTGAGTAAATTTTGAAAGTTTTCTTTGACCACATCAAAACTGTTAGCATATAAAAGAAATCAATCCCTAACATTTTTTAAAGGTTTCTGAGTGTTTAAATTCATATTCCCAGTTTAATTTGACAAATCTCAAGACTCTCAAAAAATCACTTACTAGAATCTAATCATGTTTTGGATTTTACTCAGAGAACAAGAAAATTCATCAGAAACATATTTCCAGCAAGAAATTTATTTAAATAAAAGACAACATTTCTCGTAGATAGTATTTCAAAATATTTCTTCTTATTTAGATTTTCTTTCTGCATCACAACAAAAGTCAGATCAGAAGCAAAAAGTGAAACATGAGGTTCAGTGGGATGAAGTCCTTAGGAAAAATAGTCTTCAAAGTCCAGTTCCTCAAGATTTTACAGGGAATCAATAGTTAGCTGATTGTTGAAGACCAATCATTTTGCAGGAACATTGCCTCTGCAAGGCTAATTATTTGCATCAGAATGTTTCTCAATTAAATACTTCTTTTGGCTCTCCACTGCTCCTTTAACAGTGTGATAATTTTCACAGATAATTTTTCACAGAAAATTATCACAGATAATTTTCACATGTGTATATGCTATGCAGTTGACAACAAGTAACTGCTTGATAACTTTCTCTTCATGTATTTTTAACTGAGATGTAGTTTCAGTGACAGAAATGTTCTCATCAGGAAAAAAAATTAATACATTAATTTGCAGTCACTAAAAGTGATGAGTCTTTTTCACAGTTCATAAAATATCTCCATCTAGCCTTTAGTACTAGTTATTTAGTTTATTAATTATTCATCTTCTGTGTTTATCATCAATTTTAACTCTTATTACAAATGACAGTGACAGTGCAAGAAATGAGGAGTGAGTAGGTGAGTGGAACAGAGACTAACTGTGGTTCTTAGCAGTATCATCTAATCACAGGTATAAAATATTTCAAGAAGCAAAACGAAATTATTCCTATTTTTTCCTATATTCGAGAAGTTCTCTCACATAAAGGAAATTCTATTCAAATATGAAAAAAAAGAATAAAACAAAACTAGAGGTAAACTGAAACAAGTAAAAACTATTGTCTTCTTCCTCCCACCAAAATCAGGACAAAACAAAACCCTCAAACATAAGAAACCCATTAAAAAAAACTTAAACTTTCAAAAACTGAAACTCTAAGATGCTACAATCTGTTATAGATTAGGAGGAACTATGTGCTGTGAGTGAGTTTGTAATGTCTCTTTCATACTGTGGCTTTGTAGTCTGGCTCAGAGACATCCCTGTTTCTTGGAAACTAACAACAATTGCCACATCTTTGCTGCCACTTAGAACTTCAATATAGGATGCCTGACATAGAAGGCCTTCACTGAGGACATCAGAATGATGTCAGATATAAATTATTTAAATAAATTCATTATCCCAAAATGAATTGATAATAGACTAAATTTTACTTGTCCCTTACTGGCCTTCAGCCACATTACTTAACCTAAGAAGTTTAGACTTCGAAGTGAAAAGTCTGCATCAGGTAGTACAGTTCATGAGACACTGTATAACATCTAACCTAGAAGCTAATCCCTTTCTATACTAATCAGGGCATGTGGTTTCTACTGAGGAAGCCAATAGTTTCATAAACCATATTGAAGGTGAATTCTGCCACAATGTATTAAATATTTAATTAAAATATATTGAGAAAGAGAGGATTATGTAAATAAAGCACCATTCACATGTTTCTCTTGTTTCTCTTACATTAAAGGAAATGTTTGTTTCTCTTGATGAAAAGAAACAATTATACTATTGGGAAAAATTACTTTCCAGTTCTGTCTCATGAGAGTCATCCAACAAAATCACTGAACAGGATAAAGTCTGCTCTTCTGATCTTGTTTTTAGCTTTTTTTACCTCCTCTCAGGATCCTGAACACCACCATTTCATCATCACTGCAGTCTTCACATCCCCACACAGTTGTTCTTTATTTGTAAGTATCAGGTCCAGCAGAGTGATTCCCCACCTGTCACGTTAAGAGCAGAAAGTGGGGGTGGAAAGTTCCCCACCCATGTGTGTTTTACTAGCCTGTTAACGTCCCAGGAAAGATGAGACCCTTGCACCTGATCAGCCTGTCCAAAACTGACTAGACAGCACACTGTATCAGAGGGTGATTCAAATGTCCTCTTTGGGATACCCCATTCAGACTCCTCAGTCAAATGAATTATCCAAGTTTCCGGAAACTTACACCAAAACGAAACTCAGCTGAGAATTTTTTTACACAAACCAGTGACAGTTTAAGGTTCAGAGATTGCTGGTGATAGTAGACTAACTGCAAAAACAAGTGCAAAACCAGTAGATATACAAGATCTAGTCACTTAATAAAAAAAAAAAATGAAACAACCAAACAAAAAAACCCTAGCTGAAGTTATTTACTAAGTGCACTTAAAATATAGTTCTTACCCAATAGGCATCCCTGTGGGGGAAAAGGCATGTTCACCCCATTGACCAGTCTAGTAGTTACAATGGAGTTTTCTCTAAATTTGTTCTCTCCCCTAGTCCTTTTGTATTATTTAATTTTTAGGTAGAGCTTGAGTGACTCTAGTCATACACACTTTTGTCACTGATTGGTGAAGAATTCTCTTGCTTTGATTTAAATGTATAGCTCAGTGAAGGGTGGTCATACCTTGGCAGGCGGCAGCTTTGGGATGGAGGTGTGGTTCTTAGTATTATAATTATATTATAATGAGCAGTGTTCATCCAAAGGACAGCAATTTCATCGCGGTCATTTGCTCAGTCTCTTCTCTTCCTTGGTTGGCAGCTGCTGTGAGGTTTATCAGTTACACACTAACATCAAGTCCCCATCCTTGCAAAGATTAGAACAAAGCTTGGTCATGGAGTCTTCACTTGGCTCCACCCTCTGTTCTGTTCCTCTTAGCACATGCTAAGGTTGCAGATAGTGTTGTTTAAGGAACTATCATGGGAGTAGCCAACCGCATTCTGTCTTGGAGGCCACAGCTGTATTTTAACCTAACATTTCCTTAGTGTTATAGGTTTAAATTTTAGAAGGTTTTTCCCCTAGTCTTTTCTAATTTTACCCCTAGTTTTGTCTAATTTTAAACCACCCACACCCACCCCCTGTCATTATCCCACACCACCTTAACTCTTCAGTCACATGTACTGGGAAGTTGACATCAATGAACTTCAGAAATTTCCTGACTTGCTTGTACCATGCTGTGCTGTTCTTCTGGCATGTATGGGAAAGTTTAAGTCCCCTATGAAGAACAAGGCCTGCAGACATGAAGCTTCTTCCAGTTATTGAAGAAGCCTTTATCTACTTCTTCCTCCTGACTGGTAGGTCTGTAGCAGGCACTCAACACAATGTTGCCTATGTTGGTCTGCCCACAAGTTCTGATCCACAATCTCTTAGCTGGCTCACCATCCATCGCAAGGCAAAGCTCCACACATTCACACTGGTCTCTCACAAAAAGGGCAAATCCCCCTCCTTGTCATCCCAGCACAAAGAGACTGTATCCATTCATGGCAGCATGCCAGTCATGTGAACTATCATCTCACCACAGTTGCTTGATCATAATGAGATCGTAGCCCTGTAACTTCACATAGACCTTTAATTCTTCCTGTTTCCAAAGGTCATTCTGTGAGCCTGAGAAGGAAAGGTCCTATTCCCAAATCACATTTGTTTTAAAGTTCTTTCCTCTTCACTTTCTTCCTTGTGAACATGTAGAAGATCCAGGCTCAAGTTCTTGTGCTGTCTAATTTGGAATAAGTTAAGAAAATATATATATATATATATATATATATATTTACAAAATAGTGGTTTATAGACTGATTAAGTCACCAACTTTCTTATAATACACATACTAGCAAACGAGCTCTCCAGGCAGCACATAATCTGTAAAAGACAATTCAGATACCATTTTAAGATACTTAGCACTTTATCTTTCCTAAGCAAAGGCTGTTATCTGAACTGCTCCACATGGAGCTTTAACCCAGAAGCCAGGTCAAACGTTCTAAATTGTAGTAATTTTCCAGCTGCTTATACAACATCCTTTGCTACGTAGAGAGATATCTTTAGAGTTTTGCATTCAGAACACTCCTACTTTTTACCTTGCTGCTAGCTATCACCATGGAAGGAAAACATCTTTGTGTCATTATTAAAGAGTTCACAGAACTTATCACAAGAACATAACTTGGATCTCTTGGGACATATGAGACATTTTTCTTTAGAGTATTATTGCTTAGAAATTTTTCCTTTAGACTAGGGACTCTGCAGAGTGATTTTAGGAGCTAAGCATAGAACTCCAGAACTCAAACGGTCTAAGAATTGGGTCTTTTGTTCTTACACTACAGCCACAGTCCTGTCGACTTCCTCCAAATCTATCTCCTGAGCTATTTAGCACAGCTGCAGTAGAGAGTAAACACATGTGAAAGGTGATTCTTAGTGCTGCTGTCAGCTTCAGCAGATCAGCCTCAATGTTGTATCGTTTGGTAGCTTCTTCTGTAAACTCCTGTTTTCAAAATGAGTATCTGGGTTTTCTTAACTTCAAGTTAAGGTAAACCATCAAGTCCAGGTGCTTGATGTTTTGCCTGCGTTTACCTTCAGGGAGATAATACTAATCTGAAATCACTGAACTGTGAAAGCATTTCACAAATTCAAAATTTTTTTTTGAGTGACTAAAAAGTCAAAACAGGCCTGTGATTCTATGTGTTTGTAAAGAATACAGCCAAAGATACAGATAAGATTTTAATCTTACGTCTCTAGTGTTTATTATGCAGCAGACTAAAAAACGTGTCTGGATATTGGCTTTCATTAGTTTTTCCAGAACTCTAGCTTCAGGTCTCCATGACAGACACCCAAATACCTGACCAGCTCACTTAAGAACAGCTGAGTCAGCATCGAGTTATGATTGTTTTTCAGAGGGATATAAAGCAGATCATAGCTGCTCAATAGTTGAGAAAGATGGTAAAAATCTAGGTCAAAAATATGAAACCGAAGAGAGGTCAGAAAGATGGCTGTCCTTTGGAAATTTTGACAATTTTTAAGAAAGTTGTTATTATTATAGACTCCAATGGAAAAACGATCTTGCAATTTCTTTTTTTTTCTTTTTTTTTTTTTGTTACAAAATAAACCTGTCCTAAAAAGCCTACTTTCAAACTCAAAAGGGCAGTGTTTTTCTATGTGTGTGTCTCCTTTCTCTTTCTTTGAAAGTGATAGAAACTCTATCCTATATCTGAAACAATTGCTATTGAAAAGGTCAGCAAAATCAATACACCTTTGCAATGTCTCAAGTTTTGGTGAAACATATATTTTGATGAAAATGTTCCATCCAATTCTAGTATGAATATCCTTGTTTTACTGCTAGTACATTCTCATAAAGCTCATACTGTCACTGGACAGTGGTTACTGGTGCTCAAAGAGTTACTTTACTCAAAATCTAGGTTGGTACTTAGCTGTGTGACTCCTTTTGCATTGTTGTTTATGGCTTAGAGATGGATAGAACCTAACAATTTTATAGATAAAACAATAAAAATCATGCAAGACTAACAATCTCTAAATAGACTAAATAAATGTTCTGTTCCTGATAGTCTATGTGGGACAGGCAACACTGTCATTAGTTCTCAGCCTTATGCTTTGTATACTAACAGAAATTTTGCTCTGACTCACAACACGTGTACCTCACATGTGCCTCATTCCAGTCAGAGACTCAGAGACCTCTGATTGATTTTATAGCCATTTTTCTTTATTTCTAGAGGAATCAGACATTTTTCAGAACTCGGCCAAATCTGTAGCACTCACTTCCAGTTAAAGTACCCAACATATTTCTTCAGCTTTTTAAATACAGTGAAAGTTTTTCTCTTGGGAGAGCCTTAAGGAGGGAATATCAGATGACAAGTGCTAGTTGCATCACTTAATGGGACATGCACAGATATCATGAGGACACAGGACAGAGGATCCTGCATAGATGAGAAGAAGATTCCTGAATAGACCAAAGTAAAAGCTTAAAAATGGTTTTACAATGGCTTATGTTTCCAAAGATTTTTTTTCCCACTAGGAAAACAGCTAGAAAATATTTTTAGAATCTAAATTAATATCAACCCTGACATTTCTAGGTCTTCTATAGCATGAGCCTGAAGGCTGTCGCTAGTGTGCTCAATTCACACAAGCAGCTTTGTTCATTGCTATGGTGCTCTTAATAGCACCTTTGATGGACTCCGACAGCTTCCTACATCTCTGTATTCTTTTGTCCTTCCCATAGCATATTCTGTATCCTTCTTCCACTATCTGAAAGTTCACACACACAAACAATCAATTTTTCTTTCTTGCTTGCAAATGTAGGAGTGATTCTTCTGAGTGATTCTGAGTGTAAAAATGGTGTTAAAGTACCTTCTATATGATTTTCAGCAGTGGGTACCTAGCCCTCAAAATGGACACACTTGTATGTCCTTGGCCCAGTTTCCTTTCTCCATCCCTCTCTCATACCATAATCACCACTATTTTGTGAAGATAAATTTTAAGCTTGTGGAATTATTTCCATTTCATTTATAAAAGTTATGGAACCTCAGTAAGGGTTAGTGGAAGATTGTAAATCAGACATCTGCATATAGATATCCATCTCTCTGTCATTACCCTGAAATTTACAAGCAGACAAATTTAGAAGGAGTAATATGGGGAAAAATACCACAAAGGGCTTATTGACAAAATTTAGTTTTGGTTTTTTTTTTATTTATGAACACCAAATTCCTGACAATATTTTTTTTTTTCCTGATGAAGAGATGAGTAGTAGAAAATTATTGGGAGATTGGTTTTGGTTTTCTTTTGTTTTCCAGATTTCTCACTAACTTTAATACAGATAGATATAGCATAAAAGCTAGAGGGTCCCTCCTGAGGTATAAGAAGTAAGTTGACAGCTAAGTACAAATAGGCTTGCATTTACAAATATAAGGTTCTAGATTATCAAAGCTTGTTTGAAGTTAAGAGAATTAAACACATTTAAACATTAACCTTAAGTTTCCTGTTTACACCAAACTTTGCAATTATCACTATTACAAGCCCAGAAAAATCACTTTAAAATCACAATTACTTGTTCCTCATCCATAAATAGTGTATTTGTAGTAAAATTATCAAAGCCGTATGGTCTGTCGGCCTCATAAAGATATTGGGCAACTTGTGGAACGTCTCAATTGAGGATACGTGGTTCCATTTCTGGCATGACTAATGCAGTTGGGAAATATGCCAAGCACCAGACTCTTGAGGGAGGAGGGAAGAAGAAGAGAAAGCTAGGAAGAGGCTGGAGGGGGAAGATCCGAATAAATGAATACCACTGAGCCGGCAGGCTTCACTGGAACACCATTTGACATTTGCAGGGCTGTAATGTCTGGAAGCCTACAGCAGTACAGAAGCCTTGCTGCTCTAAGGGGCATCACTACTGGAAAGCAAGGAACAAACACCATGGGAACAAGGTTGAAACACAGACATGAAAATGAGCAAGTATGACACATCAATCATTATGTTGCACAGGTACGTAAAGCAGTATAGGAACAGAAGTGGTTATGAGGGACATTTATTTTTCTTGTAAAGAAAATGCAAGAGATTTCAGCTTAGAGAAAAAGCAGGTAGCCTTTTGTGATGGCAAATAAAATATTAAAAACTTAGCCGGGCACCTGTGCTTTGAATTTCATTCTGAAGCACCGAATAATGCAGAGAAGCAACTGCCAGCAGTTGGTGCTCTAAGTCTGTCCCCTTTAAGTTACAATAACCTGGCAAAATAAGGTCATCCACGTTGTTAGAAAAGATGCCATGCAATTTCTCTGTATAAATTACCTCCATGCATATCAAATATAATTCTCCTCTTCAATGGCGTGATAATTTATAGCAAGCTGCCAGCCTCAATGTCAAAAGGGTTAGGCTGGTGATTGCCCAATATGAACTGCCATTGTTTGCTTTCTCTCTCTTTTTTCTTCCCTCTCTTGTGTCTACTCCTGAAATGCCACCTACCTTGGGGAAACAGACCCTTATTTATAGTACTGCAAAGATATTAAGACTCTTAAACTGAGCGAGTTCTTTAAGGTTCATGGCCAAAAATGCTGACAAAGCTCTCACTATTTCCCTCCCCTAGAGAGATGAGGAAAAAAAGAAAAAGTAAAGAAAGGAAAAGAAAACCCAGATCTCTGTCTTTTGTTCTAGCATATGGTAAAAACTGCAGTGCTGAGCACTGACAGTAATTGTCTGTCTCCATTATACTGCATGAGAAATGTATTATATGATCTTGTGACAACTGGCTTTCTATGTGGCTGGGAGGTAGCATTAAATGCTGTAGGATTTCAAAGGAATTTAAAAGTTACTCAGCTGCAATGCAGGCAATTTGAACTAATTATCCTGCTTTGAATATGCGGCATGTAGGCATATTCCTTCATATGAACTGGTCAAGTTTATAGTGTCATGCAGTGAATCATTTCATAATCCAAATCTCTTACAGAACACACTGACTGAATGTAATTTACATTGTACATATTTTTATGAGCTTGCACAGATTATGGTCACCGGGATACTCATTTCCTCCCTTAGCAAAGCAGTTCCACATTCTATGCAACAGATTCCTCTCTTATTTAGCCAGTCTATCTTGTCTCTTAGCCAGACATGTCTGGCTAAGATACACATATTACTCTGCATAAGCATAGAAGTAAACGTGATGAATACACCTCAGAGCTTGTTTAAGCTGTGTGTGCAAGATGGTACTTTTCCCATATCTTATATTTACGTTTTTGTACTGTTGGACACTGTTTCAGGTCATATAACTTTCCACAAATAAAGCTATTCATAAACTGTCTTCTGCCCTTACTCTCCACATATTATCCTTGGCATTATAGGTCATTTGTGTGTATTCCAGTTTATAGGGAAAAAAAGTTACTAATCAATTATTAAAGACAGTGATAATAAAATTTAATCACAAAATATAAACATCTAAGTTATTATCTCATTCTTGGAAAGATGGAAAGAAAAAGTTGGAAGAGTTAAAAACTGTATTTTATTACAGGAAGAAAAAATCTTTAATGTAAATGTTACCACATTTCTGTTAAATAAAATAATTTTGTATAAACAGCACTAGCAAATGGAAAAAATAATTATTCCTCTTTGAGAAATTTGTATATATTTTTGTGTCTTTAACCTCAGCGTTTCATTAGGCTCATAGTTATGCTATGCTTAATGCTGTGTAAGAAAATGAGATACTAAAGAAAATTGTTTTGTAACTTGTATTTGTTTCTGTATTGCTGACATTTCAAAATCCCACTGAGAACTGACTTTCAATAAAAAGAACTCCTCTGCAGTAATTTATCTGATTTCCACAAAGGGTAGGGTCTCCCTAAAACCTTGTCTTTTGAATGTAACATTCATATAAAGGCACCTTGCTTAACACTCTCTTTGTTAGGCTAATCAGTGAACTGAAGTTAGTATGAGAAATTCCCTGCCTACCTCTGAAAGTTCTTGATATTTAAAATGTTGCTTCTAACAGGCACTAACCAGAAAGTATTTTATAAAGCTTGTAAATGGCAAAAATATGCTTTTCCTGTTAAATCTGTGCCTGGAAGCCCGGATTTTTTTATATCAGTGAAAACTTTCTTTTGGTCAGGTACTACAATGGGAGATGTGAGACGTCAGACCCAGTTCCATCAGTCATGTCAAGAGATGGGTTTGTCACATAACTGAACTAAGCAGCAAGACAGAACAAATTACTGAAAAGAAAATTATGAATGTTGATCTGCCGTGGAAAGGCACCTCAGGCTATTAAAAAAATAGGCTTTGTTGTGTGCCACTGGCAACAAACACTGCATTGTTCATTGTTTGTGGAAAGGATTTTGCTGATGATAAAACCAAACTGAACACTGCGATCTCTGCAGAGCCTTGAAGGCACTCTAGGCAACTTAACTGGAACAGACTGTAGTCCAAAAAAGGAGGACAAAGCGTAACTATAAGCAGCATTCAGCAAAGCAGCAAAGTCTTCATATTACT
The DNA here is from genome assembly GCA_013398225.1 of Steatornis caripensis. Lineage (NCBI taxonomy): Eukaryota > Metazoa > Chordata > Aves > Caprimulgiformes > Steatornithidae > Steatornis > Steatornis caripensis. Next base: position 9,143 of record VZSC01000313.1, on the reverse strand, counting down.
ATGTTTTCCTCACCATTACTATCATTTTACCCTTGACCAATTATAGCATGGATATAAATACCAGTGAATGTAGTCTTTAGCTCAGAGTATATCTGCATAACATAGGGATGCTGTTTGCCAGCGAGTTGTCCGGTTCACATAGCACACCACATGGAAGCCGTAGCAGTGATAGCAGCGGTGTAACCACTTTTTTATGTTGTGATTTTTGTTGCTTTTAATTACTCAGTGAGAGGCAGACTTGGACTTGACTCTTGGTTTTGCATCATGTCTCCGATGGTAATCAAAATAGCATGGTTGGAGGAAACAGTGACCTTTCCACAAAAAAAACCAAAACCCCAAACCCCAAGATCTTATACCTGTGATTAGGTTTTATCTAATGACTATGGATTGGTTAAATTTGGACTATCAGATCACCTCCAAGTTTTTTTCAACAGTAGCACCACAAATCTGAATATTCTTTTATCCACATAAACATAGAGTTCCTTTTAGAAACTCAGTACCTTCTTGGCTTCCACAGCTTCTTGCAGCAACGTGTCACACTAATCCAGCTCATTTTGTGCCAATGTGTTTTACATTAGTTTTTAATTGCTACCTCACAGGTTTTCAGAACAAACAAATTGCACATATAAGCAAGTGGATAAATAACTTTGATCTGCATGAAATATCCACCTGATTTTTGCTTTGTTTCAGTAAGTCTTTACATTGTGATAGTTTATTCTGTTGGTGTATATATACTGTACTACATATATATATATATATATATAACAGTATAGTGCTACCATTGGTGTTAGAACATTAAACATCACCAAATAGCGATGAGACATGTTAACTGCTTGTCAGTTACAAGGAGAATCCAGAACTATTCAAAAAACTGTGCATTTGTACAGTCAGATGTATAGTTGTAACACTGCTGGAGAGATTTTATATGTCCCCCGGTGGATATTACTGCCCTTCAGCTAGAATTAAAGGGTTCCTAAGCTCTCACACTAATGGTGAGTTGTTAAAATCCCATTTGCTTTCAAAGAAAGAGGTATCAGTGCTAAAATCCTGAAATATAGCTTCAATCATGTGCCACCTCAATAAAGAGAGTTTTTTTGTATCATGTCATTAAAGATTATGCATTTCTTGCTCTGGGGCACTGAGTAAGAAAGAAAGTGCTAAAGGTTGCAAGGTTTATAGAATAACATTCAAGGGTTTGGTAGGACAGACAAAAGGGCAGTCTCTGTTGTGGTCTCATTCTTACTGCTGTTGGGAAATGACCATAGCAAATTATCTTCAGATCTTAGTTGTAGTTGTCTCAAACACAGATAGTTGGTTTTCTCCAAAAGGCATCTCAGAAGCAAAATAAATACAAGTATCTGTGCTAGTACTCTAGTTCAGATCACAAGGGCATTTTTGAAGCATATAATGCAATGATCCCTTTGATTGTGCTGCATTTCCCATTGCGGAGTAACTTTGGGTACAAGAGTCACGGTTATTTGGGAACTGGTAGTGAACCAGGGAACAAAGTTACTTGCTACTGTAGATAAACCTATACACATATTGATAATTCATTGCAATAAAAATGATTTAATGTAATGCCATCAAATTATGAAGAAAGATCTGAAGTAACTTTCATACAAAAATTTTAAAAAGCAAAATCCAATTTTCTCATAACTGAAATAGCATTTGCAAGAATCCAGATGGGGTAACTTTTTTCATTTCCTTGAGTGGGTCTCATCACTTGCTTTTTTTAAAGTGCTTTTCCTTACGCTTGTAATACTCATTTAAGAAGGAAAGAAAAGAGAACTGCACTAAGAGATTGTGCCTGTGAAGATTCTGGGATTTACTCTGGCACACCCATGTAATTTGAGACATGGAATAGCAATACAATGTAGAAATACGTAGAGGGTTTGTGTGGTGTTTAGTTGGTAAACACAGTTAACTGAACCCAGCTGTACCTACGTAATTCCCTCACGTTGCCTAAGCCGTCTAAAGAGAGAAAGCACAACAAACTGGCCAACTATACAGATTGTTATATTTAATCTCCCTTGAGTTTACTAAATAGAATACACATGTGAGATAAAAACTTGTATTTCCTAATTTTTATGAGTAATTAATTGCAAAATAAATTTGACCACTTAGAATCATAGAATGGTAGGGGTTGGAAGGGACCTCTAGAGATCATCTAGTCCAACCCCCCTGCTAAAGCAGGTTAGCCTAGAGCAGGTTGCACAGGAATGCATCCAGGCGGGTTTTGAATATCTCCAGAGAAGGAG
>VZSC01000307.1:51001-64629 GCA_013398225.1 Steatornis caripensis | reverse complement strand
ACCTTATTTTTATTCTTTTACATCATAGTGAAATCTGATCAATTTTTCTTTCTTTGAGGTGTGACAGTAATGCCAAACCTAATTGTGACACCTAACCCTAAGTATCTTTATATCACAGAATCACAGAACGGTAGAGGTTGGAAGGGACCTCTAGAGATCACCTAGTCCAACCCCCCTGCTAAAGCAGGTTTGCCTATAGCAGGTTACACAGGAACATGTCCAGGCGGGTTTTGAATCTCTCAGATCAGCAATATGTTTCCTCTGGTATTTTCATTCTGACATTTTGCACAGTATGATTCAAGTTCTAGTAGTTATTGCAGAAAAGGTTGTAGAGGATTGGTTTGTTAGGAGGATATGGGCAAAAGCAGTCCAAGATTTTCATAGCTTAGATATAAATCACAGAAATAGAAATTAATATTAATGAAGACTAGATTAATGCATTTGCTGTTGTTAATGGTTGTGTACTTGTGCAGAGTATCATTCATTTCTCTCTTAAGGGCAAGACTGTTAGAAAAATGTTGATGTATTTTAATTACTTGCTTTAGATAAATTACAATTCATCAATAAATAGAGATACATATTTATATAGCACTTCTCTCATACTCGTTGCAATGGGTGGTAACTACATTTATTTTTTCTAAAGATACTGCTAAGAAATAAAATGTTACATTTCTTTGATTGGAATCACCAGTGCAGATACATCTCTTTTTTTTTTTTGCTGTAAACCAATAGCACAGAAGCAGACTTCCCAATGCTGCTTTCTTGAGCTTTTGGCTTTACCACACAGGGGTTATGAAATTACTTCTTTAAGTGCAGGTTGCAAAGATCAAGATGAAACACTTGCATTGTTTAATGCAGATGTTTTCAGGACTATTTGAGAGTATCATCCACAGTAATACCAATAGTGTTAGGAAATAAATAGGCTTATTTGAAGAAGACATGCATACATATTATAAGGTATCTTGTGCTTTTCTGGTGCATAAGAAATATAAATGGAAGTAAAGATCTCTTTTTTAACTTATAAGAAGAAGGGAAATTGAACTGCCATCCAGTGCAGACAGAAAAATCATGTGTTCTTAGGCAGTGTTTCATAACAAAGAGGTCTTGATACACTAGTTGGAGGATATTGTTGATTTGAATTTCCAGTCATGTATTTGTTGTCTTTTCCTGGATACTAGACATATATCTAGGTAAACTGGCTCCAGGAGCAATGGATTCAGAATATCAGATAGCGCAGAAGTAATAATGCAGAAAACAAACTTTATTCTCAATACTAGATAAAAATAATGAATGCTAATTTCACCTGAAACAGTTCTGAGATATTTTGCTTACCACTCATTCATTTTAGCATTGAAAAAAAGAAATCACTTTGGGAAAATATATAATACACAAAGATTGCCCATTCAAAGTTTACAGTGAGAAATACAAAAGGAATTTGTATGTAACAGTACAGTTCCATATTCACATGTAGAATGATTCTTTTTGAAGACGTATCTTTACAACGTATGTTACTTAAGGATACCTCCTACTGCAGTGAAAGGAAATGTTCTCTAGCCAAAGCCAAAATTTTTGTATATATACTGTTGGATACATTTTATGTTTGTCCCTTAACACTTTACAGGAATGGCAGTTTAAGAAGTTGAAGGTATGTCCACCTTAAATTTTTATCGTTATATGAAAATTTTCTTTCAGGCTACCTCTTCAGGCCCACTGCTTCCATTTGAAAGGCCCTGAGAGAAAGCATAGTCTGTGAGTAGTCCAGACTGGCTGTACCTTTGCACAGATGCTGAACCACACAATGCAGGGGAAAAACAAAAAAAATTAAAAGAAAAAAGGGTTTTTTCTTGCTAGCTACGGTAGCTTCCTTGCAAAACTATAGAATTGCACCACATTTTGGTGTGAGCATGCTATATGTAAAGAATGATCATAGGTGTTCTTAACAATCCCAAGGGGTTTTTTAATTAACTATGATGCATTCAGAGGATTTTCAACTTCTTCATAGGGAAAAAAAGAATCATAAAACGATAGAATCATAGAATGATAGAATCATTTAGGTTGGAAAAGACCTTTAAGATCATCACATCCAACCATTAACCCAACACCGCCAAGTCCACCACTAAACCGCATCACTAAGCACCACATCTACACATCTTTTAAATACCTCCAGGGATGGTGAATTAACCAGTTCCCTGGGCAGCCTGTTCCGATGCTTGACAAACTTTTCGATGAAGACATTTTTACTAACGTCCAATCTAGACTTCCCCTCGTACTACTTGAGACCATTTCCTCTAGTTCTATCATTTGTTACTTGGGAAAAGAGACTGACACCCACCTTGGTACAACCTCCTTTCAGGTAGTTGTAGAGAGTGATAACGGCTCTCCTCAGCCTCCTTTTCTCCAGGCTAAATAACTCCAGTTTCCTGAGCCGCTCCTCATAGGACTTGTGCTCTAGACACTTCACCAACTTTGCTGATGTTCTCTGGGCATGTTCCAACACCTCAATGTCTTCCTTGTAGTGACGGGCTCAAAACTGAACACATTATTCCAAATGTGGCCTTACCATTACCAAGTACAGGGGCACAATCACTTCACTAGTCTTGCTGGCCACACTGTTTCTGATACAAGCCAGGATGCTATCGGCCTTCTTGGCTATCTGGGCACAATGCAGGTTCATGTTCAGCTGGCTTTCAACCAACACCCTCTTCTGCCAGGCAATTTTCCAGCCACCCTTCTGTGAGCCTGTAGCGTTGCATGGCATTGTTGTGACTTAGGTGCAGGATCCGAAACTTAGTCAAATATCATATAATTGGCCTCAGCCCATTGATCCAGCCTGTCCAGATACCTCTGTAGATCCTTCCTACCTTCAAGCAGATCGACACTACTGCCCAACTTTGTGTTGTCTGCAAAAGTACTGAGGGTGCACTCGATCCCCCTGTCCAGATCATTGATAAAGATATTACACAGAACTGGCTGCGGTACTCAGCCCTGGGGAACCACATTTGTGACCGGCCGCCAACTGGATTTAACTTCTCACCACAACTCTTTGGGCCCAGCTATCCAGCCAGTTTTTTGCACAGCAAAGCGTACACCCATCCAAGCCATGAGCAGCCAGTTTCTCCAGGAGAATGCTGTGGGAAATGGTGTCAAAGGCTTTACCAACGCCTAGGCAGACAACATCCACAGCCTTTCGCTCACCTGCTAAGCAGGTCACCTTGTCACAGAAGGAGATCAGGTTAGTCAAGCAGGACCAGCCTTTCCTAAACCTGTGATGACTGGGTCTGATCACCTGATTGTCCTCTACATACTCTTTCATTGTGAATCTCCTTTCCATAGATGAAAAGAGATATTATTTTCACTGTCCAGAATCTCTGTATCTGAAGGAATTTATAGTATTTTTCATTAAGGGGTAAAGACTACTTTTCCTTAAGAAGATTAGAACATAATTCTAACTGTGTAAGTAACTATGTTCTGGTTTATCTTGCATGGGATAGAAACATGCTTTCAGACATTAAATTTCTTGCAAAGTTTAAAGAGGGAAAAAGGAAAATATAAAGTTTATTGGATTTTTTTTTAGAATTTCTTTCCTTATTTCTTATTATTAATCCATACTAAAAGAAAGTCATATTTCTTCAACCAGTGTGGAGTATGTTTTTAGATGAGATTCCTTAGCCCACATACTACAGGAAATCAGACCAAAAACATCCTAAGAAACTTTTTATGTTATAAAATCCATAAACTATAAAAATCTGTTCTTTTTCAAGGAAAAAGAAAAATAGGAAAAAAAGGATATGGCTAGAATTTTCTAGTGTTCATGTACAATTGCAATCTTAAATTAAAGACACAAGTATAAAGAAGGTACCTAGAAACTACGTAGAGAACTGTATGTATGCTGAGACTTGAATTAGGTTGATTATCTCGCTGACAGATTATCTCACTGACAGAGTGTCCCTTCCTCAATTTGTTTATGAACATTTTTCTTCCTTTTCCTTTCTGTTTCTCCTTTTTTTGATCAGTTTTAACCTAGTATTTTCTCAACCCATTTTAATACATACTTTTTCCAGAAATTCTTCTAAAAGAAATGTGAACCAAGTACTATCAAAATATCAGTCCAATTTCAATCCAATGCAATTTCAGTAGATTCTTGTACGAAACTGGATCACATAACAGAGTTTCTTTTCTTATCTCAAATCTACTCTCCAGACACAAAAGCTTGGCACACCCATAATACACACTGGTAATTTTTACTCTCAGTTTCTGTGGTTGTTCTTGTCTATTGTAATAAAATACGGTATGTGGGAAAATAAAGTGTTCCAGATATTCTTTTGGCTTAAATTCTTGCTTTATCACACTGGGTACAAAGCATTCACTTTGAAACCTGGAGGTGGTTTTATTCACAGTGGTGACTTGTCTCATAAAATTAATTGCTCAGACGTGTTCTGTAGTACAGTAAGCAAATCCTTGATGGCTTCTAGAGGGACTACAACAGCCTAGGAAATGTCAGAGTCTGCTGTGGTATATTACACCTGTAATAGTAGCATCAGTAATAATAGAATTATAGCTATAGTCATTATAATCAAACTCTAAAGATAATGGTAGTGTGGAAATATGTTTTCTTTCTCCCCAAGGATAGTTACAGGACACTGTTCTACAAAGGGCTCTATGGACATACCTGAAATGACTGGTGAGTTTCCTCCTATAAAATACTGTGACTATCACAGCACAGAGTTGAAGAAGGTATATATAATATGTGCCTGCTAAGGACTTTTGGAATGGGTTTCCTTAAGATATCTGTGGTTTCTACAAGAAGATAAAAGTTCATTATTTAAAGAACGAGTCAACAAAGGCAAAGTGTTGAAAGGCAAAACCCAACAAAACATGATTTTAATCAATGTCCACACTGTCTGGAAATTAAAACATTGAAAAAATCAAGATTACTGTGTTGGGTCTATGTCACGGGGTTTTGGTAGCAGGGCAGGGGCTGCACAGATAGGTGGCCACTCTCAGAAGCTGTACAAAACTCTCCTGGCTCCAAGTCGGCCCCACCTCAGACTGAGGCCAGGCCATTTAGAGACAATAGATTAGCCTCTGTGATAATGTATTTAAGAAGGGGACAANTATGTCACAGGGTTTTGGTAGCAGGGCAGGGGCTGCACAGATAGGTGGCCACTCTCAGAAGCTGTACAAAACTCTCCTGGCTCCAAGTCGGCCCCACCTCAGACTGAGGCCAGGCCATTTAGAGACAATAGATTAGCCTCTGTGATAATGTATTTAAGAAGGGGACAAGACAAAGAAATGGTTGTTGAGACCTGCAGCAGAGGGAGGAGCGGGATATGAGGAAAACACCTATGCAGATACCTGGAGGAAGGAGGAGGAGGAATCGGCTGGAGCAGATTCTTCTGTGGCCTGGGGTGGAAGGGCATGTTGTCCCTCTGCAGCCTATGGAGGACAGCAGTGCAGCAGCCCATGAAGGACCATGGTGGAGCAGAGAGGGACCTGCAGCCCATGGAGGACCCCACGCCATGGGAAGTGTCTGTGCCTGAAGAAGGACATGACTCTATGGGCAGCCCGTGCCGGGGCGGTCCATTCCTGAGGGACTGCACTGTGTGAGAAGGTCTCACGTCAGAGGAGTTCATGAGGGACTGTCTGCCATGAGAGAGACCCTACGCTGGAACAGGGAAAGCGTGTGAGTATCCCTCCCTGCCTAAGGAGCGGCAGAGACAATCTTTGATGAACTGACTGCACCCCCCATTCCCTGTCCCCCTGCGCCACTGAGGGTGGTGGAAGAGATAGAGACATCGTGAGCAAGGTAACTCAAGCCTGGGAAGGAGGGGGCATGGGGGAAAGTGTTTGTAAAATCTGACTTTCACATCTCATTACCCTACTCTGTTTTGATGAATGACCGATTACATTGATTTTTTCCCCAGGCTGAGTCTGGTTTTTCCCCATGACCACAACTGGTGAGTGAACCCTCCCTGTCCTTGTCTCGACCCACCAGCTTGTCTCTACATTTTCTCATCATCCCACCTAAGAGGGAGGAGAGAGTGAGTGAGCAGTTGTGTGGTTCTTTGTTGCTGGCACATTTACCAAAACAGAGAATGAGCCCATTCTACCATGTGGGTTTAATCAAACAATTATCTGATACTTTAATCATAATATTTGAAGCAGCCTCAGTAAAGAACACTCAGATAGTTTTGTGTTTTTTCTTTGAAACTTTCATTTATATAGTTCACAAACTTGACATTTTTTCTTCAAAAAGACAGGATCAAATACGTAAAGATAGGTAAGTAATTTTGTGACAGGCTAAGAGATGAGGTTCACAAAGACTGTGAGGCATGAAGATGATTGCTCTCATAATGATTAATTCTATGCCTGGCTCTGACAATTCTCAAAGCCAGTTATGGACACTTAGGTTTCTAACTGTCACAGAAATCTTACATTTTTTTTCCTGCAGTGTAGCAACTTCAACAAGAATAATGAAGGATTTGTGATTAGCAGCTTTTTGATGAAATGGTACCATTTCAGACCAAAAAGAAACCCAAAGTTCATACTGCTTAGTAAATAGTTATTGATTTAGCATAGTAAGATAGTTTCTATCTTTTTTCATTGATGTCTTGGAAGCAAAGAGGTATGTATTTTGCAGGAGGCATTTGGCATGGCATGAACACATTCTTATTTAAACCAATGAATCTTGGTTGGCTTTAGATGAAGTATGGATTTAGAGCTGCCCAAGTCTGACAAAATTATTTCAAAAACGACAGCACATTCAATGCTTAACTAACTTTACAGCCACAACTCTTATGCTTATAGACTCTCAGGTATGCATGCAGTTCTGCAGCATTGTTGCTGATTTTTAAATGGAACTTAAATTAGAATTGTACTGAAAACTCTGAAGTGCCCCTTTTCATCTGACTCACAGATCTAGCTGAGGACTCGATGGGGGAAGAAAATAAGCCCATAAAACAAGGTCATTTACTTGTGAAGAGGAAAAACAAACAATAATGCCTTTGACTTCAATCTCCTGAAGTGCTAAAAAGAGAAAGATGAAAAACAGAATAAAAGAATAAAAAAGAATAAAAGTAAAGTAAATAAAAAAACCAAAATAATATTATACACAAATTTGAAGCAAATAACTTATATGTCTAGTTTTTAAACTGAGCATTTCTTCCATCACTAAAACACACTGTTTCTTTGCTCTAGAGGAAGAAACTGTCTAATAAAGTAGTAGATAACAACCAGTAAAAATACCTTGTTATTAAATACATAAAGCTATCATATTTGGATATTTTTAAGAGTCCAGGCCCTAGAAATATAATTATAATCTAGGAATCCTCCTAGCCATTTTGGAATTTATATATGATGCAGAATAAAAAATAATGCAAAGATTAATTGGCAAAAGTGCGATAAATTGCTCCAGCTGAAGTTTTTCCAAACTATGTCACAAGTAATCTTGAACATACGCATTATAAATTTTTTTATTTCCAAACGAGGCTTATTATAATATAGAAACATTGATATGTTATTATCGATTATTACGGTAGCATGTATTTTTCCCTAGCATTTACAAGAATTTAAAAAAATAATTAATAAAATACCTAAGAACTGAAAGACTGAAACCATTTTGTCATGGTGTTATGGTTTTTTCAGTGTTCTTTGCATCATACTTTACATTTATGAACACAGTCTAGATTACTTTTAATAAACAAGTAAGCCCTGTAAGAAATACTTTTCCTCAATGAGTAATTGGTTTCAGTTCAATGTCTACTATCTACTGGTAGGGAAAAGTAAGGAAATGCAAATGCTTTTCTCTAGCTTAACATATCATACAAATAATCCATTAAAGAAGTTTGACCTTTATGTGACATGGTAACTATGCGCTTTTTGTAGCTAGGAGTGCTTAGTTGTGCATCTCTGTCATTACTCAGCATGTCATCCAAGCTAATGATGCAGCAAAATGCTTTTGTTGCTTTGATGCTGCTGTATGAAATTGCTGTTTAAAGGAAAAAGCCACTGATTTTTTTTAAGGCACAGAGTCTATGCGCCCTTGAATACATGCAGATTGCCTCAAAATGAATTTACAAAACATTTCTGTGTCATTAATACTGTGAAATAATAGCTTCCCTTAGTATATTTATTTGGCAGATTTGTGAGATTTTTAATGGATAAAGATCATGTATTTCCATGAAGCACTGATATTGGCTTGCATGTGAAAGACATGTTGCTAAGCAGTGCGCTTTATACCAAGGGGTAGCCAGCACTGGAGTCACCAGTATTAATTTCAAAAGCTATTCTGGATTAGAGAGTAACAGCACATGCATTCATGGAAGACTAAAATTACCAACCTAATCATATTCACATATGAAGTAGCATGGTTCAACTCTTCCTTATATTGGTGGATATTTCTGTAAGTAAGGCTATATTCTGCCAGCTGACCATGAATAAGGTTGCATAAGTTTAACTGGAAACTATTACTTAGAAGGAGAAAAGTATAACAGAAAAATTTAAAGAATTATCTCCTTCTCTACTAAACTGCCATTAATCCTAATGAAACAATGTTAGTTTTAAAATCACTGATCATCTGACCCTCCTAAATTAAAATATCTTTCAGACAATACCTGTAAAGTAGGAATGTGTGTCCATGTAGCGCATGTGTGGATCATATGAAAAAAAAAAATGTCTGGTAGATGTTTGCCAAAAACTGATCATGTTAAAAAGGAAGATGACCACCAGCCCCCAACCGATGGTGTTAAGTAGGAAAATGACAATCAAGATTAAACAATAACCAGTGAATACTGAAGAGACTGTTGAAATAAACAAGGAGTAAACCTGAAAAGCAGTATAAAAGAAACATGAAAATCAGTAACGTCTGAGTAGAGACAATGTAGAGGAAAGAGCAGTAGTGAGAAGCTGTTTTAATACTGCCAGAAATTCTGCCTAGGCTGGAGAGAGCATCCTCTCCATCAGATGCTGTGAGCAGCCTGCAGCTGTTCCTGGAGTGACAGTACCAAGTGCAGCATTTGGGGACTCACAACATCGGCGGGTGTATGTGGCCTTGTGGGGCGCTTTGTCACTGGCATGCACATTACCAAGTTATAGGGAGTAGCATGGGTACATATAAAGCTGGAGCATCCACATCTCGAACACAAGTGTGTCCTAGTAGGGAACCCTGCAGTGCTGGGAGAGGCATATCAGTTTGCATGTAGCCCAGATGTCCTGTGAGAGTCTGTATGTGGCCACATAACTGTGAATGTTTATGTAGCATTACAGTTTGCTGGGATTGTTTATAGATGGCTGTTTAGAAATCTGTATGTGTTCATTAACATTTTGTAGATATATATTATAGTATACCTGTTTTATTGCTGATCCTGATCCTTCTTATGTGGTTCACTGATTGCTGGTTAATTATGGATTGTTAATAAGTATATAAAAAGCTTTGATTTTGATTTGATTTAAACTACCTAAATTTAGCATTTTTTCTTTGGGACACTGTCACAGTTTAAGGCTGGGCTGGCTGTTAAACAGCAACAGATGCTCTCTATTAGTGCATCTAGAGCATAGAGACAGACACAAATTAATAGGAACGATATGACAAAAATAACACTGTCACTCCCTCATAAGTGAAAGGAAATGGATGGAACTGAGAGTACAGTATAACAGTTTATGTAATTGATTTTCCACCGTAGTACAAAACTAAAGCAAAGGACAGAGCCTGTTCATGCTCCTTGGTACTCCCTTTTATTTTCAGCAGAATCAAATTTAATAGTAGAAACTGGAAAAGAAGTCATCAGCAGAATCTTGAAAAGTACTGAGGTGCCCAGCCCATTATAAATTATCAAGGTTTACAAGCTCCTAAAAGAAAAAGGCACTTAGATTCATATGGCCCATGTAGTTGTTACTTGTGCTTAACGCATTTTTGCTGTAAGAAATCTAACCCAGCAACATGTCTTAAAATATGTGAATTCTCAGTATTTCACCTTAGAATGTGTTAACTTCGCATCTACTCTGAAGTTTAAAGACTACTGTCAAACTTTGTGAATTTCCACAATTGTTTTCAGGAAGTTTCCAGATATTTGAAAGTATTTCATCAAATGGGTGGTTGATAACTAAGGAACTTGGCGACCAAAAGACTGTACAAAAGTTTTCTGTTGATCTTTAAATATGAGGTTTGAATACTCATAACTCAAGATTATAATCAGTTTTTCTGAATATTTTAATATTCACTTAAATACCTACATAACTTCAATTTTTAACCAGTTCTTAATAACTGGAAAATTCTGGTGCTAGGGTAATAGCAACATTGTCTAAGGGGATGTTTCATATCCTAGAATAGTGCCAGGATAATAATTACATGTTTGTCTTTCATATATGCCAGAGATTTCAATTGTTGTTGTTTTTTTCCTACTTGTGATGTGTATGATGTTATTCTATGAAAGAACTACTAATATCCATGAAGCTATAGAGAGGACAGTGAGCTGTTGTTCAGTCCCTATCGCAAATTTTCTTATGCATCAGCTCCATAATGTAGCATGAGGCAGTTTGTCTTTGTAAAATTCTGCATTTCTTATTGTAAGAGTCCTGGGAGACCTCCTGCTGGGGGTTTGTGTGCCACAGCTGCAGCCACCTCAGAATCCAGCACAGCCACGGGCAGCCTTGTCCTGCTGATTGCTGAGAGGAGAGGCTCCTGGGTGCCCTGAGGGTTAGGCTGTGGTCAGGGCCAACCCCTGCCCATGGCACTGGCCATGGCTGATGAGGCCCTGCCCTACCACCACTGGGAGCATGTCTCATGGCTTCCAGCATCCTGACCCCCAGGAAGGCCTTAGCTACCGCTGTGCACTGACAGCTATTTGCTGTATCTTTTCCCATAAGTCCTGCTTTAAATAGTGTTCTCAACAAGTAAGTGGCAGCAATGTTTCATTCCACAGCTTCCACTTACGTTAATATTAATTTTGTGACATGACTCTGACCTTGTGAAATGTCCAACAGAAGGTTAATATGAATCTCCAAAGCCTCTTTGGATTTAAGTCCAAAACCTCAGATTATCCCAGCCTAAATCAAGGCTATGGATTAATGAACATAATTTAAATATATTGGTTTAATTGCAACATTCTGGCATCTGTTCCATTTAACCCAAATTTAAATTTAGTATTTTAAAAAAAAAAATGTTTTCAGTTGTTATATTTAAACTTTAAAAAAAAATACTTTTTGCATTATGACTACATCATTGAAAAGTACCCATGCAAAAAGAGAATAAAGAAGGAACTACGATACATTTAGCTTTTCTTTCCTTTCTTTTTTTTTTTTTTTGTGTGTTTGAACAGCTTGCATGATCTTTCCAGCATTGTTTTCATTCTTTTAATATTTTTAATAGAACAAAACTACCATTTTTTAATTTCTGGTCATCTCAGGAAAAGTTTCATTGCAAATGAAATCTCAGTTCCAATTTACTGTACTCTACAAATCAGGTATTTTCTTGGTGTTTTGAATTCCCATTCTGAAAAGTGTGAGAGAATGAGGTGTGGAAATGGGACACATTGTATCCTTACCAACATTGTAAGAGACATGCAAAAACCAAATCATTTTCTCTAAAGAAGTCAATCTGCAAAAAAACCAACTCTACTGTATACTTATGAATGGTGTTTGTTATATCAATTAGCGACCTGGAACAGGCTGCTCAGAGAGGTTGTTGAGTCTTCTTCTCTGGAGGTATTCAAAACCCCGCTGGACATGTTCCTGTGCAACCCACTCTACATGCACTTGCTTTAGCAGGGGGGTTGGACTAGATGATCTCCAGAGGTCCCTTCCTACCATTTTGTGATTCTGTGACTCTATGACCTGTAGAAAAATTTAAAAAAAAAATCTTTAAAAGACAAAGAGGAAACAATGGATCAAAAAAATGAATGATTTTAAATAATTATCTGAAAACCAAATAAGATTCTTAAATAAAAAGTGGGGGAAAAAAATATAAATCCGTGATAGCTTTTATTTTTATGTGTCATTTAGTCATCAAACTCTGAAAGAATAATAAACAATACAACCAAAAATACTTGTTTCTATTAAGTATTTCCAGAGGAATTGCTTCCAGATGAAGAGAAACTAAGTAGATTGGAACTCTTCACCTTGTGAAAAGGATAAATAAAGACCAGATATACCAGAAGTGCATAAAACTGTGAACAGAAAAGAGCTAGCTAAAGAAAATTTTTGTTCAGTGACATTATTAGATATGAGGTTAGAAATAAGATTTTTAAAAAAGAAAAGAAATATTCTAAACTAGTAACTGTTTGCCATAGATAATTTTTAAAAATCATTGAGAAAATCTCATTTAGCAACTGTGAAACACAGTAGTCTGATGCTCAAGAAATTCCTAGGCTGCTGGCTGCTGCACTCTGGGATGTTATCTCTGGGAAAATTATAATTCTATTCATACTCTTTTTTTTATTCTCTTCCTCTAAGTTTCTATTACTGGCCACTGTCAAGAGACCCTAGGTGAAATGTTTTTTTGACTAGTATCTGTAGAAACATTAAACTAAGGAGAGTGAGTTTGAGTCTGTAGCCTTGATGTGAAGGTGTACAGTTTTTCCCTGATTCTAGTGCCCATGCTGAACTGTTGTTAATAACTTAAAATATTATTTAAACAAAGTCAGGTACCTTAATAATTTGACTAGCAATCAATACTTTCCAGCTCAGCTAATATGCAGATACTCAATGAGAAAGGAAAAAGACTCACACAGGAGACTTGAAGGATTTACACAAACATACTCATGATATAGATCATCCTCCAGAATTCATTCACGGATAACCAGGATATGCTCAAATCCTTCACACAGAAGAAGGATTGCAAAGTGGAGCTGCCTTCTCATGGGAAAATAATAGCCTGTGGCATACTGATTGGAAAGTAGACAGAATCTTGTCAGGCTTTCACTTGCGAGAAAAAGCTAAATGTGGTTAACATTATAAGAACTCAGCCCTGATAAAGTTTGGTATTTACCCAAAGCCTAGAGAAAGCCCACTAAGTCTCAAAAAAGCACTGGACTCAAGACGTATCTTTCTATTTATGATTTTCTATTCAATAGCCGAAGCAACACTCCTATACACATGGAGGTTTTTTGGTGTTCCGCAGACACATATTAAAGGGGGGACATCCTTTTAGGTACTTAGCTATCTAAAAAGTACAGAATGTGAAGACTGTGGATCTGAAACACTTTTTTTTCAATCTAGCCACAATAATTTTGACCATGTCAAAGTACGTGAGCACATTTTTTCATCATCCACAAAACTGTTATTTGATGGTCAAGTAATTGGCATTGCAATAAACACTTATAAAAATAGTCCAGGAATCTAGACAAAGTAAGAATAATGTAAATCTAAAAGCTCTTTGAAGACAAAGAATTTTGACCCATAATTCATTTTTATAAGGTATTTGCAATGTTTATGAGGCTGTATTTAAAACAACTTCAATAGAAACATTTCTAAAAGTAAGTTAATACAGTTCTTTGTTTTAATGAAATAATAGGCATATGTAATAAGAAACTAAAAAAAAATTAGTTAATCTATAAATACAGATCTTAATTTAATTCAAAATGAATGATTTTTTAAAGTTATATCAAATACTAATTTTAAATTAGGTTAACTGT
>VZSC01000307.1:29267-47547 GCA_013398225.1 Steatornis caripensis | reverse complement strand
CCTCCCTAACAGATTAAAGTCACTGAAGTATGTCCCATTATCATAAAAACCAAAACCCTCACGACGACACCAGCCACGTAGCCAGGAGTTGACGTTCATTATCCTTCTATTCCTGGCTTCACCCTTACCTCTAACCGGTAAAATGGAGGAAAAGATGACCTGCGCACCGACATTTTTCACTTGCGCCCCCAGGGCTTTGTAGTCTTCCTTAATTCTGGTCAGACTCTGGTGTGCAGTGTCATTTGTACCCACATGAAAGAGCACCAGCGGATAATAGACCATGTTCTTAGCAAGTTGTGGCACCCTCTCAGCAACTTCTCTTATCTTAGCTCCCGGAAGGGGACAAACCTCTCTCAACTCTCTGTCAGGCCGGCAGATGGGTGCCTCAGTGCCTGTTAACAGAGAGTCCCCCACTACGAGCACTCGTCATTTCTTTTTATGGCGTCCACATTATAATGTATATGTTGTTGAAATTGTTAGGTCATTAAATAGTTATAATTCTGTGCTGATACAGGTTTTCCAGAGAGGTTGTGGAATCTTCCATCTTGGAGATGCTCAAAAGCTATTTGCACATCGTCCTGTGCAACCACCTCTAGGTGGCTCTGCATGAGCAGGGAGGTTGTACAAGATGACCTCCAGAGATCCCTTCCAATCTCAGCCATTCTGTGATTCTGTGAAAATATAACCTCCGTGAACTCAAACATTTAGACAATATATTTAATCATTGCGAAGAGAAGTTCAGTTGAAGAAAATCTATGTGCTTGAAATAGTAAATTTCTGGCTCACATTGAAGAACATCTTAAATGTTTTGCCTAAACATGTCATATATTTCATGTGTTCAGTTCTATGGTTGGTTGTTTAAATTTATTTAAAATTCCACTTTGTTTTTCTCATGTATTACCACAAAGACTACCCTATGAGCACTATACTTCCAAATAAAATTTCTTAGATTATGTAAGTGTGATGTCAAGCCTTATATATTCTTTTGAATCTTCTCCCAGATTTACATAGGTGAATGAAATACTTATTCCATTTTAAGCATGTGTTCCTCTCATTTTTCTTTAGAGAAATTTAGGATAAATTTAATGGTAAAGATGTACTTAAATACTTCCCTTAATAAAAAAAATAAAATAAATACATAATTAGAAAATAAATAGAAAATCTGTTATGAATGGTTATGACTGAGTTTCAGCAATATACCAATCTTGTGTGGAGAACTTCATGTTTCCTGTTAACTAGCTGAAAGCACAGAGAAAAGTAGTTTTAGTTTGATTACCTCACAAGTGCCTTAATTTTCACAGCTTCTGTGGGCAAATTTCAAGACAAGTACAGAGATGATTTCAAGTATTCACTCCTGAACTGTTAAAGGACATCTGACTGGGTTTGCCATCACACTCTTCAGGCACAATAGAAGGATGGTGAGTGAACATGTAAAGAAAATAATTTTGAAATATGTTTTTGAAACCTGTATTTCCTTTATGGGGAACTTCTAGGGTCTGTGGTCTTTATGATGCACTTCTTCATATCTTTATTTTCTTTATGTAGCTGAACAGTCTCAGAGAGATAGGAAAAAACTTTTTTATCCATCCCCACCAGTAGCACTGAAACTGGGTTACAAGATACTGTAAAATTAATGGCTAATTGTCTAGAAAACTTCAGAACTTGCATTAGTTTCATATTTAATTGGGATTTTTATAATTTTTATCATGGATTTGTTATTAGCTTTGTTCTAAGAGATCACAGGTCAATGAGATTTCATTGTAATAAAGGATGATTACGTATATTTTGTAACCTAAGTTTCAAAGTACTAACAGCTATCCAGTACACATTATATGTACACCATGGTCTCCATAGAAATGTTTGTTACCTAGTAGATTTGTCATTATTACTTTCCAAAATACAAGATTCATTATGTGTCCAACAGCACAACTCAGCACAATTCAGGATCTGACAGTACTTCCATTATAAATGTCTCTTATGAGAGGATTTTTAATATTTCCATAAAATTCCAATCTTGTTGAAATATATCACAGCCTGAGTATGAATATGTATTCACTGAGTTTATTAAAATTTCAATAATTAAAAAGAAATAATTCAAATATATTTTTTAAAAATCCTTATCCTTTTCTTGGGGGTTAATGAAAAATTTCCATTTTAAATAAACCAACTGTGTGAGAAATTATGAAGATGGGATAAGAGCAGTTTATATCAACCACATGCTTAATGATAGTGTTGAACTAATTAAGTTTGATACAGAATCATAGAATCATAGAAATCTAGATTGGAAGGGATCTCAAGGATCTCCTAGTACAATCTGTTGTGGCAAAAGCACAGTCTAGACATGATGGTCCAGCACCATGTCCAGACAAATCTTAAAAGTGTCCAGCGTTCAGGAATCCACCACCTCCCTGGGGAGATTATTCCAATGGCTGTTTGTTCACATTGTGAAATTTTTTTCTCATGTGTCCAATCAGAATCTCCCCAGGAGTAGCTTGCACCCATTACCCCTCAACTTTGCCATGTGACTCCTTGTAAAGGGGGAGCCTCCATCTTCTTTGTAGCCACCCTTTAAGTACTGGAACATGGCAATGAGGACTTCTTTTCAAAACAAATCCAGTTCTCTCAGTCTTTCCTCACATGGCAGGCTTCCCAGTCCTTGGATCATCTTTGTGGCCCTTCTCTGGACCGTCTCCAGCCTGTCCACATCTTTTTTGTGTAGCGGGGAATGAAACTGAACACAATATCACAGGTGTGGCCTGATAAGCACTGAGTGGTATAATGACTTCTTTATCTCTGCTGGTGATGCTCTTGTTGATGCAACCCAACATCCTTTTGGCTTTCTTTGCCACTGCAGCACACTGTTCATTTGTATGGAGCTTGCTGTACACCTGAAAATTGTTTTTTAGATAAGTTTCTTTGTTTTACTCATTTTACTTGTTTTTTAAACATTTTTTTTCACTAAGGAAATGGTATAACTTCAGTATATTCAAATTTTTATTAATTCATGTTTTGCAGTGAACATGTTTTACATATTTAATTGTGATTCTGTAAGTCTGTGATTCTATGATTTAATAGATAATTTTATTGCTTGTATAGTCAAGATTTTTTTTTAGAATTTAGCTTTTTATTTGACAAGGTGACGGGAGGTCAACTGATTCTTCAACAAAATAAAGCAAGCAAAACAGTCAAACAATAAAAACCCCACACTTAAAATGGCAAATCACTCCATTTTTGCTTTTTTTTATCTAGAATTTGAAGGACACAAGCGATCAGCAATTTCAGGTTTTTTAAAGGACAGCAAGAATTAACGTAATGGTTTTAAGTGTTCAGTATGATTTGGGATTATGAGACCAAAAGGTGATAAAAAGGACCTTTATATTGCAAAAGGACAAAGCTGAACTAGGAAGATGGTACATTTATATTAGCATTAAGAATGCATCCCATTAGTTCTAAAGTTTGTGAAATCAGTTTCCTCTGAATCTCTCAGGGATAATTCACCTACATTAGCATTAGCTCTAGGAGGTAGCTGTGATCTGAATGCTGCTGTCTTAGTTTATTCAAACAGAAAAACTAAATTTAATTTATTTAGTGACCTTTGTAGATTTCAGACTTGAATGATTGTATTTCATTTCAGTCCTTGGTAGACTCTAGGCAGGAACTACCACTTGTAAATGGTGATTGCCTTATTCACAGCAGTAGACATAGAGCCTTGGGGCTCTTGTTCGTCTCTTACAATGTAAGTGTAAGCATAAGATAAAATGTTTAAAAATCAGATGTTGAAAAATCCAAGTAAGCTAATGATTAGGCTAACTGCAATTACACTAAGCCCCTGTTTTTGAAAAAAAAATCAATTTGTTAGGAGATAAATGTGGAAAATCTTTTAAAATAAATCTGTGCTATGTTAAATTTGATTTTAGAGGAGTGGGACAGAACACATTTCAAAAAGAGATACGGACATCTAAATTCAGAATTATGATCCTCCAAATTTCCAATTTATTTTGGAGATAATTTACATTTATCTTGGGATCTTCTGTATTATACAGTGATATTCATATTTAAAAATACTCTTCTCACAGAAGATTCTGCTTGTGAAAAGAAGTATTAACACACCTCAGCAACATAATGCTTTACTCATGCGAAATATTCATTGGATTCTTGAAATAAGTATCCCTCTATGTGTATTTTCTAAAACATTTGATGTGATGAGTGTTCAAACAAGTTTAATGAGTTGTACCCCATGAAAAATACAATGGCAGCTGTCAAGTTCTTTTAAAATGACTCTGAGAGAGAATATAGTGATGACATTTCCAGTTCTGAAGACCTGTATTCAATTAATTTATTCCTGCTTTAAAGTAAAATGCAGAAATAGTCTTTTGATTAGAATACGATTTTCCTCATGCCTCAGACTAAAGATTCAGTGACTAAACCTGAAGTTGATCTTTGATCAGAAGCTTGCTTGTCTCAACAAATTAACGATGAATTCTTTTTATAACAAATGTTTACAGGCTTCAAGTAGTGAAAGTTTCTTTCTGAAACTCATTTCAGAAAGAAACAGGACATATATCTCTAGTCTTGTAGGGTCTTTCTTTCTCTTTTAACTTCTGATGATCAGTAAAGGGCAATGCCTTTTCCTGTCACCCAGGTTAAAACAAGGGTAGAATAAGAATCTAAAACACAGTACTTATTTCCTTACTAGTCAAGACTTAGACAACTCACTATTTACATGGTCTTGTAGACTCTCTCCTAAGTGTTTGTTCACTTTTATTTCATTTGTTTGTCAATTCCAAACTTTTGTACTAGGCTTTAATAAGGCTTTGATAAAAGCTTTACTCAGATCTGTGAACTCTGCTAAAAGAAAAATATTTCAGGTGCAAACATCCTGGTTTGGGCTGGGTTAGAGCAATGATAAAAATATCTAACTAGAAGCTAACTGAACTATAATAAGAAGTCTGGATCCCATATAGAGGTGTTCTAGGCTTGCAGACATCTAAGTGTGTAAGTAGCAAATGACTCAGAACCCCAAGAAAGTATGTCGTGAACTTACCTAAGTTTTCTGCATGTAGTATTTGTTAAGCAAATATATATATACACATGTAATGATCTGCTAATACAGGAAATGGTAATACAGACTGTAAGAATATTTATTCTGAATATCTGTAATGAGATGCAACAACTGTGATGAAACTCAACACATTTTTGTCGTATTTGAAGTAGCGTAACATAGGGATGATTAAGACTTTATATTTTACTAATTTTTCATTATTCTAAGTGGATCTATTTTCTAGTATTTTGATAAATAAATAGCAACAATATAATGAAAGCCCAGAGATTATACATTAGTAAGGATAAGGAATAAAAGCAATTCCTGTTAATTTACTGCTAAACAGAAAGCTTCGTATGATTTAATTGCTTACAGCATACTGAAGACTTCTCACTTCTTAAATCTTGCTTTTTGTTTAATCACAGATTCTCTAATTAAAATTTTATTAAATAGTACAAATCAAATAGCAAGTCACAAAAAGTAAGAAGCAACCACTGGAGCCTTTGTTTGGTAATCAATTAAAGCTTTTAATTATCAAAAAGTAGGCAATGAACTTGTTTTCTATTATCTCAGTTATTTTTCCACAAAAATAGTTTCCTTTGATTTTTCCTTTTTTTTAAAAAACAAATCTTTTTTTAAGATGGTAAGATTCATTTCAGATTCCTGTTGCCACTTGATTACCAAAGCTGTGGTTTCTAGATTACATCTGTTCTTTCTTACATCTGAACTCAATCTGTAAATATTTTTTTTTACCTTTCCCTACCCCTTGCCCCAATGATTGGCTGTATCCACAGTATCTATAAATAAACCTACTTGCTTGAATATGATAATGCCCTTGTTTAAGCCATATATTATATATATTGTACATTTAATTCCAACAGTCCAACAATCTTCAGAAAAGTGTGTGTGTGTGTCTATGTTTATTTGACAATATCATAATGCCATTGAATAATTACTTCAGAGTTTTTAATGTTTTCTGTATTAGGGACAGGACTTAGTGAAGAAAAAATACAATTATGGCATCTGAATTTCAAACATCTTTTTCAAATTATTAGCTTTTAGCAAAATTTTGCCCAAATTTTCTTCAAAAGATTCAGAGTGAACTTAATCAGATTTAATTATTTTGCTTTTCAAAAAAGTTGTTCTCAAAACTACATCAGGATTCAATTGAATCTGCCTAACTTTCTCTAGTGGATAACAGGAAGTGTACAATGTCGAAAGAGAGATAATAAATGCAATTCAGGGGGGGAAAAAAGTGCCTTAAAAATGTATTCTGCAGACAGCTGTGTGTGAAACTTCACAGTTTTGTTTCACAGACGTTGGTGTGAATATTTTCTTAGGGTTTGATCCATGTGGGTTGGCACCTTCTATCCCACCCTTTCTTCAAGGTTCACTTTGAGTTTCTGGTTCAGAGAAAAGTAAAAATGCAAAATGAAAATCAGTCAAAATCACTGAATTTCATCTGGTTGTATGGCAAAGCTGTGAAGTTTGCATGACGTTCTCCTGCAACCACAAATCTTTTCAGTTTATCTCAAAATGAAGTAACTAGACATGAAATATCAATGAAACTTAATAAATCCCTAAGTAAATAAACTCAAATTACATTTCATACTACAAACTCTGATCTAAGATTCTGTTTCCAAATGTTTGTATATCTGTATGTTTGCAGTGGCACCTTAAATGCCCCAACCACATGTTATTAGAAAATAACCCTTTAAGCATAACAAAGATTCAGGAAGTATGTCATAAACATTCAGCAAGGATATCTATGAAGAAAAAGTCAGCATCTGATGAATAAAGTGTCAGTTGTATACCCTGTATAGAGGAGATCTTAACATGCCACTGATCTTAAATCACTGAATGCTTTGAAATATTCTATTTTGGCCAAATAACACGGGAAAAGGTGGTTCAGGTTCCTAAATAATTTTTCGCTGAACTCTGAAGCCCAACATGGTTTAGACAGACACTGGCATTTTTTTGTTTCATGTTTGTTTCAGAGCAGTGACCATCGCTTATTCGACACCCTATCAATGAACATTTTCCTTGGTCTCATAAATGTTAAGTTTTAATAAATGTATTACAATCCATCACTTATTACCAAGAGATTTCCTGTAAAATATACAGGTATAAGTATTTATGAAGTATATATAATTGTACTAATAATCTTCAATACTTCAGAGCCTTTAGTTTTTAATTTTAGGTAGTCATTATGATTAAACAATTCCATATTTTCAGATAGAAGATGAATATTACTTTTTTTTTCCTAGCTGTCTTTCCCTGTCATTATTATGTTGTGCTTATCTTTTCTACAGTTACAGTTAGCTTAAGTTGATATGCACTTGGCTTAGATACTTTTGTATCCAAGTTAGAATGTTACAGTCTGGATGGGTGGGCTGCTAAATGGGTAAAAAATAGTTTAGAGGACCTGGCTCAGAGGATAATGGTCAATGGGTCTTATTCTACCTAGAGGTCATAAAAAATTGGAGGAGTTTGTTTCTATCAATGACCTGGAAGAAGTAATAGTGTGCACTCTCATCGTTTGCAGATGACACCAAACTGGCAGGGGAAAGGGGAAGGAGAAGGATGGGAACCAGTCAATACTCTCTATGGCAGGGCTGCTAAGTAGGGGGACCTACACAGGCTGAAAGAATGGGCTGCCAGGAATCTCATGAAATTCAGCACAGACTGATGCTTAACCCTGCTCCTGGGTAGGAAGAAATTCCCCTGCAATGTCACAAGCTGGGACCTGACTGGCTGGGGAGCAGCTCTGTTGAGAAAGATGTGGTGATGCTGGGCATGAGCCAGCCCTGTGGTCTGGTAGCAAAGGCCAAGAGGCTCCTGGGCTGTACTAAGAAAAGCACAGTCAAGAGGGAAAGAAGAGTGATTACCCCACTTTCCTCATTGCTCTTTAGGCTGCACCTAGAGTCCTCAGCCCTGTTTTGGGGTACCCCAGTCAAGAATGATATTGATAGACTTGGTGAATGTAGCAGTGGGGTAGCAGGAGAGGCTGAGAGAGATGGACTTGTTTAGCCTGTAGAAGAAACAGCTTTGAAGTGACCTAACAACAGACCTATAGCACTTATGGAGAGGCCATCAAAAAGACAGAACAAGGCTCTTTTGTAGGGATGGTAGAAGGATGTGAGGCACTGGCATAAACTGAAACAAGATGATGGTCCAACTGGGTACAAGGAAAAACATTTTCCTCAAGAGAACAGGCAAGCAGTTGAAGAGGTTGTCCAGTTGCTATCGTTGTGGGGTTTTGAGAGTGAACCGGACAAAACCCTGAGCAATCTTGTGTGATCTCAGAGCTGGTTCTGCTTTATGCTGGAGGCTGGACAAGAGACATCTTGAGCTCTCTTCCAACCTTAGCAGTCTTCTGAACTGAATTATTCATTGATCTTAGAATCCTATGATTACACTATTACTAAGGATTTTGTAATGAAGTATTATTTATGCTGCAGTTAATTGGAGGTCTTCCTTTCATTTCACTGGAGCTAAATACTGGAATGATTTTATTTTATTCCAATATGTAGCATTTCTGTATAAGCATCAACTGACTCTCCACCCCTCCCTATCCCCTGTATTTCTATATAAATACTTGATCTGACAAAAGTAGACTCTATGGAACAATGTAGCAAAAATGAAAAAAAAATTCACTGCATATAGAAGAGGCAAATTTTATTAGGATTAGACATATAAATCAATAGCTTTTTCAAACAGCATTTGCGTTGTTTTATTGGAGATACAAAGACCTCTACAGTATCTTGCTTTATTGTAACAGTAAAGGGGCTTCACTGCATGACAACTTACAAAATGTACTTTCAAGGTTATCAAGTAAAAATATTTAAGTGGGGGTGGGGGCAAACTGATAATAAATGTTATGTGCCCACAGTTTATAGTTAATTTGTTCGTACTTCAGGTGTTATTTGATTCTTCCCCAATGAAAATATATAGCTTATTAGAAAAAAAGACTTCTTATTATTTACTAACCTGACATTCTACATATCACAGGTGATGTTTACAGTAACTGATTATTATATATAATTGAAACAGAGAAGAATTAGAAAACAGATATTACCATTTTTTGAGTACAGATATTCCAGGTTTATACCCATTTCTTCACATAACTAGTACCTGACATTATTCTGATGATAAATTTTGTACCGCAGTTAAGACCTCATTTTGAAAGCCTTGTTGTAACGGAAACATCTGTGAAACATTTTACTCAGCAAGCAGATAATCAAAGATTTAAGAGTGCTAGGACATACACGGCTAAAGTATCTACTTGGCATCTTCTACAAATGACTACTAAATATTATAAACAGTCCAAAATCAACTGGTGAAAAATGCATTAGATTTTAATATCAAGTACATTACTACACAAAGGATGACAAGAATTAATTTTATTCCCATCGCAAAAGCTCATGACAGATATTGTGTATAATAGACTCAATCTTATCTATGTGTAAATGACATTTCAAAAAAAACAGGCAAGAAAAAGCTCCCTCATCAAGAAGGATGAATACTTGTCACAACAGCTGTCACCAGAGTTCTGAGCTCTCTGATTTTCCTGAGATTTTCTTTTCATGCCCTTGACTTCTGGCATTCTGTGCTTTTTGCTTCAGTTGGTGGAATGAGTTAGTATACAGTTGTACACTGCAGGCTTTACAAGGAGCTTTAAGATAACAACCCTTAGGACTGAAATGAAGGTGAGCGGAGAGCAGGGTATCAGCTTCAATGACAAGAGAGCAGAGGCTTGATGGGTTAGATTAGCAGTTTCATGAGACAGATTCATGAGACAAGTAGACCACTGTGGTAAACAGGAATAACTAGACAATATAAAGGATGTAGGCACATGCCACATATCAAAATTCCAAAACTGAGATTACTACTAATATTTTTTTTAAATCAAAATTACCTGACTTCATAATTCAGGCTATATAAATAAGAGAAGGAAGTATAAAACTTGTAAAGTCAATAGATTAAACAAATTTTTTGGAAATTTGGGGCTGAAGTTGAAATACATATTGAATTATTTCTAATTCTTATTTGTGATCTAAATTGCAGTCACAGATGTTGTCTTTGACATATAATTTATTTTCAGTTTTGCTGGTCTGTATTGATGACTGTTCTAGCTCTATGCATTTTTAAAATTGATAGGTTTGAAGATATATGACTATCTTCAGGTTTTAAAAAATAATAATATTTTCTTTCAGAATAAAATAGATTCAAGATCCCAGATCTTGTTTTAAGAAGCCTGTAAAATTCAGAGGTTTTTTAAAAAGTCTTTAGATCACTGCATTATGCAAAATGTTAATATTCTAGTACTTCTGTTCAGATGTGTAATTTGATTTCCTCAAAGTTGTCTTTATTCAGCTATTCAGAAATAAAAGTAACAGTTAACGCTTTTAACAATTTGTTCCACTGTTACAAATAGACTACATCATAAATTTCTCTCATTTTAAACATATTAAATGATCTGAAAAGCAGCTATCTGTAATCATTCTTAAAACTAGAACACTGAACATGTCACAGAATGCCCGATATTTATGAGTATACAGATGGTATTGGGGTACCTCTAGTATCTTATGTTCAGGATCTGGAGACAGAGTGGCCTTAAAATGTTATTCTGTTCAATAACAGATATTAAGCAGGAAATTATGTAGCATGTAGCAAGGCAGTATATTTGAGTTCAGTAATGCACTAAAAGAAATCTTAGACTAGCTGTGACTTAGTTCTGAGCACTAACTTGCAGAATAAATCCAATTTCTCTTCAAAAGCTTTAAGTATATCAGACATGAAGGATCAGCTTTATTTATTTGATGTTTGTGATATTAAATTTTTGTTTAAAAGACCAGCCAATTTTACAGAGTACTGAATAATCTCTGTATTTTTTATTATAGGTACAGCTTGTCAATGAGTTAAAATCATATTATTGTGCAATTTATTTATTTTTCGGTTGATTTTTTTTTTCAACTCAGATGCAGTTAACCCTTTCAATTTGTTCAATGAGAAATTCCAGCGAACTGCGTCACCACACACAACTAATGGTTCAGCAGCCTATAACAAATGAAAATGCCATCACAGCATAGCAATTAGTGCATGGATCATCTTCAAGAACTTACACTCTTTTCTGTCTTCAGCATTTAACTTTGCTCTGTGAGTGAATGGCAATATTCAATTACTGTAGTAGAGTATTATGGGAAATTGTCACAATTGTGATTAATAGCCCTTAACAAAAACAATTAATTTGTTGTCCTGTTGCTAGGTCAAGTAAAAAAGCTAATTTCCTGGAGGAAAGAAATATGTTTATCAGCATATCTTTTTTGATGTTTTAATCTGAAACACTAAGTGCTTCATTCATTGTACAAAGTTTTCTTGCATATATTAAAAATGCATTTATGATACAAAAAAGAGATAGTAAAGAAAGTTTCATTGACAACATGTGTGAGGAGGACAAGAAGGACCAGTACAAGAAAAAGGACAGTTTTCTGAAATTTTACCATGGGAAAATTTTCACACATGACTAGCGACAATACTAGTCAAGGCTAGTTGAACTACACAATTTCAGTGAAACAGAAGGACAGTTGAACACACATCTAGTGACACAAACAGCTCATTACCCTGTCCTTTAAAACACATGCCAAAATACAGCTCTTTACTCTGCCAGCAAACACTAAAACGAAGGGCATTTTTTTCTCTTATAAGCCCCAAAAGAGGAAGAAGAAAAAGCATTCATTCTCTACCACCATTCTACACAATTGCTTTGCAGTTTACTGTCTTCTTTAATTTCTTTCTTTGCTCTGGTTTTCATTCCTTCTTGAAGATAGAGTTTTTTGCTGTACTTTTATCCCTAGATGTCATATTAAGCCACTAATCTGTTTGTTTTCAAATGAGTGAGTAGGTAATATCTCTAAGTTACAATACTCACAGTTTTTTTGAGGCTTCTATTACTTTAATGTATTATTCTGTTTTTGTTAATGCTTATAAATCATTTGTTCTAAAAATACAAAGATGCAGGATGGCA
Organism: Steatornis caripensis; assembly: GCA_013398225.1. NCBI lineage: Eukaryota > Metazoa > Chordata > Aves > Caprimulgiformes > Steatornithidae > Steatornis > Steatornis caripensis. The sequence goes on along the minus strand of VZSC01000307.1, from coordinate 35,479 downwards.
CATTTACAGGATGAATATGTTAGTGAGTATTTATACCCCATAATTCCAGACATCTAAGCTATGTGCCTGAGTCAGGCAAAGAGTTCCCAAACAAGCCCTTTTTAATCAGTTGAACAGAGGACCTTAACAAAAGTGTTCTTAATAGCCTTTACATATCTCTTTCCTTCTTCCTCGCTGTTAAATACCTAAGTACTCTAAATAAACTAGCTTCCTACATCACATTATGTCATTGAAGTTATCAGTCTTAATCATTCACGTCCTTTCAACCTTTTTCCTTAACTATATTTCTATGAATATTACTTTTATCTTAATCTCAAACACTATTGACAAATAAAAGTAATTATTGTTGGTTTATTGATTTTTCCCAACACCATAAGCATAGAATAATCTTATTTTACTATATTTCAAGATTCCATTAATAAAATCAATGAAGTGAATAATGAAAAATTGTTAATACAATGCAGCAGATCTCTCTAATAATCTATTTAGCCAGAACTATTTTTCACTGATTCCTTTCAAAAAAGAAAAAAAAGCAAAGAAACAAACAATAACATTAGGAGCGAAGGAGAAAAACAACTTGTCTGCTTATAAACATGTTGTTTCTAATTTGGGTTATAATGCAACTATCATAGCTATGGCTATTAAGTTTATACTGTAGTGTCTTTTCTGATCTATTTTAGACTCATGACATGGTTAAGAAGTTTAGGGTTTTTTAAATATAATTTTAGAGCAGAATGAGACTCATGAAATTCAATGGTAACAGACCGTATCCCTCTGGGACACTTTTGCAAAGGAGAATTTTTTTAAGATAATCTCAATGATATAGTGGTAGTAAAACCCAGTTAGTACTATTTATGTAACTGACCTACCCAAAGTAGACATTGAAGGAAGGAAAATTACTCTTTTGTTATTTTAAGGATATTTTTTAAAATAAACAAGAAATCATAAAAATAGTCTTATTTAACGGTCTCAATTTAGCTAGTCTAAAAAGATATTCTAAAAACACTTTGCTGCAGGGATATTTGTAATTGTTTTGGTTGGGTTTTTTTCCTTTTATTCATTACTGGGCTAATAATACTACCTTAAGAGATTTACACATAGCATGATGAATCCTAGAATGTTAGTAATAAAGAAATGTTACCATTAAAGAGTATCCTAAATTGCCCATTAAAATGGTCATAATTCAAAGGTATGTCTTTAATAATGTTATAAGAAAGTTATTACATTTGGGAACTGAAATAGTGACTACTTCCTGTTGTCTCTCTTTTGCTTCTTTTAATTGATTTACAGGATTATGTAGCAGATAATCATCTCAAAATGACCACTGAAACAATTATGTAATCAGGAATAGACTGAGAAAAGTCTACTAGAGGTTGAAAATGTGTTTCGGCTTTAAGTTATCATTGTGGATTAATAATAGAGTGCTCTCTCTGCTTTTGTGTATGCCTGAGTTCAAATTGAGTAAATTTAAAGGAAGAAAAAAAAATAGTGATCGTACTAAACTCCTGTTTTAATGAGAAGACAGTGTTAAAAGAAATTCATTGAAACCTTGGAGCACCTGCTTTAACGGGGGAGGTTGGACTAGATGAACTCCAGAGGTCCCTTCCAACCCCTACCATTCTGTGATTCTGTGAAACAAATGTTGGGGATAAAAATAACAATTATCAGTTTATATTGAAAAGTATTTGATATTGGAGCAGAGGTATCCAAGCATTTATGACAAAGGTGTAACAAAATGCAAAGACTGGAAAGTGAAATTAAATATTTCAGCTTTGATCTCAGGTAGTATCTGTCCCCTAAAAAAATTTCACAGTAAAACAGTTATCTGTGGAGAAAGTGGGATCCACATTCTCTGTCTGGAGGACACAATTAGACATATTTTGAAATATGTGGCTGACAGCAGCTTCCAGTTAGTGGAAGATACAGAAAGAGAAAATTATCAAATAGTTAATGTTAGGAAAATTATTACACTGATTTCAAACTACCAAAGGCTGGACAGCAGGGAAAATGAAACTCCGCAGTGTCGTGTTGGAGCCCAATCGACAACAAAGAACTACGCAGCCGCTCGCTCCTCACCGTGACACCGCGATGAGGAGAAAACGTAACAAAACCTGGTGGGTCGAGACAAGGCCAGGAAGGGTTCACTCACCAGTTGTGGTCACGAGCAAAACCAAATTCAACTTCGGGAAAAAATATTCAATTTAATCAGTTGTCAATCAAAGCACAGTAGGATAAGGAGACACGAAAAGCCAGATCTTAAAACACAAATAAATGCCCTTCCCCCCACCCCACCTCCTTCCCAGGCTCGAGTCCCCTCGCTCCCCATGTCTCTCCCTCCTCCCCGCTCAGCGGCGCAGGGGGACAGGGAATGGGGGGTGCAGTCAGTTCACCAAAGATTGTCCCTGCCGCTCCTTCCTCCTCAGGCGGGGAGGGCTCCTCATACGCTTCCCCTGCTCCAGCGCGGGGTCCCACGGCACACAGTCCCTCACGAACCCCTCCCACGTGAGTCCCTCCCATGCGGAGCAGACCCTCAAGGCTGAACCCACCCAGCACGGGCTGCCCGCAGAGTCACGGTCTGCTTTGGGAGCAGGCACCTGCCCTGGCGTGGGGTCCTCCACGGGCTGCAGGTCCCTCTCTGCTCCTCCATGGTCCTTCCCGGGCTTCAGGTCCATCTCTGATCTGCCGTGGTCCTTCACGGGCTGTTCCACCGCGATCCTCCGTGGGCTGCAGGGGCACAGCCTGCCCTCTCCCCTCGGGTTTCAGGGGAATCTCTGCTACGGCCACCTCCTCCCCCTCTTTCTTTACTGACTCCCGGTATCTGCATAGGTGTTTCTCTCACCACCCCCTCCTTCCTCTGCTGCAGGTCTCAAGGACTGCTCCTTTTGTCCCCTCCTTAAATCCATTATCGCAGCGGCCTATCCATTGTCTCTAAATGGCCTGGCCTTAGCCCAATGCGGGACTGCCTTGGAGCTGGGGGAGCTTTGAGCAGCTTCTGACAGGGGCCGCTCACTCGTGTAGCCCCCTCCCCTGCTACCAAAGCCCGGCTATACAGACCCAACACACACAACTATGACATAACAATGATATTATAATCTGGGATATTTAGATGACCCTTGGTTTAATGATCTCCTTTTTCTTCAGGATCTTTGAAACCATAAAATCTATGTTTAAATTATTTTCCATTATATCCACATGCTAATTATTTTTGCATTCCTTTAGTTTATTGGGATATCTCTTGCTCAAAAATTGTGACACCAAACTTGTTCTGAATGCACAGATATGAGTTTCAGGGACTTGGAGGTCAGACAAAAAGTAATCAAAATAGAATTGACAAAATAAAGTGATTTTTTCTATTATATTTGGCATAACCAAAACAAAAAGTATAATGCCTAATATTTATTAGTGTTTAGAATTGAGATTTTTAATTAAAGAGATTCAGCACTTCTATAAACATGTCGTGGAGGCACCCACTAAATAGATAAGGCAGGCACTCAAAAGGAGATTTTTTCTAATCAAAATTACTTAACACTCCAACCAACAATAGTAACCCATAAGTTCAGATGCTGGGCAAGAATAATACTATACAATCGACTTAAGAATTCCCACGTTTTCACAAACAATCCTTTAGAATTATGACCCAGAATGCTCAATCACTCACCTACAAGATGAGGGTTCTCAACTGCAGAGATGTTACCTTGGGCAGTGTCTTGATCTAAGGCAAGAGTCCCCAACTGCAGACCCACTGCTCTGATGAGGACCAACTCAACTCACCCTCCAGCGAGGCTCCATTTTCCAGTGACTATGTGCTTGGCAACCACCACTGTAAGCGTGCAATAAAGCAAGATAAGTGCGTGAAAAAAAAAGTAATCATGCTTCAACAGCTGGAAAGCCCCAGTCTTTGTCAGGATTTTGTCAGGGTGGTTACATCTGCCACACCATACACTTACTCTTTTGAATTTGACATATTCAAGTTTAACAAATGTAATAAAGCAGTAATTTCACTTTCATAAGCACTTGTATACTGGGGTATTTTTGCTATTTTGTACAAAGCACATAAAATTCAACTGCACAGGTTCTGCTTGGATGCTTATGGTGTCAGAATTTTATTCTAGGATGAAATGTAAAATGATTTTCATATTTTAAATAATTTTTATTGTGTTTGCTGCTGCAAATAGACCCTTTAGATTGTTAAGTTGCCAATGAAGACAATATCAAATGTTACTTTGCAACTTTCCCTGCCCATCTCACAGTTCTTCTACCTTCTTTAAATATCCCCTAATCAATGTAATAATTTTTAAAAATAAAAATAAGTAAATAAATATTATTAATAATATCTAGTCAAAACTATGAAGTACAGTTTGATTATATTAGTTAAATATAATAAAAGTTAATTTTTCTTATTGATGAGAAGAACTCTTGATGTAATTGATTGTAATATGTAATTGATTCATAGAGTACCATAGAAAAAACTTTTCAAAACTGGCCAGCTATGATTCAAGCACAGACTTCATGTGGATTCCATTTTGTTCTTTGTAGATCAAGGTAAACCAATTTTCCTTCTGTTTTCTGTATAACTTCATTGCTTCTTGTACGTTTTACAGAAAGTACACAATTTTCTAAGCAGTGTTTCCTCTTGGCTCCAGAAATAATGTGTTTCAGTAAAAAAATGTTTGACACTAGGAAGACCTTTATTTCATGTCTATTTTTTTTACTCTAAATGCTGTTACAAACTTTATAGCTATGAATTTGCATTTCTTTAAAAAGAAGAATTTAAAAAGCAGGAATTTATAACAGAAAAGTATTTAAAATTTACATGTAACAGTCACATAATCTTATTCTTCGTCCTAATATGTATTTATCCAAAAAGGAATAAAAAACCTCAAAAGTTTTGCATGTGCATTGTAGATGAATAGAACTCTAAACAATACATGTTATTCCTTTAAAATACAGGTACTAGATAGAATTTTGTATCTTGAGTTACCTTATGTTAGCAGAATAGAAGTGATGAATAATGTATTATTCTTCATGTATAGTAATGTTAGTAAGCTTCAGAAAATATGTAACCATTTTATTATTATTCATGTATGCATACAGTTAATCATAAACTACAAAGGATTGTTAGTTTTGAACCCTGAAGCAAAATTTATGAGGTCAATTTTTAAAGAATTATTCCTCTGGGCTGTAATTAGTATTTTGTAGCATATGAAACCTGATGTTATTGTAGGAGGCAGTTTGAACATCTGTGTGTATTATTTGAAAGATTTAATCCTGAAGAACCTTCTTATTTTGTGATGTTAGGTTGCACAGCAGACAAAAGAAGTGAGTAAAGCAGAAGGACTCATTGCCATCCCTTTTGAATGCTGAATTGCTTTTTGCTTAGCTTCTTAACATGTTTAAGCATATAAGACCATATATTTAGACTCTAAATTGAAACCTCATTTGCTTCAGAAGCCAATTCAGGTATTTAATGAGTTCTTCATAGCTGTGGAAGGTTCTAATACAGATTTTTTTAAACAAGTACATATATGCCACACAAAAACATGTGCAAAGACGGACATGTATACTTTACATTCAGGATTCAATATATTGCACATCGAAGCTGTAAACCACTGGAAGTTGATTTATTTTCATCTAAGTGAATTCTGGAATTAAAGAAGTTTGAAGAAACTGGGCTGGTATATTGCAGTAATTATTTCTTTGACTGGGGAAAATTGTTATTCATTTTTCATTTACCCTAGGAAGTTTGATTAATATTAATGGTAAGAGTATTAAAAAAAAAAATCATCATCTATTCTGCCAAAATTATCAGGGAAGTCTGACAGCATGAAATTTGTACTCATGCAGAGTCAGTCTTCGATATTATCTCTCCTTTTAAAGTACAGATCCTCAGAGTACACAGTATTAGTTAAAAACAAGTTCTCCATGACATCACTTCTGTAACTCCCCAGTAGCAAATTTTATATAGCAAAACAGAACTCAAATATTTTGTCCTTGGAGATGCCATTCTGAGATTCCATACTTAGGTCTCTACAGAAAAGCGTTGTAGTTCCAGTTCCCAGTGCTTCACTATCCCTGATTCTCCCCCTTTTTAGCAGCTTATATGTTTCCCTAAGTTATTTTTGTTTGAATTAGTTCCTTAAGTTATATAACTACATTTGATTTATGTAATCAAATTATTTCTTTGTTTGATTTATATAATTAACAACATTTCT
>VZSC01000307.1:2912-19468 GCA_013398225.1 Steatornis caripensis | reverse complement strand
TTCAATGAATCTGTCAAGGATTATTACATGTGCATCTTTTAGTATATCTATATTTACCATTATCAACCTAGCCTGTGTAATGAAAGTAAGCTTTGATCAGATTTATTTTCTTCACACTTCTTGTTATCCAAGTAACAGTAACGATTTATGCTTTTTTTCCCCCTTTTTGTCTTTTCTCTCATGAACTTAACAAAAATGCCTCCTCTTCTTTTATGTGGGATCAGGATGTGTATTTGACACCAACCATACAGCAGCAGTATGAAATGATTCTGTTATCAAAACTAACTACACAATTAAGGGCATTTTGTTTATTCTTGATAAATATTGTTATGTTATTTTTACTGGAAACACATTTATGCATCAATGTGATTTAATGCATAGATAGGTGAATTCAGATCACAAACTTTTTTTTTGTGTTCTTATGGGGAAGACCATTTTTATATATTTGTAAAATTGCCAACAAATATTTTAAAATTATGGATGTGATTAAGTAAGTCTCTGTGGTAGCATCTTACCTTGCACTTTTACCAGTGAAGAATGGGGGGAAAAAGTTGTAATTTTACTTACCTAAATTCTTCGTGAGCAGCTTGAGGACCTCCTACAGATAGCCAACTGCAACAGCTTGTAGACCTTCTGCAAGACATAAAATAAACCAACCAGGGTGCTGTAAAGGAAGATATGTTGTAGGGTTTTTGAGATATTTTCCTCTATTTCTGCTTTATTTATACTGTTTATAAAAGTAAATTACTTATCTGGATTGCTGCTCTTGGAGCAGACTGATTCTCTATGGGGAAGAAGCCTACCAAAGCCTTTTACTTTTATAGAAAACAGTTGAGCTTTAACTCGGGGGATGAGATCTGCAAGGTTAAAAATCTTTGCTTTCTAAAAGGAGAATCAATCTAATTTGAGAATAGTGACAAACAAGCTGAAATAAATCAGGTGCTGTGGAAATTACCTGGTCTAGCATTGACTTGGAATAAATAGACATAACCAGAGCAGCTTGTTTTGTAAACAGTGGTAAACTTCCTTCTTTAAGCTACAACAATCACAGGGGGAAAAAGCAGCTCAAAATTATATTCCTTGGTGAACTCTTCTGTGAGATACCACAGACGTGAAAGGGCGCTGCACTCAGTAAATAGTCTCATATAAACTCTTATTTATTGTCTCTTTAGTCCCTCAGCTACTACAAGCTCATTACTAATTAGTGAGATAAAGCTTAATTCTTTTTTGGGGGGTAAGGTGTGGTAATGGTAAAATACTTAAAGAGTTTGGACAAACACATAAATAAAATACATTCAGTCTCTTCTCCTTTATGCCTCTGAATGTACACAAAAAGAATAGTATGATTTATAACTGTTCCTTGACTACCAGAGGTATTTTATTCAATATTTAAATTCCCAATAGAATTCATTCTTAAAAAAGAAACCCATTTGGATCAGGAAGAAAAGTTAAAGTGTTTTATTCTTATTTTAAAAAAAATTGCAAATCACCTGTGCTTTTCAAACTCATTTCCTGAAACATGTAACTTTTAAGAGGAAAATCAACTTTCCTAAATCTAAGTATTAGATTTAGCAATCTAATAAAATCCAATTCAGGAACACAGTCTACAGACTTCCCTGCCAAATTTCAATCTTAAATGGGACTCTTGGCCATTTGTAAGCAAGACACATGAAAGAAAGGTGATTGATAGATATTTTTTTGAGCCTTTCTGACTGCACAATACTCCAGCATGTATTAGGGTTGCTGGAATGATACAATAACATACACAGTCTTTTCTCAAATATCATCATATTAAAGTCAATGCTCAAGTATTTGTTTTCTGTCCTATACTTACGTTCCCTTTCTGATTGCTAGTAATGACCGTTGACACTATCTTACTCTACTGTATTCATATTATTAATGATTTGCTTCATGAGGGAGAAATTTTGTCTACTTTGCTCACTGGGATCTAAAAGACTGAAAATTTAAACCTAAATGCAGTGAAAATGTTGTTCATGCCATGCTTACTTACTCTTCTGGATTTTGCTGAAAAATATTCAATATAGAAAAGAGATACAGAAATCATACATACCATGAAGTGAATCAGATACAGAAATCATACATACCATGAAGTGAATCAGGCCCTCCTCCCTTAGATAAAAACTAGTCTTAAAATTTTCAAAATTTTAACCTCCTTTTTTTGCAATAGTATTAATGGATATTCAGTTGCTTGAAAGACAACTTATATAAGAGAAATTAACAGTAATAATAATAATGTAATCTATAAATATGCTTTAAAATACAAACTCTTATGGCGTAGAGTCCAGTATACACATAAAGCAGTCTACATCCTGACTAGTTGAAGAGTTTCAGCCAAATACTTGTGTTTCCAACTGTTTTCAAAATTGCAGCTCTTTCAGTTTGTATTCAGGGTGCTTGAAGAGTAGAACTCAGTTGAAATCCAGAGACGCTTGCAAAGGATTGCTAGTTAAGCCTCTACTGGAACACAGTGGGTGGTAATTTAATCTGCTTAGAATGGGAAAATCTTTGTAAAAATTATAATAAGTATATTTTTCTTTTAATAACTAAGGATTCCTTGTTTTGTAGCTTGGTTGATGAAAAATCAGTCAGATCATCACAGCATGTTAGCAGTTGCAAATTCCACAGATTTTTCTTAAACACACTATGCCTGCATTTATATAGAGCAGCAGCACAGCACAGAGTCATTCTGTCATTTGAGGTTTGTTCAAAGGCTCTCAGGGCAATGGTGCACAATCTTTTCTGTAACAGATGGTCTTTATCTGTAGTTTCGCACTTTGTGGAGCTGGTACCACACAGCTGAAGATTTGCCTTGAGCATGTCCTTACAAGCCCTCAATGGCCTACCTGTCAGCCATTCACCATGCTATTAATGGGCATAAAAAAATGGCTTAAGGCATTCATGTTGTTCATCATATGTGCCAGATGTCCAGAGCAACAGAGCTGAGCCTGCAGGAACCTTGCTGTAATATTGGACATTTGATACTGATGTAAGAGAAGTATCCTAGATTGAGAAATTTTTCAAAGACTAAACTTACTAAATATATTATCAATAATTTTTTTTATCAACAAGATTCATTTAACATTTTAAAATAAGAATACAGATAAATATACCCATACTGAGCTATTTTTATTTTTAAGAGAAGAACATTATTTGTATAAATATTAGATATTCCACGTGCACTTTTATTCAAATACCCATTTCTAGCAATAGTAAGAGTCAGCTACATTTGATGTAGGGAATACAAGTATAACAGTATTCATGGAAAAATCCATTGCATCTAATTTTTATACCAGTCTATACTGCCAGAGTTTAGGGTATATTTTAGCAACATTAATATTTTTTTCTGAATGAATCTGGTTAAAAAATACATATTTTGAAATTTCTATTCAGAACTGAAATTAGAATGCCAATTTTCTTATTCTTTTACTTCTTCTACTTCAGTTGTTAAGTAGTTGTGTTAACAACTAAAAATTTTAGCAACAGTGTACTACTTTATTGCTTTATTGTCTATTTCCGATAAATCTGGACCCCTTAAAGGTTTAAAAACTTAGTGTAGTTGGAAGGAAGCCAGTTCTAATTTTAATGACTGATTTAATAAATGGGTGAAACGATTTCTGATTGTGACCGTGTGCTCTGCAGCAGTGGGGCTGGAAGGGTGTAGGGTTCTTTCCAGACCTCAATAAGAAAAGCTTGACAGCAAATAGCAAATCAGAATAGCTTTAACAATAACATGGAAATAGGAAGAAAATTATAGGATAGTGAGTAAATCATGTTCCATCAGTTGGTGAGAGCCCCACTGTGTGCACTGTCAGACTGAATCCAAATGAATTACCACAGCACACTGCTCAAATCCCATCTGCAGAGAGGTTATATTTATCTCCTATGCCATGGTGTCTCTTATCTTACGTAAAAAAATAAACCATGTATCTTCTCCTGACAGGTAAGAATGCCATCACTTTCATGCTACCCACTAAGACTGAGCACAGCACAGACCAGTATGGCACATCCCAGCATATTCCATTACAGTGCGGCATACATGGAGTTAAACAGCAGTAACGGATGCTAACAGATGGGCTTCTAAGCTTTAAATACAGGGCCCAATAGAGCAGACATGACTTGCCCAATGTCACTAAGTCCTTATACATGGTGTCTTCTGCAAGGTTCCCAGTGGATCATAGAATAATCCCCTCCCTGTCCTTCATGAGCCTGGAAATGGGTTATATGAGGACTTCCTCCATAATCTTCCCAGGTTCTGAGATGAGACTGACCCATCTGCAGTTCTCTGGATCCTCCTTCTTTTCTTTCCTGAAGATGGATGACACTCTATTTGTCTTTTTCTGGACTTTGGAGACCTCTGCCATTCACATGACCTTTCAGAGATGATATACAGCAACCTTGCAATGACATTGGCTGTCTCCTTAAGCACTTTTGAATGTATCCCTTCCACCCTGTAGACTGGTGTATGTTCAATTTACATAAGTCATCCCTAATTCAGTCCTGAGAGACTTGGGAGGTCTGAAAGTAGTCTTTGCCAGTAAAGTTCAGAGCAAAACAGGCACTGATAACCTCCAACTTTTCCACTTCTTTTTTCTCTAGATTCTTTGCTCTATACGGCAATGGGGAAACATTTTCCTTCTTCCTTCTTCTGCAGACATATCTGTAGAAGTCTTCGTTGTTACACCTCACATACCTCTCTAGTTTCAGCTTCAGCAGAGCTTTGGCTGCAGTTTCATCCTACATACTTGAGATTGCATCTGTACTCATCCTTGATAGTCTATCCCTGCTACTACCTCCCATATGCATCATTTTTGTATTTGAGTATGGGGAGGGCTTCCCTGTTTAGCCAAGCTGACCTTCTACTATGCTTCTTAGACCAGGGTGAAATGTTCCTGTGCTCTGAGGAACTTGTCTTCAAAGACTAACCTATTCTCATGGGCTCCTTAGTTCTTTGGAGCTGCCATGCATGGGATCTTACTTGCTACTTCCCTTAACAAGTGGAAAGTCACCCATAATGCCGGAGGTCCTTGTTTAGGGCTTTAGATTACTTCCTCTCTTCACTTCAAGATCTCAACGTTGTGGAATCTCAAACCATCCTGTTTTATAGCAATTGCAGTCAAGGCTCCACCTCCTCTACTTGTCTATTATCCAGATAATTAATGAAGAATTCCAATGTGATTGGACCCAGTATCAGCCTGTGGGGTACACCACTAGTAACTGGACTCCAACTAGACTTTGTATCACTGATTAGCACCCTCTGGGCCTGGCCTGGTCTATCTCACTGTCTGCATATGGTTTTGTTGACTTTTTTTTTAATTTTATGACAAATGGGGAGGGAAAATCTTTGAAGACTTACATTTCACATTGGGGAAAATAACTGTCTGAGTTTTGGTTAGCATCTGTATTTATTTATTTTCTTATTCCTCACTAATACCAATGTCAGGTTTTTGTTTATTGTTCATATTTAATTTGACTTATTGTGCTTCTAACAGTGCATAAATTATCTGAAAATATTCAAAATATTTATGGTTAGAACTTAGCCGAGTATCTTCAGGGAACAACACTTTAGGCTGATTGCAAATTATATTATTCAGAATAAATGAGTAAAATGTATTTTCTATTGGGACAGAAAAATAACCTTAGTATTTCACTTCCTTTTTCCCCTGAAACCGCACGTGTCAATGCATACACTGTCAATTGTGTAGATACATGGGCAACTCCTCTCACTGAAAACTTATTCATTTATACATGGACTGTTTAAAGTAAAATTAATTTTTTTTCAGTTTTTTAGTGTTTTTTTTCAGTTTTTCAGGTCTTTTGTGAGCTTTTAAACTGTATTTTAGGAAATTTCTGAGGTAAAGTATATATTCTTTTTATTTATGCATTTTTACAAGTAATAAATGTAGCATTCATGTTCATTGGAAACATTCTCTGCCACCATAAGTTTTTTCATATCTCTAAATACCTAGTTTCACTCTAGCCTTAGACATTAAACATTTCCTCTCAGCTCCTACATGAAAACTTACTAGATTGCTTTCTTACCCTTAAGTTCTTCTTTAATACCTGCTTTAATATCTGCTAATATGGCTAGAAAAAAACCCAAACCTCACAACAGGTATTTGGCTAGCGGACTATAGACAAAAAGGGCAAAGTCATAATTATACATAAAGAATAAAACATACACACTACAAATTTTTTCCCATTTCCTTCTTCCTACGTATGCAAACCGTCTGGCAATTTTTTTATATACTTGTACATTACTATGGGGAAAAAATATTATCAAATTAGTAGACAATAACGTTACTAACATGGATTTTCTGGTTTATATTTCTCAGTAACTTTTAAAAACAGAGTAAACAATTCCAATACTAAAAGTATTCAGGAACAAATAAAACATTACAATTAAGAAATACTAATTCCAACTTGATTGTGATTAGATGTTCCTTGTTTTAAGCAAAGTCAGGTTTTTTTTATAAAAAGCACTGCATTTTCATTTTTCAGCAATAATGTCATTATTTAAAAAAATATTAGGTTTTTTTTTTCTTAGCCTAGACAAACTGGAAATAAGAAAAATATTTAAGAATACCCAAATAAAATTTAATAATAGAAAATTCACAAAGGACACATAAGCAAGCAACACTTTTTAAAAAAGATTTAAAAATTAAAAGAGATTTTTAAAAATGAATTTACATCTTTGGAAATACTCATCCAAAACTAACCAATCTTCTGAAGATTCTTAATATTCATTAACTTGAGAAAACTTGGAAATAATAGCTGAAAAAGATGTGATGTGTCTTAACATACTTATTTTTTATCTACTTTTGAGACGTAATTAAAGATGTTTAATAATAGTATCAAATGTGATCTGAAAGTCTCTGATTTCTCTACCAATTAAAAAGTCTGTAATTGATAATTTAAGCCTTATACTGAAGATAAGAATCTGACTAATTTATTGTCCGGAAAGAACTGTGACCACACCTACTTAAAAAGGGAGAGCATCTGATATTTTCTTGGAACACATATAGCAGTTATTTCATCTTGCAGTAACACTGCTCTTAAGCTCTGGTCTTGCGAGCCAGTGGGGGGCTAGTCACATGAAAAAAACTGGCAGAATCATCTTCAAATCACTTTTGTAGTTCTGTTACAAACTTAAAGAGCGATGTGATTTTACAGAGAAGAGTGGAAAATTGTGTGTCACACTTTTAAACAGCTGAAGGCTGACTGCCAGCAAGAACTGTGATCAGAAATGTTTGACAGGCTCAGCGGTTAAGGAACATTTGCTAAACTGTGTTTGCTTCTTTCAGTGTTCTGTTTCAGCATTCATAAAGTGATGATGCAGAGCTGGCTGTCAGGGAGAAAAAAAAATCTGGAGCAAAGACAGTGAGTTCTAACAACACAAAATGTAAGAGAACTTCTATACTTCCTTGTACAAGAAACAGACATTTAAATTTATTCACAGTTCTTCCTTCTTGCTGTAATCAACACTGTGCTAAGAAGCTAATAGTAAATTAGCTAAATATTTCAAATGAACAATCTAGTAACATTATTGATATCACGTCATAAAGAATTACATTTACAAATAAAACATTAAACCAAAAATATTTTTTAAAATTATATTTATCTGTATATGGCATTAACACAAGAACCATAATGCAGTGCACTTTGAACTAATACTGGAAAAAGGCAAGATAATGTACTAATGTGTTTTCATTTTACACTAGATTTGGAGATATCATATTACTTTATTTTATAGTATAGTAATACATTATTAATTAGATGCTTACTTAAGCAAAAATTGTAATAGCTTACTTTCAATATCTCTCTATGGAGTTCACAAGCGTTTGAATAGTTTAACCTCTTCCTTGTCATTGAGTAACAATAGGCACCAGACAGTTATGCTATCTTCAATTTATTCATGCAGGTAACTAATGATTTCATACTAATTTTACTACTAAAAAGCTCTGCAGTAAGGTGGAATAGTAAGAACAAAGTAAAATAATATGACTAATTTTTAATGATAAGTTTAAAGGCAGATCTATTTTGGGTGGTTTAAAACTACAGCACCTAATTATTTTCATAACATACTTTATTTCTTTTGTATTCCTTTTGTTTTCACTCTCAGTCATACAGAGGAGGCTCCTCTCCCTGCCCCCCTCCCCATTTTGACATGATGTCCTAGTCTATGAAGTAGTATGGTGTTTAAGTTCAACATGCCTGGACTGGAATCTAAAAGAATGGGAAAAGTATCTGAACTGTTTGGACTAATTTTGGGGAGAGTGAAGCAACTCTTGATGGAAACACACATGACAGTGGGCTTCCCCTCATTACGCAATAAGAAGGGTGAAGTAAAGCCAACTCTTGAAGACTGGGGATCTTCTATTTAAGATCTTCTATTTAATCTATGTGTTATTTTGCTGGCAGAAGAAAGTTGGGTCTAGACTTACAAAGCAAACTGTGTCTGCATGCAAAACCAGTAGTAAATCTCTGCAATTATATTCTGTCTTGCAGTAGCGCTTGTTATTGTAAGCTTAGAGTTGCACCGACCACAGTTATATTGTGCTGATGTACCCTGAAGCTCCAAGGTAGCAAACTCCTCTCCATTTAGAATTCATAGCATAGAATGGTCTCCTGAGGATATCTCCAAAGTAATTGTTAGCATATATCAGGCTGTTTTGATCAATTTGCCTTCAGATATTGCTAAAAATGAGAAGGCTGACTAGGTTTTTTGCCAAATGGGAATGTGTCCTTATGTGAAAAATACGCTGCTTTTTATAGTGCTATTTTATTGCTAGACAGATAGAGAAGAGAAATAGTTTTAGATATGGCAACCAGAGCTATTTCAATGAGTAAAAAGATAACAGAAAATTAGGGAAAAACAATGAAATGAAAACAGGTGCTGTAGAAAAGAAACAGCTCCTGTTAGATTTGCTTTGGTAACCTGAAAAAGATCTTGATGATTCATTTTTCATATTAATTTGAAGTGTTTGAGCTAGCTAGTATTGTTCGGGGCAAGTTTAGTATATCTGGAAAACATAAGATCTCAATTCTGGAGCAAAGCAAACAAAATGGGGAAGATTTTCAATGAAAAACAAAACCTTGTATGTGTTTTGTCAGCACATTTTTCAACAATCCCTGAATTACAGTTTTTGGAATATAAAGTGGATATCTTTGCAGAACATCCTTAAATACTGACTTATTTAGATTCTGTACTGGATGATACGTGTTATCTCTGGAATACTCTTGACACAAATTTTGTGGGGATTTTATGGGCCTGTTTGGTTTATACGTTTATTCAGGGATAAATGATAGCTGTAATACTTTATGTAGAGATTGAAAGCTGTATTCTTGCTCTTTGTACATTGACATAAAATATAGGGTTTATTTAATGTGTAAAACATAACAGAATGTCTTTGGTTTTTTACTTTCTTTCAATTGTACTTCTAAACTTTTTTATGTTTGTGCTCTATTCGTAGCATGACATCTGCAAGGAATTACTCTCTCTCCTTGTTTCATTTCGTAAGATGCAAAACAATTTATGAAATTTGTCGGAGTTCATAGTGAGAGGAAATACAGGTATTGCTTATAGCTCTCTTTAATGATGTATTTTCTAGCCACCAGAAGATTAACTCATTACCAGAATAGTTATGTAACTTTTAAAACTAAAATGATAGCATTTAAAAGACTTCAGATTTTATTTGAGAAATAAGTTATTTGAAAAACGTCACATAGAACTGGTAGCTTACCTGCTTTTTTGGGGGGGAGGTTACAGTCTTTTATGTGATATTTGACAAGACATCCTCCTTGCACCTTGGAGAAAATTATACAGGAGTCAAATATTAAATTTTAGATTATTTCAATTCTAAACCCTTTGGGTGCACCAGGAGGTATTGCTTTTACATAGAATTATTTTATCTTCTATGTTATTAATTTCATCCATACTTTATACTAAAGGGAAAAAAGAAAAAAAAAGAGACTGCTAAAGATTAAAATTGGTGCACAAGTATCAATCATTACGACATGCTCTTTATTTGAACAGCTGAATCTGCACATAGAAACATAACTGCAATAAGATCTACTAGATGCACAGCTTCTTCAATGTTTAGGAACTGCGAAAATTATCATTAATACAATGATACGTGTACTAGCTGGTCCATTGTCAATTCAGGAAGTGGTTTTCTTTAAATACTGAAAACATTCTAATATATTTATGCTTTTAAATATTTATATTCATATTTGGTTTGTTTCAAAGTTTGCAGGGTTGTAGCTGGTCTCCTAAAGATATCGTAAACATCTCTCCAAAGCTCAGCATGTCGTGTTTATTCTTTTTGTATACCAAGTGTCAGTGCGTGCATTCTCTTAAGGGTCAGTTCTCATTTCTTTTCCTCCAACTTATGAGCGCTTGTTTTGCAGCATAGATATCTTATTTATGATTAACTCAACTGAAAATATCAAGTGAACTGAACATTACAGGAGTTTTCTGCATCTAATTTCTTCAAGAGAAAGGAACAGGTGAAGGAAGTATAACTAGGACACAAGCCTTTCACCAAAGTAACAAGTACCCTTAAGCAGAGAGGAAAAAAACCCAGCATGTCATGGACCCAGTTTTATATGAGCTAGGTTCTCTGAGATCATCTGAGGAATATCTCTGTTGGTCGTATGTTGAAAGTTCCAAACCAGGACAGCAAATTAAAAGCAAACACACTTACTACTGAATAGCTAAATCAGGCAGTTCTTAAAACCTCCTTTTAATGGATTTTTGATTTATTAGTAAATGCTTGATTTATTAATAATATGTTTTCACAGAGGCACCACCAGCTTAGCTGAGGGGCTCAGATGTGTCCTGCGGTGGATCCATCAGAGCTGGCTGGAACTGGCTGTGTCCAGTTCCAGCTGTGTCCAACCCCTGACCTCTCCTCACAGAGGCCACCTGCGCAGCTCCCCACTGCCATGGACATCCAATACACCACTTCATACTGCCTTGCATGTGCTCTTTAGATAACATCTGTCTATATGAAAACTAGGCTGTTTTTCTATAATTGCTGCTGAAGTTTTCTGTGACATTTTACAAGATTTTTAGTTCATGTCATATTTGACTTTCACATTTCTTTTTTTAACTGCTGGTTTAAACAGCCAGCAGTCTGTCTTCTGCACGTTTATTCCAAATGTTCACTGGGTTTTTCTAAAACATTTAACACATTACTGAGGTCACAGGGAGAGATTGGATTGTCCCTAATCAGCATGGAATATCAAAATTGTGGTTTTACCAAAATTTAAGAACAGACTTGCAGTTCTGTGGCTCAGTCATTGTGGCCTTTCTGTCAGATCCATAACCCAGAAGGTAGCTGAAGTCCTGGAAAAGAAGATACTTAAAACCGTCACTAATACATGTGAGAAGCTTTCCCATTAGAAAGTAGGGCAAAAGGGCAACGGTCTTAGAAATGCTTTAGGGAATGCTTAGGAAAGGTAAAGGATCTGCTAAAGATTATTTATCTACTGGTTTCTAACAAGAATATTAACTCCTCAAGCCTTCTTAGGTGTGGAGAGTAGACTCACTACAACCTACTCATTAGCACTCTTCTTTTTCTATGGAAAACGCATAATCTTTTGCTAATTTGCTAATTTATAAACCTGGGTTTTTTTAGATTTTATTTTATAATGTTACTCCATGCATATTCCCATAGATGGAGAGTTTAAATATATGACAGGCTTGGTCTTCAACATTCAACAGGCAACATATTTCTGTATTTGTTGATGCTAGACTGTAACGCACGCCATGCTAATCATATCATTGCATAACTGAACATTTTACCTTTTTAACATTAAAACTGTGTTTCTGACTTCTAACATTTTTATTTGTTACATAAAGAAGGCAGACTTGTGGCTCACCACACATAAAAAATGAGTCTTGTCATAAGATTGTGTACACTCAAAACAGAAAGGCAAGACTGAACAGAGCTGGGTGAAGGCCTAGCCTCAAAGAAAGAGGATAACAAAAATAAGATTATTAATCATGAGTTATTGTTTTAAAGTCTCAGATTTCTGGTTCTTTAAAAAAAGTACTATAATGCAACTTATATAGAAACTTAAAAAAATCTTAAAATCTTAATTTAAAAAACCCTTCTGTGTCTGAATTAAATTTGTATTGAAATTATTAAAACAGGTCAACTTAAATTTCTCATTTTCCCTCATATTATCAATTAAATTTAGTACATTTATTTAATTCCTATGCCTATAGTAAAATGTGAAATGTAACTGCTCTATTAAACAGATTGTATCTCAGAGTGGGAAATCCTGCTTTCAGTGTGGGTAATATACCAGCTATTTACAGGAATTATAATACTGATAAAAACTCATAAGATTAGAAGTACTGATAAATGCAATGTTAATTACTGAAAGTCTGTATCAAAACCCAGCAGATCTGTGATTCCTAGATCCTGCTGTTTTGGGTATTCCTGCTACTATGACATCTTTCTTTCAAAGAAAATTCAAAAATCTTGGAAGAATGAATTTAAGCTGAATATACTGAGAATTGGAAATTCATACCTAAAATGACTAGAAATTTCCTTTAATTTATTATATTTAGACTCTTCTATAAGATTTATTATTAGGGAAAAATCATAGTGCTTGTTTCCAGCCATATCTGTACATCAAGCCTGAGTAACATCCTTTTGTCCATATAAAGATGTGTTTGCAGACAGCATGATCTATGGTATTCTTGGACTGTGTTTTGTTCACCTATGAGCTTAGCCTTGATTGAACGCAATCATTCTTGCTGACATGGACCTGGGCCAGGGTGCATCTGAGGCTAACCAAATTTGTCCAATTTAGTCGAAATGATTTGATTTAACTAGCAGTTGTTACCTTTCTGTTCTTTCTCTTGACAGGCAGATTTAGAGCCTTATAAAATACACAGGCTGAAAGCCAAGACATCATTGACCTACACTATGCTGGATCACCCTGTGAAAGCCCTAGCAAAACAAACAAATTAGCATTTCATAGTCAAAATGGTCAGCTCTGAGATAACTTGAAGCGACAGACTTTAAATAAGCGTGGTGTTTCCTACATTTATCTGGCTTAAATGCATACAAATTTCCCTATCGGGAATGCTGACCAGAAGCCAACCAACAGAATACATCTCCGACAATTTTTAAAAACAACTTTCAAGGCAGACACAGTTAAAATATTACAATCAAAAATAGAAATCTATTCCCAAAATAATAATCGTTAGTGAGTTCTTTAAGTATTCAATAGTTCTGTTGGCTGATGTTGGCACCTATCTATAATCAGTTAACAGGAAAACTGCCAAATGAATCTTTGAAAGCAAATGTAATCTCTGAAAACATCGGGATTGCCTACAGTTGAGGGAAAAAAAACCTGCCTATAATTAAACAAATTAAATTTTCAGATTATCTAGCAGATATATAAATAAAAAACCCAGATTAGCTAGTTGCGATGGTATGGGTTTTTTTGTAGCAGATGAACCAGAGATAATAGAATAATAGATAGAATAAAAGATGTGCTAATGAAAATGACTGAAGATTAATTATGAGAGATTGGACAGGCCTTAAAGAAACCAAAACTGTTTTAAAACAAATACAAATTCACACCTCACCTGCCCCACCCCCCAAAAAAACCTTGCCTAGCCTGAGATGAGAAAGATTTTTTAGTTAATTCAAGGTATCTGTCTATTTAAAAGAAAAGCAGCTGCTTGGCATTGGACTGCATTGACTCCCTTCACCTCTACATGGAGTTCCCTCTAACTTCTGCTTTCCATTCTTACTTTAAACAACCTGTACCAGATTTTCAAAAAATGTAATCACATGTGAATACTACTTAATGTGTGTTCTACTTCTGAAAAAAAAAAACCCACCATGAACAAAAAAGATCTAAAGCATGTCTATTCCCCTACCCTTGAAAAAATATATCTTTAATGTAAGTCTAATGCTCTTTGACTTACAAGAAGTCTAAATTAACCTGACATGAGATCAGCTTGAGACTTATTTAAAAATTTCTTCCATTTAAGCATTATTAGGATTCTTTTCAAAAGGGTCAGTTTCACCCTTAATAAATAATCAGTTATTTTCCTGTAATGATGCTTGCCGTCTCTTCTTGTATGCTATCTATCTGGAAGGGGACATTCAAGAATGATAAGCTGCATTTATTGTTGTTGGATCTAAACATAGGATTTTTGCAGCATTCAGAGTATTCCAAGCTTCTGGTAGGTTTTCTTATTTATTTAGGCCAACATTTATATGAAAGCCGGAAAGAAGATTCTATGTGTGCTGCCTCTCATAAAAGTCTCATAAAAGCAAACTATGTTGGTTTTGTTTTGTTTTTCTTCATTGTTGCAAAAGTTAAAATGCATAGGAGTTTCTACTGTGAGGAAAAGTTAGAAGAATATTAGTAACTGATAATAAGAAAGGGATATGTAAACCCATATATTCTGCTAATTTTAACTTACTATCCAATAGCTGTAGCATAGTATCAGAAAACTGCTGCAGTCTATAAACATATGTAGTACAAATACAAAAAATACATGATGCAAAGAAAAGTGAAACATGAAGATACCGTATACATTTTTTATTTGCTGATTTTCAAGAAAATGGAATAACAGCTTAAAGTTTTCAGACACAGAGTTATGTGAAACTTCAATGATACTAGCAAAATTGTCAAAATAGATAGAGCAAAACTTCACTTAAAGTTTTTCTTACCAGCATTTTTTTCTGTAAGAGGTTCAGTGAATACAGAGGCAGACTGGTTTCAATGGCTGTGGACAGTTTCTACACTATCTCTGTAACAGATCTTGATGGCATTCTACACTATAACACCTGAAGTTCAAGACTAAAAGCAGTGTAAGATAAGAGGAATGGGAAAGATGGGATTATTAATATCTAACATTGTGATCTGATTTCTTGCTGTATGTGAGGATCCTGACATAATCACATGGATAATTTTACTCACTGTACTTAAAATACAGTGAAAGAGTTTGATTCTTTTAGTCTTCTGATATTGGTACTGGTAAAAATTTCAGTCATTGATACCTCTTTTGTTGTTGTAACATACCTAGTACTTTTTTGGGAGAAAAAAAAACCCACAACAAAGCCACAAATACTTAGGGTATTGCATACTAGGGGAAAAGGATTTACTGCTATACAGTAAATAGTTCTAGAAATGTACTGTAGACAAACTGTATGCTTTATGAGTTTAACATATTTTCAAACAAAATATAATAAGGCATTTTATGATGGAGATTGTATGTTACCTGAACAATGTGGCTTTCAAACTCTAATTTGTTGCGAAAACCACTATTGTCAAGTATTTGATCCTCAGCTATGTAACATCATCTCTGATTCACTTGAATGACAAATATCTGATTCTGGTATTATTCACCAAAAAAAAAAAAAGCTTTTAATTTTGATGTAAGTTTATTGTTAATTAAAACCATGGAATTGTCTCTGTGGACAGTGAAACAAGACCAAGTTAAGTGTTATAGACTCATTTTGTATGAAATAGTCTCAAATTCATCACAAATGCATCATAATTGAGATTACAATATGAAAAAACCCCTAGTATTATCGAATGAAAGTAGTTTTTGGCCTTCTTCTAATTGTTTTTATTAGACTATTTTGTTCTGCTTGTACCTGAAGGATTGGATTTTATCCTGGAAATTGTTACAAAACCTCAATGATGTTAGAGAAGTCACTCAACGCATTTTTAATTGTGTAATCTTCATTTTCTTGCTTGTTTGTTAGGCTTTAATTTAGAATTTGATTTATTGAAGTGGTGAGAAAACAAGCTCAAAGTTTCTTCACAAATTCTGCATGTACTGAGTGAAAATTGGCAGAGCTTGTGTCTGAAACCCTTTGCTGAGAGCTGTAGCTTTTAAGCATTTCTTTAAATCAATGCAAGCAAATCTTCCATTTATAAAAGATAACACTTTCTAATATGTACTGTTGTTAATGGCATGTTAGTAGAGCAAACTTTCTGAGCACAAACCTCCCTAACAATCAACACTTCCCCACCCTTCCCCACACACAAAAAAACCTGAAAGTGCAGTTTGTTTGGTTGGGTTTTGTTTGTTTTCTTCTTTCCCTACTGATCTGCATTAAAATGTATGTCGCCTGGAGCATGAAAGCACATTAACTCTATGTGCTTTCTTAATTATAATCCTGACTGGAAACAGAAAAAAGTTCACTATCTTCTTCTGAGTAACAAATGTAAGAATGTTGCCAGAAAAAGATACTGAAAGGTCTTTTCATGGGTTTTTATTGGCTTTGAGGTTTTCGGTTTGTTTTAATTTCCTTTAAGAAAAAAAACAAATCAAACAAACAACCAAAAACCCCAGCAGATTTAGGGAGACTGTGTCCTGAAACTTTTCCCTTGCACATTTATGTATGCAACTTACTTGACTTTATAATCCACAACCCAGAAATTAACATGTGAATACACGTGAATAAGCTAAAAGAGAAGATTCTTATGTCCACAATCTATAATTGAAATCATGTCTAAATGAGCTGTGTAAACTGGAAGAGGTTGTC
>VZSC01000298.1:1837-18802 GCA_013398225.1 Steatornis caripensis | reverse complement strand
GTCGTCGACAAACTTGCTGAGGGTGCACTCAATCCTACTGTCTGTGTTGCTGACAAAGATGTTAAACAATGCCAAAAATAAATAAAAGCCAACAGTACTGTCTTGATGNAGCCTTTCAAGGTCCTTCTGGATGGCATCCCTTCCCTCCAGTGTGTTGACCATATCACACAGCTTGGTGTCGTCGACAAACTTGCTGAGGGTGCACTCAATCCTACTGTCTGTGTTGCTGACAAAGATGTTAAACAATGCCAAAAATAAATAAAAGCCAACAGTACTGTCTTGATGAATCTGTGTTAGCACTATGGTATGTTGAGGGAGAGAAAAGTGAGAGGACACCACGAAGTGGCTAATTGCTGTTGTCTCACCTTAACTGGAAGCCTCGCTGAGTTGCATGCCTTTCTGCTGGGGTGCTGGGTGATAAGTGTAGTTGGCATTAGAAGTGCTTCCTGTGCGTGACTCATGCATTGCATTGTTTCAAAAGAAACCGGGAGAGCTTTATTCCTTTCTCGGCCGAATTCCAAACCCGCTGTACCTGCACTGGCATGACACCTAGGATGGCGTTAATTGGCAGTCCCAGCCTCCCAGGGACTGTGGCACCCCTTCTCTGGCACTAGTTCCAGTGCATGACTGACTATGTGGCAAGCCATCTCAGTGCTGGCCTGGGAGGAAACAACTCATTATTTTTTAAATTCATTCTTTGCTGGTTTAGCAGGTTGAGTCAGTTCATCATGTGCTCAAACACACGGTGGTGGTGGGGAATCACAGGGAGCGGAGAACAAGATGTTGGCTTCTGGTGGTGGGGGCTGCTGGCTTGGTTCACCAGCTTCTCTGCCTGTACCCTCTGAAAGGGATGTCAGTGTTCCCAAAGATTTCTGTGAACATCTCTTACAAGGGCCGGAAAATGAGCCTGGAAATGAACTATCTGGACCCCTGGGGGCATCGTGAGAGAAGATGACTGTGAGCAGTAACATGTTACCCCAGATGTCTACCTGCTAGATGCTGCCAGTTGCAAGCTCCCTAATGGGCATAACCTGCAGCATGAGGTCCACAAAATGAAGCTGTGCTGTTTTGTTTGCAGAGGATGGGGGTGGAGGGCAACTGTATAAGGAAAAGGTCTTTCTGATTTAGCCCTAATGTAAACAGCTTAAACCCTCCTTTTTATTTCTTCACAAATGTCTTTTTATTCTTTAGATTAATGTATATAAGTAGTCCTCTTTACATTTTGTTTTGGGCTGGCTTCAACTAACAGTGATTTGAAGGATAACTGAGTAGAGTAAGGTATTTCTCACTGAATGCCAGTTCTAATGGGTATATTATCAAGTGTCCTCTTCCCAGTACCTTCTCCAGGTGAATTATTGAAAATTCTCTGCAGAGATAGAAATATGTCTCTAACTGGAAGAAAAGCTCTTCCAAAAGCACCAAAGGGTAGCGGGGTTGTACTGAAGCATAGGGATTCCCAAGGAGATTGCAGCAGTGTGTGCATGTATAAGAACTCATCCTTTCTTGTTATGTTTGAAGGTGTTACAGAATTTCCTGGGCACAGAGTTGTTATAAGCCCAAACTGCCATGACGTACCCGGGGCTGCAAGCGAACATCATTCAGCAAGCGAGTGGCAGGCATATTCACAGGGCTTTGAAATCTTATGCTACAGACAGTTCAATCGGGAGTGCAGCTCTCAGTCAGAGATGTGTGCTGGACACATTACCAGTAGTGCTCAGATACCAGCTTTATCAAAAGCAGTGCAAAATCAAGAAAAGACTGCCAGAAACAGCTAACAAATATCCCCACAGTTCTTTGTTCTATGACTGAAGAGTCTTTCATTTGAGCCTTTCTTTTTTCCAGGGGGGAAATGGACCTTGAATCTGAAACACAGTGCTTTAGTGTCTGTGAGCGGCTCTTTGTGCAGGATGCTCAAATAAAACTAACTTGTGGGAGACTGTCTCAGCCTGCCTTTTGAGGAGTAAGCAGCATTCCTGGAGAGATGAGGTGCTGGTTCATACACAGGGTGTGCACATTGAGCTTGTTCATGGAGAGCCGAGGGCAGGTACCATGTGCTTTATGTAGGTACCAAACCTGGAAGCAGAGGTGGCTGTAACTAATGCAGAGGCTTTTCATAGTCGTGTGCCTAATCTCCATCCTAGAGCTTGGTTGTCACCTGTATCTTCTGGATTTTTTCTTCGTATTTCATAGCTGTTCACATTTCTGGGTTAAATCTCTTTTCTTGCAAGAAGAGTTAAGGCATGTATCTTGTGTTTCCTCTGTCAATGAAATGTGTGCATGTCTGGGATTTATTATGTTTTGCAAGTGTTCAATTGCAGAGTTTTTGCATCCTGAAGCATCCCCAAAAGTGAGGCTGGACTAGCTGTCAAATTGGAGTATTGCAGAGGGAGGCAAAAGCACTGCTGACGGAAATGCAAATGGTAGATGAGTCTCGTGTTTCCAGTTATCTCTAGAATTGGTGGAACGTACTTTCTACGTGGCAGTTACAAGCAGTCAGAGGGGCTGACAGGAGCAATTGCATTAAGCGTATTAGCTCTTGCTAATACTGCATGCCAGAGGGATTCTAGTGTTGTCTGACTGAGGCTTAAGCCAGGTGTTTAATATCAGGTACTTAAGTTCAAGCTTTGAGAGATGATGTAAACAAGAAGAAAGGGAAAATGCCTACTTTTATTTCTGAGATTTTGGAAAATGCTGGAAGACTGCTGTGCTCTGAATTATTGTCAGCCCTTATAAAGTTCTGAGGACCACTCCCCAGTGTGCCGTTCTCTCAAATGGAAAAACTTCGGGACTCAATCATGGTGATGTTTGAAGGATCTGCCTTATGGTGCCTTCACAGCCTGGCTTTGCTGGTTGCTGAGCCTGCGCCAGATGTCACAGCTGCTCTGCTGTCCCTTGGAGATCTTCAATTCATAAGGGGTTGATCTTAGACTTGCAATCCTGTTGTCAGAAAGCAGGATAGCTGGCTGTCATCCAGGTGCTAGAAGGGCTTTGCTGTCTGAATCTTCTGAGTATGGTGGTCTCCAGTGACATGGGTTTGTGGAGTTGCTGTGGCAACCTGCATAGGTTCCTTCAAGCCCCAACCCAGTTCCCAGCTTCACTATTCATCCTGCTTGTCAGAGGGGGAGTGGGGGGAAGGCCTTGGGGCGGTTTGCCTGCTAGAGAAGCAAAGCAGCTCTCTGAACCTTCCCAGAGAGCATGCAGAACTGCAGCACCGTGCCTGCCTTCCCTCCCTCCAGCTGGGCAGAAGAGGGAGAGCCGCTACCTCTCTGCAACCTCCTTGCTGCCTTTGTTTGCTGATTCCTGCCTTAGTTAAGTGGTTTTGTTGTCTCCTGGGACTAGTGCATTTAGGTCAGGGTGAGCTAAGCCACAATTTAAATCAAGCTTTTTGGAAGTAATTTGAAAACTTGTTCTGTTTTCATGTTGGGTGAAAAAAAAAGGTAACAAGCAGAAACATGGCCCTTAAAACAGTGCTTGCTGCAAGGGAGCTCATTCCTCTGAAGTTTATTTGAGTGGAGTGTAGTTCAAATAGGGCCTTGAGCTAAGCCCTTGAAGGCAGAATTTTTAAAGCTCCCAAGGTAATTTAGGACCTGATGCTTCCTACCTGAGGTCCTCCCTCGAACGTGCAGCCTGTGCAGAACCATCCCCTTCACTCCTGTGAGTTCAGCATGCAGCACTGTTGGCTCCACATGCTCACAAATTTTCTTCTAAAGCTCTGACGCCTTCTTATGAGGATGCTTACAAGGCCTTGGGTGGATATCTCTTTGAGTGTGACAATGTGAATCATCAGGGAGAAAATGAAACTTCCCATTTT
Organism: Steatornis caripensis; assembly: GCA_013398225.1. NCBI lineage: Eukaryota > Metazoa > Chordata > Aves > Caprimulgiformes > Steatornithidae > Steatornis > Steatornis caripensis. The sequence goes on along the minus strand of VZSC01000298.1, from coordinate 14,991 downwards.
ATGTGCATGTTTTCTAACAGATAAGAAGCTGATTAATTAAATAGTAGACACAGCTGTAATATAGGGAAATTAAGGGTTGGAGAGAGAGAAAAATCTTTTGGTTTCTTTTAAATCAAATTTTAAACATATCCTTATTATTATTCATTGTAGGGTGTTATATGCATATCAGGATTGAAATTTTCTCCTCTTCTCTTCAGGATCTGACCACCCATTCCAGTATAATAGTCTTGTTTTCATGTTTCTTGTGAGGTGCCCAGCACAACTGTGTGCTTAATGTTCAGGACAAGCTAAACATGCAGTGTTCATTAAAAGTTGTTCCAGTTTTTATTTTTCCATCCAACAGGTTCTGCATAACTGATGTCTTTTTATGAATCTTGATTCAAGTATAAAGCACGTAGTTTTCATCCTTTTCTGTGAAGTTTAACAGCAATTATGGAGAAAGCCCCTAAGCTTAGTAAAATGCTGCTTAGAGTTCCAAGACAGCAAGTTGCTTATGTTTTGGGCTTTATATGCAGCTGAATATGCTCTTGGTCATGATCATAACAGTTTAGAATTGAAGGTGCTAGACTGTGGACAGCAGAAGTATCAGCTCCTCTTGGTGGCTTAGGGAAACTGGAAGCATCGAAGTGTTTGGACCTGACCATTTAGTTCCCAATACACCTCTCAGTGATGCCTGTCAGGAGCTGGAAGATGTAGAACTCATGGAGTGGCCTTGGCTAATCAGCTGGGTGTAACACGTGCTGGGATGCACAAGGTTATTTTATCCCGTATGCATAGCAGATAAAGGTGATAGAGCCAAATGTGGTCATGGACATTGCAAAGTCTTTCTGCAGCTTCTGAGGATTCAATAGCCTCAACATAATAGTGACAGGTCAGTCTTTCTCTAGGAGGAAGGTTGATTTCAGCATCCCTACCCTCAGCTACTTATTTGTGCCACATCACCTCAACCCCTTGCATATTTGAAGTGTGCTGATAAATGTTGCTTTCTTGTAATAAGGTAGATATTTTTCTGAGACTAGGTTGTTGACAGATGGGCATGTGTGTCTGATCGTTTTGTGGTGTATGGTCACTGCAGTAGTTGTTCCCTTTATACTGTCCAAGCCACACAGTTCACTTACAACTTTTGATTTAGTTTTACACAGCCTCAGGCCTGGTGATGTCCTGGGTATTGTATGTGTGTGATAAAAATAACAGAGAAGCAAATATGTGATCAGGACTTGAATTCTTCTAGGGCTGTTAGTGATCTCAGAAACCACAGGAGTGTCATGTTACTCAATTCCCAGATGGAGATGCCTTGCAATGCCTGCGTGAAATGTTCCAGCACGCTGTAAACATGCAGCCTGGATGCTGCAGAGGCCATACATGGATAGAGAAGAGCTGTTTATTGAATGGTACCCAAGTTCTGATCTTCAGTCTGGGCACAAGACTGTGCATGCTAGTATCTGTACAGTTAACTTGCTGTGTGAAGAGGGGGTGTGCAAGGGGAGCTCTTGCACATTGAGTTTGGTTTGCAGTCTGCTTTGTGTCTCCTGGGTATATCACAAACATACCTGAGTGTCCATTCCCAAACTCCTGTTGGGGTGATGAGAAATGTAGTAGACCAAGGGGCAGGGGGTGATGCTGGGGACAAGAATTGCTGTTACTTGTTTCTGCTTTTGTGATTCCAGAGTCATCTTAAATATTTGTGTTATATCTCATTGTGTTCACTTGCCAAGGCTGGTTGCCTTAGTCACCAAGGCTTTGGTAACTAGGACAACAAGATTGAGCAGGCAAAGGTAGAAATAATGGTAATAACTTTCTCAACTCTGTCTGAAATTGTCTTGTATGAACCAATGTCATGCATGTGGGTGACTTGTGTCAGCAGTCTGTTCTCCCTTTCTGCCTGACACACCCTAACAGAACTGTGTGTTGTGCCCTCCTGCAACTGGAAAAAAGCTTGTAGGGACATGTGAATGTTGCTGGCCAGCTCCCTCCTGGAGCATGGCAGCCTGTGCAGGGGCTGGAGCAGAGTCCAAGGGGCACCTAAGGCAAGCCCACAGGGGCCAGCACTTGTGTGCCCACCAATGTGGTGGCAGGTTCTGAGTGGAAAGTGTCAGGCAGTGTGTTTGCTGGGATGGGAAGACTGGTTTACAGTGCTAGGAACAGCTGGTGGCTGCCATAAAGTCAATTTCTTCCATAGACATTTTCCCCTCCTGGAATAGTTATCTATTTGTTGGTTGGTTTGCTTACTGTCAGGCTGAGGAGGGTCTGGGAGATAGTAATTGGTGTCGTGTCTCATTGCTTAGGTGACTTGCTCTTGGATACTGTTTACACTCCGGGTATAGTTGGAGGTCAGCTTTTGATGCAGTTCTGCTTTGCTTTGAGAGCAGGCTGTTTCTATCCTACCAGGTAATCCTGAATCCTAACTTGGGACAATGAAATTGTATTTCCCAACCCACCTTTGAAACGTGTTGCCCCTGGAAGCTCCTGGACAGCTGCACCCTGCTGTGGCTGTGCCTGGTTATTAATGCCTTTTCTGCAGTAACAAACCTCCTCTTGAAAGCCCCCAGCTCCATGAATTTGTGCTAGCAAGGCGCGTTTCTAGTATTCCTCACTGCTCTGTGCATTGGTTTCCTTCTCTCTGCTGTTTTCTCTCAGCTGAACATGACAGGGAGCTGCTGTAAGCACTGTCAAGGCAATTCCCTGGCAGCAGAAACCTTTTCTTTGTGAGCACTCAGTGCAAGCTCAATAGACTCTCTTGAACACTTTAAGACAAAATTAGCCACTGTTTCCAGTAAAACTAAACCTCCAAACAAACTCAGGTCAAAGGAACTTGGCAGGATCTCATGGTTTCAGCAGCGTTTAGAGGAAGGGTTGTAACCTGTTAGGCCTCTGCAAAGACTGTCCTTGAAGTGGCAGGGGAATACATGTGCAGGTAAGGAAATGGTAATAGCTGTGGAAGGCTGCCATTGCTGTGTGGTAGCAAACACCAGTCCACACTCCAGTAATGAATCTTGCTGCTTGCAAAGAAAAGAGCAGCCTAGGCTGGTGTCCTGCTGCAAAAGGAACTTTTTACTCACTCTGCCTTTGGTTTGGATTTCATTTAAATTTTGAGCTAGATGCTCAAAATTTATGACTTTTTACGTTAGAATGCAATACCCAAGCGTTAGTGTGTATGCCAGCCTTCCTTCTAATTCCCCAGCCATAGCTCTGTAGTCAGACACCCATGACCAAGACTCTCTTCTTCTGTGCCACAGTGCAAATTTGGGATTGTCTGGCAGTGCATACAGAAGGGCTGGAGGAGCTACCTCTACAGGAGCTGTTTTGAGCTGCTTTGCTCACCTGGCAAGGATTAAAAGAAATTCCATTGCCACCTGTGGTTAGTCAAAACTGTCTGCAAGAAACCTGGCTGATGTCTCAGTTGTCTCTGACCATGTTTGCTCTTTGATCTGGGACAGATGATCTCTGAGGCTGAACACCAGGATTTTGTGTGGCCATGGCCTGTCTCTGGAAGAGGGTGTCTCATGCTGCTGAGCCTTACCAGTGGCTCTCTTCAGAGATGTCCCCAACAATGCAGAGGAAGTGGAGGGTTTGTGCTAGTGTGATGGGAGCGGTGTTGGCCTCTCGCTTGCCAGAGGAGTGCATGTGGGTAGTGGGGCACAGAAAATCATAGGTCAAAAGTGTCAGTGATAGGATAACTCTGAGCTATTTCTGTACTCCTCGTGGTGTCCAGTGAGTGGCTGAACCCTCCCCAAGATATTTGTGCAACCTAATGAAAAGCTTAAATTAAAGATCTGAGTCTTGAAAGTAACTGTTCTGATGGGATCCCTTTGACAAACAGCACCTAGAATATGGCTGCAGAGAATGCTTCTGCTGTGGATATAGTGTTCCAGTTTGAGCAAGTATCCTTGTATCTAATTCTAAGAAGAGTGGCTGCTGATTTGGCTAATGTGGTTTTGTTTACTTCTACAGTCTTACCTACCGCTTCTATTTGTCACTGTTCGCCCTTTGGATACAGACCCTGAAAGTCTTCTACAGGCCCAGGAGCATGTTGAGACCTTGATAGTGTTCTTGAGCTTCAGGTGGTACCTGGACTTGTAGTTCTCAAGTGTTGTGTGAGTCCAGTGGTTGTACGCTGTTGACCTACTATGAAAGCAGTTGATTACCAACAGCAGAGTGCTAGACTGAAGGTTGGTGGTGTGGGTATCCTCTGTGGAGTGACTGCAGATCCAATGGTGCCCTTAGCTCATTGCCCTGGTTGTAGCTCTCCAGGGAGGACTCTGGAGAGCAGCGCTCGGGAGAGATGTCCTGTCACCTCGGTTACCAAGGAAACAGTGGCTGCATTTCACAGACTCTGAGGATTTTTGATTCCAGAGTAAAATATTCATTTCCAAACTGGAGCTGCATCAAGCTTCTTGGGCATGAGCAGGCTGATCAGTTTGGTTGTGCCTGACCATCTTGGCTGAGCTGCAGCTAGATCTCAAATGTGAGTTTTTCTGATGCTTTGGATCTCTGTCCAGGAGCTTTTTAAGTATCTGAGAATGCTGAGATTTCAGGCTGGCTGCATTGCTTTGAGAGGGCAATAGAAACAGGTCTTAGAAGTTCATCCCTTTCTGCTGAGTGCAGTTGGCTGTCTTTACTTATCTGCCCTTTTTCCAAGAGCTCATTCATTGACTGTACATGCTGTGTGTGTGCATGGGGGTCCACAATAGATTACTCTGCTGAGGAGTAGCAACAGCGGTCCATGGTAAGAGCTGCAAATGCTCTTACAACAAAGATGTGGTTAGGCAGTATCTCACAGTAATACATCATTTTATTGACCAGAAATATTGCAGTCATCAGCATGAGGAGATTCTGTCTGCTTTAACTGAGCATGAGAGCTGTTGAATGTACTGTGATTCAAGAGGTCTGGGGATAACCTTCCCTAGGGTCTGGCTGTCTTCTGTGACTTATACTGAGGAGGGTATGCTTGTGGTTGAGCAGCTTGCTACTGACTGGTAATTTTAGGGAAGCCATGGATCCAAGAGCTGAGAAATCTTTTGGAACAGGTTCTGGTTGGGGCATCTTCTGGTCATCCTGAGCCATTGTCTGATGTGTGAGTCCATCACTAAGATCACTTCCTAGGGTGAATCTGCAGGCTGTTCTTGCTCAGATACCTCATTGTCCACCAAAGGGAAAGAGGCCAAGCAGTCATGACTTGGCAGAGTGACAGTTAAAGTTGTCCAACAGCATTAGTCAAAATACCATTTTCAGGAAGAGCACTGACTCGTGCACTCTGCATGGCTGCTGAAAAGGTGCTCTGTTCGCACGGTTGTCTGTGGTGCCTCCTGTGTGTGCTGGGGAAGCAGCTACTAGTGCAGATATTGTGGAGGCAGCTGGTATGCAGAAAGCTGGCAAAAAGACCTTCTCTCTGCTGTCTTGGTTGCTAGGGGAGCAGTGCTCAAGGGCTCTGCTGTGTTGATCTGTTTGCAGGGAGCAGCCCTCTGTGCTCCCCCCAACCCATCTCAGACTGCTGGGATTTGAATGTGGTGCCTGTAAATGACAACGGTGGAGGCTGGCATGGCAGCATGTACAGGACAGAGGGCACCGAGTGCTGTGGCATCAGCACTACGGCTTTCTCCTGCTGTGGCCCTGTGCTCATCCAGCTGTCCTGCAAAGGGTGGTGTGCTGGTGGCAGTGTCTGCAACAGAATGTGCCTGCAGGAACTCTGGAGGAGGGAAGGAGAGGATGTCTGGTGTCACTGTGCATGTTCTGGCAAAGCTCTCTGCTGAAGAGTCTCTGTGTTAGTATTACTTCCTCCCACGTTTCTGGGAGCTGTATAGGTTCAGTACTGTCTGACACTTTCAGAGGCTGCCAAGCTCTGTTTGCTCTTTCTCTTTAAGGCTAAAGAAATAGGAGGCTTGAGACAAAGTAACTTCAGTTAATTTAACATCAATTACTAACTTTCTTTGCCTGTCCCTTCTGATGTGATGGGTTAGTTCATAGATTGAAGTTGTTTTCAGGGAAGTATTTTCCATCAGAGAATGAATAACCTTGAGAAACGCTGTGACAAATCAAGACCAGTTTGTCATCCCTTGGTTACAAGGCTTGGTGGCTTTGCTGTCTTTGTTCTGGTAGACAAGGTGGTACTAACAGCTCAGCTTCACACAGAAATGTTGGACACTGTGTCGGCAGTGTCATGCAACTGAAGCTGGGATGCCAGTCGTTTACTAAGAAACTCTACTCCAGGAATGGAGGATTCTTTTATTTAAATAGTTTTGTATTTCTTGATTTAGAAGATGAAGTTCCTCTTGCAAAAGGAGTTGGAGTATTTCAATACAAGAAGAATGGACATATCTAATGACTGTTAGAGAAGTTTGAAACCAGAACATTAAATAAGGTTGGATGAAAGGTACTCATATAGCCTTGTTGTAGTTCTGCTGTTTTCTTAGCCTTGACAGTTTGAATCAATGAACTTTATTTTAAAGCAGTTTGAGACTGCGAAGTCTTTAATAAAATGGGAAGAAAGCCAAGTACGTATCCTGCTACATGACATTATCTTGTTATCTGCATTATCACTGCGTGGGTTAAAGTGGACCTAAGAACATGAATATGGCTGTACTGTTTTGGTCTAGAACTGCATTAGCCCTGAGTCCTGACTATGGCTGACAGGATGTTCACAGAAAGACCATAAGAAGGACAGGCATAATACCCTGGCTCTGAAGGTTAACAGCTTGGGTGCTTCCTTGGCTGGAATGTTTCTCTGTAGTGGGTGCAATGGAAAAGGCTTTTACAGCTTGAAGTGATGGCAGAAGAACTTACGGAAAAAATGGGGAAAAAACCTGAACAAGTAGCCCAGGACTAGATTCACAGGAGCAGTCAGGATGGATACGAGTCTGTAATAGCTGGACTACTGAGTGCAATACGTAGCCTCTTGCTTCAGCCAGTGTCTTTCCCAGGAGACTGGGAGTGGCTGATTGGAAGCTATGCTTTTCTGAGATTTTTAAGGGAGATTTGAGAAACTGTAGACTAGTAAGCATCAAGCACATTAGTAGAAGCTAAAGAACAGAGGTAGTGGAGCACATGCATAGATATGATGTTGGTGCATGAGCCCTTTTGTAAAAAGAAGACTTGCCTCTCCGATGTTTTGAAACTGTTGAGGCGTAAGAACTGTGAGGTCTAGTTGATACACTCCTTGGATTTTCAAAAGGTCTTCAGCAAGGTTTCTCAGAGGAGCTTCTTAAAAAGCGAGGCTGCTGTGGAACAAAGGGGAAATTCCTCACATGGATAAATAATTTTTTAAATAAATAGCAGGAATACATAGTCAGTTGTCATGACAGAAACTCACCAGTGGAGACCTGGAGGGATCTGCACTCAGGTACCTGCTCAGTATAATCCTAAATAGAAATATTCCTTCTTGGAGAAGATTGCTGTAGCACTGAAGAACTCCAGCCAAGGGAGTGTCTGCTGAGGGGCCATCTTTCACACACACTTACTCATACATACTCTCTGCAGAGCTTTAGCTACCTAAATTTTTAGGGAGGGTTTGTGATGTTGTGCTGAAGTCTTGGATGTAAGTTAGGTTTGCATTCCAGGAATGCAAGTTGAGCTGTTCAGGCTCAAACTTCTTTTTTCTTTTTGACTTGAGAGTGTTAAGAATGTGACATGTCTCTCCTTGGCAAAATACTGGTTTAGAGCCGTTGAAACTTTCCAGAGATCAGCACGGGTATGTAAAGTAGGCATATTCCTTAACCTAGTTTCTTTTTGTGAAGTACTGGATGATATTAGACTTCTTCCCTTTCCTTAGAAAGAGGACATTCGATGCTGAATCCCAGGGAAATCATCAAGCATGGTTTAAGGAGTACATCCCGAATGAATTCTGACAGAAGCTATTGTGTGGGGCGCTCTGGCAGCTGGAGACAAGTGATTGAGCATACTGTGGCAATGATCTGAACCCGCTGCAAGTTTTGATGAGTTCTATGGCTTTTTTTATATTCATGTCATATGCAGTAGTGCAGTAGCAAGCATTTTATTCTATACCTGTGCTCAGCTATGGCTGTTCAGGCATGTTTACGTATAAGATCTGCCAGCCATGCTGTCTATTCTCCCATCTTACGAAGCTGGCAGTGGTAGTTCACAGTGCAGTGGAAAGTGAGGAGCAAATAACTGGGAACAGAAAACATGTATTGTTCCAGACACTGGAAAAATGGAGCTCACTCATCAGCACTCTGCAGTTCAGCTGTAATCCATGAAATGCATGGTGCCTGATCAGGCAGCCAGCACTGAGCTGGCATTGTTTGTTGCACAGGAACTCTGGAGGCGTGCAAATCCACGTGCTGAAATGGGTCACATTTCAGACTCTGCTCTCACAGCTACTTTAGCTGCCAGGGCTGAATGATGACCCTCTTGCACTGCAAATGTTCATCTCTGCTCTTGAATGTGCACGAACAGAATGCATTTAAACTTTCTACAGGGAAACATAGATATCTGTTCACATACAGAGCCCAGCTTGCAGTCTTGCTAGCCCATGTCTTTGCATTGCAGTATACATGGGTATTTGGGTGGGCTTCCATTGGTGACAGGGGTCAGGGACTTCTGGTTCTCTCATGGTGTGGCTGTTGCTCCTGGGAAGTGCTGGCTGCTCACTCCTCTGCTCTTGAGGAGCTGATTTCTGGCATGTGGAAGCTCATTGCAATTCAGGGGAAGTAGCTGAAACTTCATTTCTTCTGGAAAAGTAGGTTGGGGAAAACTGCCTGTCAGGAATGCCTGGAGGGAGAAAAGGGCATTTGTTGAAGGTGCTAAAGCCCAACACAATCCATCTCCATCTGTTTTTATTGAAGAGATTTGTGGCATGAATGTAAATCATAAAGGCTTCTATAAAAATACCTGTTCCTGCTAGAGTAGCATCTGGTGACCTGAGGTGCAAGCCCAAAGTGGGACCTTTGGGTCCGACTTCTTTGTCATCTTGGGCATCTCACTTTCCCTTTCTGCGCCCTGCCTTCTCATCTGAAACAAGGAGCAGTGCCAGGGAGTGTTGAGGAGGTGTAACTGAATGACCAGCAGCTTTACCAAGTTGTGCGGTGGGATTGGAGGATGAGATCGTCCAAGATCTAGTGATCCGTTATAGTAGCAAAAATGAAGGGGTGAGTACCAACAGCTGTGTTTTGGCTCGTTGCTTTTTATCTGGAGCGGAAGAGACAGGGGCTGTGTGTGTGTGGTGTGTGTGTGTGTGTGTGTGTGTAAATTTTGTCAGCAAAAGAAATGCTGGGTCCAGTTCAGACCAGACTCAATGGGAGCTGAGTGTTACCATCTAACTTCTGGCAATCTGGCTGGCTTAAGTAGCTCTTGTTTGCACCCCTCGTTCTCCCAACAGGAGTGTTTTGAGCCTGGTCCAAATGAGTCTCTTTCCTCTTACCTGAGAGGTCTTCAAAGATGTGCGATTGCTGGTGCAAGACTCGTGTCAGTTGAGTGTTTAGGTGGGAGGCACTTTTGCCACTGCACCCTGATCTGCCTTCCCTCAGCAATGGCACATCCCAGGCCAGCCTGCAGTGGGAGTGATTCGCAGCAAGTTGGCCTTCCTTCCCATATCCATCTTGTTTTCATGGCTGTGTGTCATGTGCTGGAGACAGAGCAGCCCCTGGTAAACGTCTTTGGACATACCTTGCTTACAGTCTGGTAAAGGCAGGCAAAGAGCGGAGCGCGGTTGTGGGCACACTTGTATTTGCATGGGCTATACTTGTGCATTGCTACACAAAGCAGCACTTGAAGGATGTACTTGCTTGAGCTTGCCACAGCAGGAGTGTGGACATGGACAAGGAGGGGCTTATCCTGTGCCACTGGCTGATGCAGTGACTTGCAGCCTGCAGAAGACATTGGGAAGTGTGGCATGGTAGCTCTTTTATGTCTGAGGCTTTGCTACCTTGGAGATTGGCTTTTTAACAGCCTTCTGGACTTGCAGGGTATGGACTGACACGTCTTGGAGGGCAGCAGTGTGTCCTGCGATAAATTTGTACTGTACTCAGGGCTCCTGCTTGACCATGAACAAAAATGCTTTCCTTTTAGGAATGACTGTACTTACAACAGTGTGTGCATAAGGCTGGATGGAGCAGAAACCTTGTGAACAACAGCAGCTTCTGCTGTTGTAGTAGGTTGACCCATCCTTGCATTGCTGAGGGCAATCAGCATTTAAGTAGATCTAACCTTTCTCTTCGTCTTTGCAAATGTGCATAGCTGGTAGCCAACTGAGTTTTCTAGCTGCCTCAAATGTGGAAGAAATTTATTAAATGTTGCTGCTTCCAGTAGGTGCTGGTCTGCTTCCAAAATGGAAAAAGCCAGTTTGGTTTAAGTTAGTGAGGCAGGTCAGGTTTTCATGAACATTGATGGCTTTATGCCATTTTCTGTGTATCGAATTGATTTTGGGTGGCATGACCAAGAGTTTCTCATGCTGCCAATTCTTAGCCCAGTAACCAGTCTTTGAATACGGGTGTAATATGTGCCAAGAAGACAACCTCAGTCTCTTGCTCTGCCAATGCTTTGGAACTGAAGTCCAAATCTAGATCAGAAGCACTAAATGGGTGTCTTAAAATGCCAGACTCAGCTGGGGACATATATTTCAAGATGGAAGTGCCTCACCAGTTCATATCATAAACGCATGTCCCAGGGAGAGAGATTTGCTTCAGAAAACTCACTAGGCCTTATACTAAAAAAATTGGGCCAATAAAGAGAATCTTGTTTAGGCACAAGATGATCAATGCATCATCATGTTAATTACTTTTGGCAATGTGCACTCATCTGTGACTTCTGCCAGTGCTAGTGCAATGGACATCAAGCATCTTTGACAGAGTTCAAGACCTGTATGCTGCTAATAGGAGTCCTCAGAGGCTTGGACAGTAGTTGGATGCCTTGTCCCTTTTGGTGATGGGAAGAGAAACATGCAAGGCTGTCAGACAACATAAACTTTCTTCAAAAAGGGTCAGAGCTGGAGTACCAAATGCTGCTGCTACTGCCAGTAAACTCCCTGGGGCTCTGCTGCAGTTTGCTTCTGGTCTCTTACATTCTGGAGCATCTCAGCTATATGGAAAAAGATTTATGTCTCTTCTCACAGAAGCAGATTGAAGTCAATAACCTGTCTCTGGAAAGCCTGTTACCACTTACCTATAGCATAACTGTTCACTGTAGCATGGGCTCAGGATGATCGCCAAGGTAAAGTCTACCCATTCACATACGAACTCCCTGCGTTCTTTCCTCCTGGAGCTCTATAAAAATTACAGTGTTATTCAGCGTATTCGTTTCTAGCTTCCTTTTTTAAAAGTGAGAGATTGACTCAATGTTTACTAGATTGAAAATTCGCAAATAATTAATCTGGTTTTGTATGGAAATGAAAGTTCAGTTAAAATCTCTGAAGTCAGTCTCGTAAAATTAACTCACTAAAACTGCTTTATATGTATTGGATTATAAGAACATTCATCTAACCATGTTTTATATAGAAAGCCCAGTTAATTGGGTGGAGAATTACTGTTCCTGAGTAGTCAGAAACAAATGGGTTTTGTTCAATGCCCTCCAAGACTCTGGAGCTAGCAGATCTTATGGTATACACTCTCCCCTTTTACTTGGAGATTCAAAGAGGAAAAATCAGCTTTCTGCTTTTTCAGACTTCCAGTTTGGTTTCTCAACTCTGCAGCTTGCCAATGAACCAAAGTGTTTCATTTCTGTTTGCTCATGGTTTCCCCTCTGTGCACCAGGGCAGGAAAAGGCTGTCAAGGCTGGGGCTAGCACTCAGCTAACTCTGGTTCCAGATGTCAGTCTGCTGAGTTCCCCGTGCTCAGTTTGAGTTCTTTAAAGCTATGAAGCATTTTTATTGCAAAAACTTTTTATAAGTTCACAGAAAATAATTTTTATTAGCTGCATAGTAGGATGATTGATTGATTTAATGCACTTTTTAGGTGCATTTCTCTTTTCCGAAATATTTGAATAGACTCAACTTTTCTGTCCGCTCTAAGAAGTGCTGGCTTGGCTTTTGTCTGTATGTCTGCTTTGGAGGAAGGCTGTTACAGAGGAGATTAAACAGAAGAGCTTTTTGCAAACATTCTTGCTGCACTGAGGCTCAAGTGTAATGAAATCTGAAAGGAGATCCAGGATTACTGAAGGATGGAGGTTCTCAGCCCAGATGAATAGCCGCTGTTGTGTGGTCCCCTGGAAGCATACCCACCTGAAAAGTCTTTCATGTCTATCCACAACTGACAAATCTGGCCTGGGGTCTGGGCAGAACTGTGTATTTAATAAGTGAGGTCTAGTTGTAAAATCCTGGCCTGGAGGACTGTGCCCTGTCAACAAGGAAGATGATTTTCAAGGGCAAGTGCCGTGCTGCCAGGACTTACTCTCTGACTTCCGTTCATTCTTGTCTTTCCCGGAAGTGGCAGTTTTTGCCTACAGTAGTCCTGCTCTTACAAGATGCTCTTGCCTCTTCTTCTGATGTGAACCTTCTTCCACCCTTTGATTGTGCTGTTTGTCTGTTCCCATCTTGTCCTTGCCATCACCTTTCATCTCCTCTGATGACACAGACTATGGATGGATGCTGCCTAGAAGCCCCTTTGACACTGAATGTGAATTGGATCAATTGCGATATGTGGGATAATTAGGTATGATTGTGTGCAGATAAAACAAGTATCAGAAAAAGCTCACAAAAACCCTGTGCTGAACAAGCCTGATTTCTACATGTGGAGTATTCACTTTTGACTAGGGTGTGATCAGATCAGCTCGTGCCTCGTGACAGTGCTGGAGAGTCAGTTGTTTCTAAGCAGGCCCTGTGCTGCACATGCTTTGACTGTTGCAATGTGAAAGATGGCAAGATTATATATATTCTTGATGGGAGCAGGAGTAACTTGAATGGGGTCCAATTTTAACTGACCTGTACATGCTTCTCTGATTACATGCTCATTTTAAGCAAGGATTAGTCTTGAAAAGCTGTATTTAAATTTGCCAATGCAATTTGACCAATCTGATAGCCTTCTGTGATGGCATGACTGGTTGGGTGGACGAGGGGAGAGCAGTGGATGTTGTCTACCTTGACTTCAGCAAGGCTTTTGACACTGTCTCCCACAACATCCTCATAGGAAAGCTCAGGAAGAGTGGGTTAGATGAGCGCACAGTGAGGTGGGTCAAAAACTGGCTGAATGGCAGAGCGCAGAGGGTTGTGA
>VZSC01000295.1:41365-62283 GCA_013398225.1 Steatornis caripensis | reverse complement strand
TAGATGATCTCCAGAGGGCCCTTCCAACCCCTACCATTCTGTGATTCTCTGACTTCTAGCTGTACTTTTTTTACAAGCCAATTTAACTTTAAACGTTTCTCTTATCCACCTTGCACCTTACCCTTATGCTAATTAAAATTGCTCATGCCTATGAAACTACTTTTTATGTCTAGCTCAAATCAGTGGATGTTCACTGCATTCCTGGGTTATTGTAAATATTCTTGCAGGTTGCTAGGAAAAATATGTAGCTCACTTGCCTAGAAATTCTGTGCTGTCTTTTCATATTAAACACCAGTGGCCTCGATTAGTGATTACCTAGTTCAAAACACTCTACAGAAGCACAATTTTGATAATTATGTGCAGTAAGTTTCTTTCTTTCAATGCTGATTCCAACAGCCTAACATCAAATTCTCAGATAAGACCGACTAAACAGTAGTGGATCTAACTGGGACAGCTGTTTCTTTTTACTCCCTTGGACCTGAGAAAACTTCTTCCCCAAGCTTCCCCTCACCATTTTGCAAGAGCTCTTGCATTGCCCTGTATTGAAGAAGGTGAATAATTTATTTTAACAGTTAATGTTAGAACCACAGACTAATTCACTCAGATCTCTAAAAGACCGAATATGAATTCAGGTATATCCGGCTTTATTATTGTCATGAACTTAGTTGTATAAAATCTTTCAGCAACAACATCTTTGTCCCCTCCTTGCCAAGTACAACTTGTGATAGCTCGCTAGTCAGTGTCCTGCTACACACTTACACTCTAGAGATAACTCTGCTCACATCAGTATTCTTGCTGTACACAACGCTGAACCTTCAAGTGTTATCCCAACCTTTTCTTTACAAATCTGTGTGCCTAACTTCTGTGTGGGAACAGAAAAAGACTATCTGCGTTAGTACTTTTGGTAGCTCCTAATTCAAGAGATATTTTGGCATTTGTTCTTAATGTTGTTCCACACCACGCTATGGGAATTTTCTCCCAGTGAGCACTGGAAACTTTTGACTCTACTGCAGTGGTATGCCAGAGTATCACGTTCAGTATCCCAGATACATGAGTGCAAAAACAACAGCCATCATATAAGAGGTACCAAGCATTTAAAATCTGAATTACATTTCTGTTCTTTCAGAAGTACTGTGACACCCAAGAAGCCCTCAAATCTGAAATCTGCTGATGCTACTAACTGCGCTCATTAATGCTGGCATATTACTTTCAATCACGGTCTTTCCACATGCATCGTTGTTAATGTAGTACGTTAACAGTCGTGGAGGCACATTGCAAACATTGATTTGCCCTTTGCAGCTTTTTTAAACAAGTTGTTCATCTCCAGTTCAATTAAATTTCAACCATGTTATATTTATTGATGGTTTATACTAGCAAAAACCCCACAAACACCACTAATTGAAGCCTTCTCTAATGCTGTTCCTTAGACAGCTTGTTACTTGTGTTTAGCACTGGCTTTGCAAAGGTTTTCTTTAAGAAACCAGAGGGAAATTTTCAGTATTGTCCAAGCCTGCAATTTAAGGTGCATTTCGCTTTCAGAATCTTGTGGCAGATGCCATGTATCCTCAGGAATTCACTCCTAATTCTATCTGTCCAGATGTCAAGGACAGGGTCAATCTGAGCAGTAGAAAAAGAACTGCTTTACCTTCAAGCCATCTTCCTTTAGGAAAAGTCTTCAAGTCCCAGAGCACTGACAACTTTGATGAAGAGAGAGTTTAATTCAAGACTTCATCTTCAGCAGATGCCTTGTTTCAAGTATTACGTTGTGTACACTCGTAGTAAATGTATTTTTATTCAAATAGCAACTGCTATGATGCACTTAATGCAGCCTTCAAGACGAACTGAGCTGTGCCCTCTGAAAAGTTTTCTCTCCATTTTACTTCTAGAAATTCAAGATTATAAAGTACAAAACTGAAACAATATTAAGTTCATGAGTCAGGTATACATTTCAGATCAAGAAATTAGAAAATCCACAAAATCATTTTATTAATGAACTTTTGTGCTAGAAAAGTTCTTAAACATCAACTAGATTCTATAGTTTTTGCTTGGGAAAAAATTCTGTTGAAAGTATAGGAAGTTTTTCCTCAAGTAATCCATACAAGGATAAAACTGAATAAAGCACGAATGCTTTATTCTTATGAATGCATAATTCTTGCAATTTTTATTCTCAGAGCAACATCAGGAAGCTGAAAAAATCTTGTATTTGCAAGACTGAGCAATGTCTTGTGCCGCTATTTTAATTTTATCTTTTTTTTATTTTTCAGATTTGCACCCTGAATAACAGTGAAGAAGAGGTGTAACACGGTAAGAGCGTACGCATTACAAGTTTTCCTTCCAGAAAAGAAAAGGCTGAAATTAACCCCATCTCCAAAACTCTTTCTTCAGTCCTGACATTTCTTTAAAAAGCTTTGTGCTGCCACAGGGAGGTTTTGGCAAAGCACTTATTTTGGGAAGGGGGGAGGAGAAGGAAAAGCCCGGGGAGGAACCTAAAAATCTCCACCTTTTGGCTGTCTCAAGTACTTGTCTGCCTGGAAGCTCAATATGATGCAATTAATGAACAGCAATCCTCCACCTTCAGTGCTTCCTTCCCTTTCTCGAGACAGATGTGCTGACAGCATGGCACCTTCTTTAAAGGAACTCAGTTTTATGGAAGCTGATCTCTCAGCAAGGCACGAGTGGCTACAAGCTTTTGGCTGTCCCATGTATTTTCAAGCAAAATGACTGTTTCATGCCAAATATCCAGAGACAGTATCAAATGGAGAGAAAAATCATTTCTCTGTAGGGTCTAGCATAGGCCTCCTTTTATCTGATCCCTTTCAAATCTTCATGCATGCTAAATTTTTTTTTTTCTTGCCTCCGAAAGCACTCTTACAGACAAACTCACTTACAAGCTTTTTTCTCATATACTGCACGCATTTTACTCTGCTTAGCTTTCATCCATGTCTTCACATGCAACATACAACCAGTTTTCTCCCTCTGTCCTTTCACATCTTACAAGATATACTACACCATTCTCTCCTCATTTACTTACATTCAAATTCAAGAAGCAAACCAACTCAAAACTCAATGCATCTAGGTACATAAAGTTAAACATCTAAGTTAGTTACCCATTAGTCAATGGTGCTAAATACAGGGAGGAATGTGAAATGAAGGGCACAACCAATCTTTTATTTGCAGACCTAGAAAAACAGATAGATCTTCAGTTTAAGAAGTACAAGCCTTCCTTTGGACTGAGCTTCATCAGCCATGTTAGATTGTAATGGATGGGTTCTGATGTGGAAGTGGAAACTGAGCGCTTTCCCCTCTGTACTGCAGCGTATTTTACAATGAAGAAGACAGACTCCCTTGGAAATGAATGAATTATTCCCATGAATGAACGTGTCTCAGATAAATTCAGAGACTGATGTTTCATAAACAGAATTTCTTATTCATTCAAGTGAAACAAGTTATAAAGGAGAGTGACTAGCTGCAGGGCTGGTAGGAATGGGGACATCTCAGCTGAGCTGAGTAAAGTACCATCAACTTACAGCTGATGCTAATGTGACCTTACTTTTCAAGAGCGTAAATTTTTGCATCAGATGCTTCACAGAACTAAAATTCCTCTTTATTCTGATTTCTGGCACAGGACAAACCTGTACTTGCTCCTGAGCCTCTGGTTATGGACAACTTGGATCCCCTGATGGAACAGCTAAATAGTTGGAACTTCCCAATCTTTGATTTGGTGGAAAAAAACAAAAAGAAATGCAGTCAGATTCTCAGTCAGGTGAGAAGTGTATCTTGTGTGCAATGACTGGCTAGATTATTCACAGATTTACACAAATATTAAACTCGATTCTTCTGTTCAGACTTCATTTTCACTGAAGAAAGAGTTTGTATTCTGAACCTCAGCCAAGTAAACCAAGCAAAATCTTAAGACATGACACTGTGGAATTTCCAGATTTAAATTACAGACTCCCCATAATTTCCACCCGACCACAAAATGATTAATACACTATGATTATTTTTTTTCTAAATCAAGTTGGCTTTTGGGTAAGTCTTTGTCCTCCTTGAAAACTCACTGCGAATGATTACTATGGTGCTCATCGTTTCTAAGTCATTTCCACAGGAGTATAACGGAGGTGAATGTGACAATTGCAGCGTCATATTTCTTACTTTCCATCCTTGACTTCTACTCATTAGCTTACAGTTGGTAAATATTTATTTTCATGCATTTCAGAATAGTGAAATAATTTGTGAGAAAGTTTTAAACAGCTTATCTTATTTTTTTGCCTGTTGATTCTTGTGAGTGGCATATATTTATTTTCAGTAACACCTTGGTGAGATGATGAGATGTAAAAGCTGAATATAGGCTTGCGTGAGTTTAGAAATTAGTCTTACATTTGTAAGGAGAGCAGGGTTTATGCCTTCAATAACATTATTAATTAAATGCAACAATTACTACCCTAATAGCAGATAGCAACCAGATTTAGAAATCTTTCTACACAAAACCAAACCACACATACACCAGGTAAGTATTGTGTGCATACAAAAATGATACATACATTTATTGATGTCTCACCTACAGTAAGACATAACTCATTAGTTAACACAGTTGCTCTGGTTTATGCTAGTTGCAGTACAGGAAATCAACCTGTCCTTTTGCAAGTAGACTGGTATGAACTATTTACTCAGATTTTCCCAGTCCTCGAGCACGGAAGCACACAGCAGTATCTCATAAACTATGTTATCAATTGTCATGTTCAACACCTAAACAGCGCAACACATTATCATGAGTAGGTGACACTAGAAGTCCTCTCGGGGAGCTTCTCAACCTGTGGTCACAAATGTATATAAGTAAGTGGACTGTTGTTATACTTGCCTCTTTAGGGAAGATCCATCAAAAAAGCAGAACAAGGTAGATATTCCCCAGAAGTTTAGCTAACAGCATATACTGTTGCCCTTTGTTTTTTAAATGTTCTTTTTAAAAACTCTAGCACAGGCATTAGTAAAGTCTCTCAAGCCGTGGTCACCTGAAGCTTTCTATGAAATGGCTGCATCTAGTAATGAGGCAAATGGAATATACATACACATAAATGTTCAGAGGTAGTGGGACTACAAGTGAACTGTTCGCTGGATGACTGCAGTAAGGATCCTTTCTGGTCAGCAACACTCTGTTAGGTGACGAATGTATAAAATGGTGTCACAGAATTTCCAGTTATTTAAGCATCTCAGGGGAAGGATGCTAAGATTCAAGTATCCAAGGTTTGAAGACTGCAGTGGTAATGACAAAGCAGGGATTGATGTGAGAGAGGGTAAGTATAATCTATGAGAGTCACAAGAATTACGGTATTTCAGAAATCATCCCCAAATAAGTGCAGGTTTTTTCTTTGTGGTGCATAACAGAGGTTGGAAATTTCTACGTGTTTTGCTTTGGAACATAATTTGAAACAATGATTTGGGTTTGGCACTTACTGATATACCAGAAAATAATAACTTGTTACAACCGTCACAATCTTTTGAAGACAGGATTGATCCTTCAAGTATTTCTTGGCTTTTACACTACCTGCTTTCTCCTTACATTTTAAATTACTTTTAGTTACATGCAGATAATAAAAAATATGCCTTTATTTAACTCTATTTAACCTACTATTGACAGTCCAACAAAACGTTTTTACATTTGAGCAATTGCTTAGCAGGAACTCAGCCCAGCAATGACTTAAAACAAAACACCCTAACCCTTTCTTTAGGTCGTCTTTGTTTTGGGAAGTTCTCTCCAAAGTTCCTCAGCTCTTTCCCAGGTTCCTAATTAAGTATTTATTTTCTAATAGACTAAAACAACTGCTAGACTGGGGCAGACTAAATCTGAGGAAGGGAGTTCCAGTACCTCCCGGGGAAAAGCTACCCAGCAATTTAATTTCTGTCTTATATGGAGGAAGTAAGCCCCTTTCGGGGAGCAGTCCAAACCACAGTTCAGCTGGAGTGAGTGATTTTAGGTTGCCCCTGTAATAAAAGCTCTTAAGCTCCTATTGCAGCCTAATGGGGCTGCTGGTGTGCATTCACACAGTCCTACTGAAATGCTCTCCTCATTTAATGGGTTATTCAGAAACCAAAGTCAGTGCAGACTTTAGATACAATGTCAGGGTCAGAATGCAACTCCCGAATGGCTTCAGGATGGCCGAGTAACTGGTGATCACTATGATTTGTGTAATACAGCAAGGGCAGAGGAATCACAAGATTAAGATCTGGTTATCTAGTCAGGTTTCTTCACAATGCACAATGGTGTCCTCCTGTTACACTGGTGTACTGTAAATTGCTAGGGAATTGCCAGCAAGGCTAGCAGCGCTTTGTCACAGTTGTGATTAAGAGACTGAATTTTTAGGGCCCCTGTAAATTGCCTCTCCTGTTGTCCTAATTCAAGTAGAATTTCATTGTTTTGAATGCATGGGAGGAGGATTTAGGTGGAAACACTAGCAAATTTCTCTTCTGTCCCAGAGGTGTATGCAAACAAACAAGAGAAGTGAACTTCTAGAGAAATTACTTTACTGCCTATTAGTGTCTGCCAGTTTTCATGGGTTCATCAGGACACATGAGAATTCCCCTATAAAGTAATGTATGTGCTGTGCTGCAGAGCAACACCTGATTCTTTCAGTCTTTGATATTAGGGATGATGAATTTGTAGGCACCTTCAGCTTCCTCAGCTCACTGGACGACCGGACTGGTCTGACTGCTGCTTGTTCCGTTTACCCGGTAGTAAGTAACACATCACAATTACCTCAAGCATAAACTGGAAGCAGGCAGGATTTTAAAAACTGTTAGAAGAACCTGATTAGAAAGCAAAGGTGCCTCATTTGCAATCATACATTTCTTAAATAAGGTGAATAGATAAGAGAAACATATCACTGTATAAACATTTTTTCTTGGTTGCTTAAACTTGTTTTGGCGGCTATTCTCGTAACTGTAATATGGCGGTGATGAGAGTTGCTTTTTTATGGTTTTAATGAAAAATTTGGTATACGCCCTTCCAAAGCTGGGAAAGTGATAGTTGTGCTTTCTCCCACTCTTTAAAGAGACTGCACTTCTCTTATCCAGACCACCACCACACGAGCAGGTTTATAGCACGCACCTGAGGCCCTTCTGCACTCTAGTACAGAAGGCTAGTTCCTTGCTAAATGTCTGTATGCAGATTTGAAAACGTACTTGTTATTTCTATGTGTAAAAGCTTTCTGAAACCCTTATGAGGCATCTTCAGCCCAAATTGACCGTTTAGCTTAACTTCACTTTACTTCACAGGTATAAATATGCTTCTAAAAATGTCATTAAATGTGTTATGAAGAAAAGTCCTTAATTCTGTACAAATTACTTACATAGCAATCTGTCATAACCGCATGCAAGATGCATGCAGTCTTTCTTGGCATTTGTGTATCTCCTTCTGAATGAAAAGGTGGCTGTGTTTTACAACAGCATTTTCTTGAGGCATATGACGATTCCTTCTTTTCTCTGCTGTCAATGGGACTTCAAGTGTTCCAGGTTTCACCTCTGAGAAAATAAAAAAAATAAAAAAATTTTAAAAAAAAGACCTGGGCTCCTATTGCACATCTCCAGAGCGCTGTGGGAACAAAGAGCCAGAAGCACTGAGAGGGAGGATAGAAAACCAGTGGGAATGGGCAGAAGCCAGGCAAGGCAGTGGGGGAAGGGGCCGTAGGGAGGAATGGGAGCAGAAAGGAAGCAGATCTGGTAAGCTGAGGAGAAGCCCAGTAGGAGAAACTTCTTTGTTCGGATGAGAGAACAAAGGGGAAGAGGAAGGAGAGAACATGGAAGAAAAATAGCTGTCAGGTTAGAAGAAATTTGTTATTCCTATCCACTCCCGGTCTGCACCCATGAAGGGGCAAACCTAAACGCACAGAGGGAACTGATTAGCATGTGCAAAGAAATGTGCTGCTTTTGCTCTGGTTGTGACAATCAACATTATCTCTTTTTTTTTTTTCCCCTCTTCTTTTGGCATTTCATTTACTTTGGACAAAAACAATTAGATATGAAAATGTAAAGCTAAAAATCCAATATGGCAAGGCTACAGCTATTGACTTCATCGATCTTAGCACATTGATCTAAATATATAAAACATATTTTTAGCATTTCAGAAGCACTGGTTTCTCTTAAATGGGGCTGACTGCTGCAAAGAAAACTAACCTGACCCACAACTGAGTTTCCTCTAAATCTAAAACTTAAATTTGTGATGTATCCTGTTCCACTTCTCTTGGGGTATGAGAGATTTAGCAGGAAGAAATTGCCGTTAATGTCAAAGCCTTTGTACTGTTTGTATATGTAACTGCTTCAGTTTAGGATAAAAACTCATGGTGGAAACCATGTACTTGTGGAAAGTGGAAATAGCAAATCTTCATGGAAAATTAATATGTATCTTCAGTCATCCAGCAGACCATCTAAAATATCTAAAGCAGAGCAATACTTACCTTTTCTAAGTTAACTAATATCAGTTCTTTACTGTAGGACTGAATGTTTCCCTCCTAGCAATATTGCAGCAGAGCAGTCAGCATTTCAATGTAATCTGCACTACAATGCCTTATGTTAATGCAGACAGATACTTCAAAAACAGAACAACATGCTAATGGTCCCTCCCATATAACTCTTGGGCCTAACAATTAGTAGCCACTTTTATTAGCAGTTAAGTGCAGAAATATACCATTTAAAAATCTTACAACCTTTGTTCTGGATTTTAGGTGACTTCAACAAAATGTGTCTTTACTAATTCGTTTTGTAAGCTTGCATATCTGTTGTAAACAGGATTGTTGCCTGGAGTATAAGGCAAAGAAACAGGACACCTTATTTTGCTAAAACTGTTGGTTTCTTTTTTAAATTTATTTTAAAATATGAGTAAAGGCTGGCAAACTTTCTTTACTGGTCATGAATGATTTTTTTTTCCCCAGTTCTTTATCGGCTGTACTTGGAACTCTGAAGTTGGTTGTTGGATTAACATGAATGGGGTTAAACTCTGAATTTTCAGTTATAAAATTGGATTAAATTAAATTTATTGATCAACCCTGAAAAAATGGCTAAAAAGAGAACACAAACAACTTCAGCAAGATTCTTCCTGTGAATGCGAATTATCAGAATAGCCATGCTCTCACAAAGCGGGCTGGCCACTCCCATTTTTGTTGTTCTGTAAAGTATCATCACTGGCTTCACCTTCATATATTTATCATTTCAGTCACTTTTGGTTTAAGGGATGTTGGTTGTGTTCTGTGTAAGATAAACAAAACCATCAGCCATTTCTGGAAGTAAGAAAAGAGCTTATTATCTACATTCCTTTTTCTGCATTAAAGTTTACACCACCCTTACATATGCATCCCTGGCCCTGCTAGTAACTACGGTGCTCAAGCCTTAAAACCAATCTCTTCCGTACGGCTGCAGTGTGATCGATATCCTCCAAAGGCTTGCTTACTTCGCAGTGGCCACTAATACATGGTCTTTTAATACCTGCTGCAGGGCTTTTCTTCCAACAGTCGAGGCGGTGGGAGTTGCTGACACTTTGACTTCACCCGTGTTTAAACGAACTGAGAGTTGGCCAGTCAGTTCTCAGGGATCAGGAGGGCAGCTTCCGTATCTGGGTAAATTTTCCTTGCAATTCCCAGCTGTGACAGAAAAACTGATTTGCCCATCCATTTCATGTTCTAAAGAATAAGGGAACCAATTTTTACATATATAAACATTTGGGGGTTTTATCGACACACAGTTTTCTGGGGTTTACGTATTTCCTTCTCCACCATAAATGATTCGAAGTTTTTTGTTTTGTTGAAACTCCCAGCTCTCGGTGAATATTTCTAGTTTAAAATAGTTAGCGATCCATCTACGAGAGGTTTTTTCTTTTCCACTGCCCTTTTTTGATTATTTTAAGTGTTCTCATCTCTCCCATTGCAAGAGTTGTATTCCGTCATACAGCTGAGTGTCTTGTCTCTGCTACATGAGTCCGTAGTCTGTTGACTTCTGTAAGCAGTTACTGAGACAGTGCAAGATAGCCCACTCGTATGTAAGGTACGAAGTCTTTCATAAAATGAAACTGAAAACCATTTTCTTCAACATATTAAGAATATGAACAGACTTCTGAATATGCTTATTATATTGCTTCCTGGGAAGCTTAATTTATTGCTTCATATTCAGCTTTACTGCTTGTACTTACTGGTACATGAAAGGTCTTAAACTAGAAAACGTTTTCTTCCAACTTAGCTGTATCACGAAATTTAAGAAAGTCACCAGTACTGTGATTTTCCGTACTGTAACTGTATTAGCTCAAACGGAGAAATTTGTGTTTCATGATACTGGTATAAGCTTTCAGTTGCAGTAACACTAACCATTCTGAAACATTACTCTGCAGATTTGTTACAGAAGAGGAAGATAAAAGAGCGGCAAAAATTCTTATCTTCATGCAGTGCCAGGATGATCATTAATAACGAGACTTCCAAGTATTTATATACAGCCTGTACCTTACATAGCTTTTTGAGAAATTATAAAAAGGCAATTTCTAGCGTCTACATTTTAGTCATTCTTTTCCAGTTTAGGGGATTTCTTCTTTATCTGCATAATTAGTCCAATGAGTAAGTCTTGGTTTAGCTTCCTAAAGTTAAAAACCAAACAAAAGTTCACCATTATATTGAAGAATCAGGCCATGTACATTAATGGTATCAGTCCTGAACAAGAGATTATCATCATAGTGGTTATATTAGCTTCTTAAAAATTGCTTTAGTATTTTGCTACTTACTTAAGGAGGGAGAAAAATGTAGTATTTGTAGAAGTAAGCATTTTCACAGAACGAGTGTCATTTGAACTGGAAAAATTGATACAAAAAATAATCTGGTTTTAAATCATATCTGTTCATTAAACCACTCTAAATGTTTGGAGGCAAACCTCCAAAGGTTTGCCTACCTTTGAGACAGATTCCATGTAAGGATGGTGGCTTATTTCCACATGGGCTCCCTTGACCCGACTGCATATCCTGTCTCATGCAAGGACGTCTCCCCTCTGGTAATGCTCTGGAGGCTTCATGAGTGAGTGTAGCACAGGAGGCTGGTTTGATGATGGAGTCTGGCAGAAGTAGTCTGTGCTTCTCTGTTCATGTGAGTTACAGCCCCCGTGAGTCAGAAAGACAGAGTAAGAATACAAGTTAACACTGAGCTGACTCAGAGCACTTGGTGTCATTGCAACAAAACCGAAACAACACAATCTGAGCCAAGAACATGTGTGTTAGTTGAGGGAGTTGTTTGGGTATTCAAGTCAAAATGCAGCTTTTCTACTGCCAGACTAAGCCTTGAGATTTCTTCTTTGGGGTGGGGGGACCAAAATATTTTACTTTTCTTGTTCAGGAAGGAGAAAATGTTTCAAAATTCATGCACTCTCTTTTTTCATCAGATCTAATTCTAACCAGATCCCTAGAACCTGTGCTTTTAAAGTTCCTAATACTATCTTTTAGGGGAAAGTCATTAATACAATATGCACATGCCTATACACAAACGGTAGAGTTGGAGTCTCTGTGTGTTGCTGTGTTCAGACTTGAGTGGAAAGTCAAACCCAGATCTCTCTTCAATTGATCAGAAATTGGACAAAGCCTCCAAGCTTGGTACAACAGGGTTATGGAACTGAACATAATGATCTAGAATAAATGAGGACCAACATACCAGCACTGGATGCTCCAGGGCCACCTCTTGAAGAGTCAGAGGTACAGGGTTTGTTTCTTACGGGGCTAAAGCACTGGCACTGCATGCTCTGGACTGCAAGATATATCAAAAGCGTCAGAACTCCTCTGAAAAGGCTTACTATAAACAATTAATTTAATAGACCTAATTTAAATGCCTACAGCATAGTGCTATGTTTGCAAAATAATTATGTTGGATAAAAAATTTCTATTATAATAAATTCCTTTCTGTCTCTTTATTTATTTAGGACATCTGTTCTTCCATAGTACAATATCAAACCTTATCCACCTCAACTGAAAATAAACTATTAGTGAAATGTTATTCCAGAACACCTAAACAAATTTATCTAAAAATGAGCTGTGAAAATTGTATTTGCGTGCGTTTTTGCATTCAAGGAAACTCAAAATCAGTTTCTTTTAAAGGTACCAAAGTTGGCACAAATGGTACAAATCCCTGGAAGGTAAATATGTGCCTTACTCTGTTTGAAGAAATCTGGCTTCAAAATAACAAAGTTATAGACTTTTGAAAGCATGCATCCTGGTTTGCACAGCAGGTTTTTCTTAACATCAGAGGCAAACACCAGGATGTGATGTTCTGAATATTCACTTTCAGTATATTTGAAAGCTCACACCTACTTGTATTTGAATGTGTGATTACTTTAAGAACTGCATTGTTCTGAATCACAGTCACAAAAGGAAAAAGGCATTGGAGACCTTATTGTTTATTATACATCAGGTTTCTGCTTTCAGTCCGAGAATGAGAGAATACAGGCATTTTACTCACAGGAACTACTATTATTCCTGTAGAAATAAACTTTAGATAGGGCTTCCTGCAAGAATGGCTGTGATCTAGAAAATATGCCGATTCAAATCATTATGTGGAGAAAATATACTCACATTTCTGTGACTCCGTTATCTTCATTTCTCAATTCATCAAAAACTTTGCATGTTTTGGAAGATCTCTTGCGGCGCTGTCCCTGCTGCTTTTTTCTGGCCAAAATTGGAAAAGTGTTTTCCTCCACCTCTTTCTCAGTGGCACGTGGTGATTTATGTTCTCTGGGAAATAAATAATTCACCTTGGGATAGGAGAAACACAAAATTGTTTTGAGTAACAAAAAGTACCTCTGCAGCTTCACAGCTAAATACAGCACACAGTTAAAAGGCATCAAATGTGGTAACAATCAATAACATGCTCAGAAAAGAATGAGTCCTTATCTCAAGCTTTGGATAGCATCTGTTAGTTACTAGAACTATTCACCACCTCTGAGCCTTGATGACAGTTTTAGACTGAATTTTGGAATGAATAAGAAAGTGTATTTCTGCCAGTTAGCATGATGGGTGCGATTCATGGTTAACTCAATTCTGAGTTAGCCAGCCCTGATTCCTCACGACTGACAGAGGGTGGATAGGTGAGACAGGCAGAAGGTCAGACATTTAAAGTAGATGCTTACAAATAGCTAAGATAAATGCTGTTGAAAATAACTACTGTTTTACGTGGGTTTTCTCTACCAGAATAACACTTACAGTTAATACCTCTACATACACTGCTTGTTAAGTGGAGGAATCATTCAGGAGAAGCTTGTGAAAGAACAGTGTGTAAAGGTTTTGTTTCTTAAGAAAAGCGATACATCCCTGAGTTCAGAAAGAATGCCCCAGAATCTGAGACTACCATAACCCATCCATGGGTTTTGCTGGTTTTGATACTTTTCAGTAAAATATTAGCTGAATGACGGGAATATTTATTTATATTTATAATATATGTATGGAAAATATTTGTTGTGTTCATTAATTTTACTTTATTGCCTGAAATAATGGTTCTTAGTCAAATGTCTGTCATTCATATAACCAATAAATCAAGAATTAATTTCAAATAAAAGGGGTCTTTACTCTCAGATTTTCTCTTTGGCTTTCATGTATCTTATTAGTAGTAAGTAAATATCCAGCATTCCCTTTTATGGTGTACTATTAAAACAAGAGCTTACTCCTGGTCTCACTACAGTTCCGGACTCGCACATGCAAACTGGTGTTCTGTTAGGAACCTAAGACTTATTTTTACTTTTCAAACACACGTAGTACCCACAGCTCATTTTCTGCTACCTAGGATCCTGACACCATTTGCTCGAAAGGCTTGCCTGTAGATATTAGATATCGGTAGATATTAAAACCCAGTTTTAAAGCCTAGAAGATCTAAAAAAAATTAGTTTGATTTTTTTTTTCTGTTTCTTACTTGAGAATACAACATTTCTAACCTATAGGGTAACAAAACCATGAAATTTACATCCAATAACTATTTAAAATTTCTTACTTCATGCTTGCAGGCAATTTATTTTAATTTCATTGATTTTAATTAAAATTCATGCAGAACAGGGAGAGGTCAAAAACTGAAGACACGAACTCCCTCCCCTCCAGTCTTCTGGGCAGATTTACCATTGACTCTACCAGAAGTGCAATTTTTCAAAAAAATCTTTAAAATAAAAATTTTGGTTAGTTTTAGCTCTCACGAGAACAAGAAGTTACAAGCACTACAGGTCAGTCAGCCTACAGTCCTTGTCTGCTCACAAACTACCACTCAGTATTGCCAGATTTCTGCTTCCTCAGTCCTAAACTCAACCTTACGCCAGTTACACCAAACTGCGTAGTGGTTTCAAAGGCTTCCACGTGCTAACTCCCTGCCTCTGGTACCTACCAGAACCTATCTGTCTGCTACAAGCTTTCACTACGAAGCAACAAATTTTAGCTTAGACCCACACACATCCCCTATAGCAATACGCTACAAGGTGCTTTAGTCCTTACCTTGCCTTGCAAGCTCTTCATTAAAAAAAAACAACAAACCAAAAAACAAAGCAGAGAAGAAAGCTGTGATCATTTGATTACTAACCAGTTCACGGACGCTGTACGCGTTTTCAACAGCTGCGAACGGGTTGTTTTGCTCCAGCCTCCAAGTAGCACCAAATAAAGAAACACATTTGGAGGAAAGCAATAAAGTTAATCTGTCTCTGAATATGTAGCAGATACTATCATGACTGCTGAATCACCATCCCTTACACAATACAGCACGCCTAGGATCTAATTCTGGAGCTACTCTGAAAAACTGCACCTGCGCATGCCTTGTCTGTAATGGTTCTCCCTCAACATGGCAGATGGTATACTGCTTTTCTGGAGGACTCGGGGTCCTTTGTCATAAAAGAAAGCACTTCATCAGAGCTCAAGTATGGAAACGGTTTTCTTGCACAGGGAACAATACAGGGAGCAGGCATAAGTTTTAAGTAACTTGGCTTCCTATCTAAGATGGAGCCTCACCATGACTTTGTCCTTGAGAAAAACATTAACAAGCTGAGGGACCATCAAAACACTAAGGCTGCTCACCATCTTAAGGAGACAATATTACAGTCAGGAGAGCCATTTGTATTGCTGAGTGTTTCTGAGAAGCCTGAGCAAGATGTCTGCGAGGAGGTCCGTATCCTTCCTAAACCAGACTGGAGTTCCACAAGGAAAGGACTTTGTTTTTTTAAAAACAAATGCAAGTTGCCACTCTGATCCTCCCGTTCACATTGCTAGATCAAGATGCATTACATTTCTATTTTATTGCTCTGGTGGTTGAAAAAGGACTTTGAAACAGGAATACAGTGATCTGGTCTTAATGCAACTAGGATTTTCTTTAAGTCTTGATCCAGTCCTCCTAAGGCCTTTTGGTCCAATAGAAATGCATTCATTCGCACAACACAGAGCATGAAACATGGCACATTTGTCACCTTACTTTGCCAAAATCTCATGTTATACATGGGGAAATAAATTTGAGGTTTAATCAGGTTTTCAGGTACCTACTGGCTAGTCTCTTTCTTTTTTGAGCACATGGTTAACACGGGAGCAGTAGAGTAATCTTATTTTAATGATTTTTAAAATGTTTTGAGGGTTTTTTTCCCCATTTTGGTATTCATTGCTTAACAATTGGGAATAAACCCCTGCCATAATTTTTGCAAATGTGGAAACAAAATTAAATGCTTGTAAAACAAATGTTAGTATAATAACATCTTCTGAAATTCAACAGAAAACTGTTAAACAGTGGAGCTATTTGCTATCTTAGACAAAACTCAGAAGGCCTGAAAATGTCTTCATAGAAGATAAAATTAAATATCTTCATATATATTGACAGTAACTGATCCTGGCTGATGCCATATTAAGAAATGCAAGATAATACATACAATGCAAGTAAAACTGATGCTTTTCATGTTGTAAATATTTCTTACTCTTCATAGAGGTTCTGTACTGTAGGTAAAAAAAATATTAGAAACTATGATTATTATAAACTTTCATTATTATAAACGTTATTCTAAACTGTGAGCTTACTTACAGGAATTTTCACATTTGGGTCAACTAGGAGATAAACATTGTTTTCACAATCCTGCTTGATGTTTAATGACCTCCTGAAATTTCTATTCAGTTAATTCATCTGAGAAAGCCTTGGATTAGACTTAGAAATACTATAACAAAAAAAAAATCCAACGTTAAAAATCTACAGTTATTGGAATAGCTGTAGAGAGATTTAATATTCTTTATAAAATATATTTTTATATACATATATAAATGATGTAGAATTTTTATATTTTACATGAAAATATAGTGTTTAACTTCCCCTATTCTGCTGACTGGTTCAGCAAGCAAACATGACTTGTCACTAATGCTCTTTGCCTTTCATTATTTCACTGTGTGGCTGTGTCACTCTTACACATGTAATGTTCAGCTTGCAATTCGAAGTGAATATATAAACAGTCATTAATAGCTGAGTAGCAACTTTTAATTGCAGCATCTTTAACTTTTTTATGTGTACCCTGGCAAAGTAATTGAGTTCTTCATTTTGCTTTTCTGTATGAATTCAACAGCTTTCTTGCCTCCTGAAGGAAGCAAATCTGGTAAAAAAATCAACAAGGTATTTTATTTCTGATGAGAGTTATTTGACCTCTTGAGTGACTTGAGCGAAGTCACTGTAAGGTAAGGCTCTGGAGCTGGGCTTCAGAAGACTTCAGAAATCATTCTTAATGCAGGATCCACTTTTAACATATGAATTACTGGTGCTGGTGACTTGTTATATGCTACCTTCAGCATTCTGTCTTCCACTAGAGTGAGGCTAATTCAACTGGTAGGACTGTACAGAAACGGGAGCAGGGCCACACGCTTGGTGGGCTGCTCAGCTACGCACTGAAAGCAACTGATGACAGTACTGTGTGGGCAGGCTCTTCTGTCCCGTGTGTATCATGAGGCAAGAAGTTATACTGAATGAAACTCTTGAAATCGCAAATGAAATCAGACACAATAGCGTAGCCTAATGTCATTTTTGCAAACAATCGGTGAAACCAATAGGCTGGTATATCTAAATAAATGTTTAAGAAGAAGAGATGTGACATCCTATGTACCTGACTCTCCAATATGCCTGCACCTACGTGGAGCGTTTGCGACTTCACTGACTTGTTTATGCAGAGCTCCTTGCAGAGCCTGGTAAAAATAAATCCCCACTATGAAAAACAACAGAGAGGGAAAGTGCAGCTTAACTTTCATTTGGAACTTCTGTCCTCAGGACTTTTAAAGTTGTATTTGGTAAGTGGCGTGTCATAACTGCTTGTAGCATCTACAGATTTTAAAACATACAGCACTAGTTCTGTGAGTAATTGTGAGACTACTCATGTGCACTGTCTTTGGATGACTGGGATTTAAAGAGCAAATGCTCCTATATCTGCTTAGTGGAATATTTGTCCCTTCATCTTTCAATCCAAATTAATACTTTTTTTTAAAGGGTCACAAAAATCCTCCCACACTTAGCTAAATTATTCCGCTTTCTGTTCTTCTGCTTTTTCATAATTTTGTCTTTCAAGCATCTAAAAAAACACCAAGGTGTGAAGGATCAGGACTCCTGGGAAATATGGAGTTAAGGCAACCCAGGCCTGTTGCCTTGAATAGGAAATAGCTTACCCCTGCAGTCAATTTGCCTAATTGATTGGAAGCCTCATTGCATCCCTGAAGGGCTAGGTGCCCTGAGGGGATATGCATGCGAGGAGGCAGGGAGCTCACACTCGGCTTCACAGAAAGGGAGTCTCCTGGGCTGAGAAATCATTTTCCACTGACTGCTTCTGCATCAGCGCTCAGGCCCACCTCCAGCACGCACCTCCAGCACAAAATCAGCTCGCAGACTTGGAGAGAGGGGACCAGCAAGAGAAAGCTGAGTGCTACCTCCCACAGGTTGCTGACGTGCCCAGCTGGCACAGAAGCCAGCCCTGTAGGTGAGGATGCTCAGCCCTCTGAGGAGAGGGTCCCCAGCAGAAGAAATGTTGTTTTGCCCAGCCAAACGCTCCCTAGCCCATAAACAGTCAGCAGCTTGCTTCTTTAGTCTTTCCCACTCCTTCAGTTCTCAGGAGTGAGAACCATGAACAGAGTAACAGGCAACAGAAGTCCCAAGGCTTGGCAAGCTTCCCCAAGGGTCAGAAACAGCCCGGGTGGCTGCGTGGTTCCCTAATCAGCTCAGTGAAGTTGCCTTGTGAAGCCCAGCCCCAGGAAGCAGCTGCCAGTACAGTAACTCGGCGGCTGTCTGGGTTTTTTCAGTTTGGCTTCATTACTATTACCATGATAAAGACCAGCATTTTTTTTTCTATTTCCCTTTTGCCCCTTCAAGTCTCTACTTGCTCATGACTTTTCTGAATTTCACCTTTGATACCTTGCCACTTCAGTTGTTCTCCCAGACAGATATAATTACAAGAGTTCAAATAAACCTTTTTTTTTTTTGGTTGGGGTGAGGGAGTGAGGAGAAAGCATGGGTAACAGAGATGCTGTGAAAATTTGCTGGGAGAACTCACTTCCTCCCAAGGCTCTTCAGCTCTTCTCTGCAATTCAGAGGGCCCAGAAAGCTGCTACTGTGGGACATAATCCAACGTTCAGGTTTAGCATAAAACAGAAATAGGAAAAAGTGAGCCCAACAGGATAAATAGGGATTGCAGACTGCCGACTGTGTTTCAGTGTGCAATGCTCCACCTTCTTCCAATGAGACCTCACCATCCTTACCCTGAGAAAGAATTTGACAGCTTCAGATTTCTGAAAGAAGAAAAACGAATGTGAAGGCTCATTCAAAGCACTACACTGTGAAACAGCATGGTGGCTTACAGTCTGCTACAGAACTCGTTCAGTGTTGATATGAAGGAAAGTGCCTTTTATTTCCGTGCCCCCCCCACCCCGACCCCCAGATCTCCACTACTCACTGGAATTCCTGGACAGTCCCCAAACCCAGTACAACCCACTCTCCTTCACCTGTGAGACTTAGCGACCTCCATGTTGCTAGGTCTGCAAGGTACTGGAATAATAATAAATGTATTTCCAGGGCCCCTTATGAAAAGTAATCTCTCTGATCCAGACATCACAGCACTCAGTTCTACCTTCCTGAGAGCAGAAACACAGAGCCACAACTTCAGTTACAGTTCACCTGGGAGTGGTTCACAGAGATTCTTCTTTCTGTCAGTACAAAATAAAAGGCAGGCAGTTGGTGAGGGCAACACAGCCATCGTCCAGTCTCTAATGCAGTGTAAAAAGGAGAACTGTGGCAGGAGTTGGACTTTTACTCTGGTGACATTCATAAACCACCTGGAACAGACACATGGGAAAGGTGAGCCTAGCCTCAACAGAGGAATTATTTCTGTTATCTCCAATTCAACATTTAGTTCTGTCACTAGACACATTGCTACATTATTAGGAAGTGGAGCTGTACTTCTATCGGGAAGACAGATCTTGTTGCTTTTCATCCTACTACTTCCCAACTCCTTTTTTTTCTAGGCCATAAGCCCTTGTACATCCATGCACTTCACCACTGCAGCTCCTGATTTAGTATTCTGAGGACCACTATTAGAACCATGAGACACACCTTTAATCCTTGTGACAAAATGTATTTCTATTCCTCCTGTGTTAATCTTAAGAGTCCATATATATCATGCAGTGACCTGGTTGACAGAGTAGTGGATGCATTTATTAAACCTGCGGATGATACCAAGTGGGAAGAGACTACCAGGAAGCTGGGCTTAGAATACAAAGTGATTTTGACAAATCAGCAGCGTGGTCTGAAGAAGCGGCAGGCTATCCAGCACAGACAGATGCAAGACAGCACACACAGGCAAGAATAATCCATTACATGAAGCCAGGCTGGTTGGAGAGTGAGCTCTACAGAGATGAAAGCTGAGGGGGTACCGAGGATTGCAAGCTTAGCAAACCCAAACACTGAAAGAGGAACTGTAAGCACAAGCTCAGCCTGTAAATCACAAAACACAGTAATTCAATTATACACTGCATTACAGCTTCAAGGGGAGCATGCATCCAGTTGCGTGTGAGGCGCTTCAAGAGGGACGCACAACAGTCGAAGAGAACAATGAAGATGAACAGAGGTCTAGAAAATGCAATTAATTAGAATGGTATTAGCTTAAAAAGAAGAGACTGAAGACACTATGGTCTGCAAACCTGTAGAAAGGAAACTATATTTTTTTCTATTTATTTCACTATTACATGGAGAAAAATAAAAAAAGGAATGGGCTTAAGGTGCAGGAAGAAGGTTAAGATTCCAGACTGAGAAATACATTTTAATGGTAACGAGAGGGGGGCTCCAGACAAAGTTCGACAGGGAGAGCAAGTCTCTGAGAACAAGTTGGATAAATACCCGTCAATGATGAATGGGTATTATCTGAGGCTGCACTGGGCAGCGGAGTGGATTATCTTTTCTTTAGAAGAAAAGAACCTTCCAGTTCTACAGTTCCAATAACCTATTAAGCCTAAAAAATTTGCGGTTAATGTAATTTTCGAAGATCCTCACCTCTTCAAAAAATGCACAGGTTTTGATAAGGGTTTCATAAAAGCAAAAAACTTACGAGCCGAGCTACCGATTCACCTATATTCTACCATCCTCTACAAAAAGCTGTTATGTGTTCGTAATATTTTATTGTAATACGATATCAGAGAACAGGTTTTGTCTTACGTTTAATTAAGTAAATAGTGCAACAACCAAAAAATACTAGACAGGCTTTTTTAAGGTCATTAAGGTCATAAGGAAATTACTTCTGAAAACACCATGAAGTCTGTCTGCAGTATCTGACCTTAAAAAATAAAAGCAACACTCCTATATTGGGAGGTGTATCACCCAGAGGGAACTATCTGTCTGCATGCTCCCTTGTATGCTTTTCTGTTAATTCTTATGTCCGGAGACAGAAAAACAAACATC
>VZSC01000295.1:20450-31795 GCA_013398225.1 Steatornis caripensis | reverse complement strand
AAAAAAAAAAAAAAAAAAGACTATCTTTTCTTTTTGTTTGAGCTCTGTGAACTGGCTCACTTTGGTGTTAGACAAGCACCAGGAGGAGACCAAGGGCAGGAAGGGGAGGGGAGCAGGACTTGGCAGCAATAACTATTATGTCAGTTTAGCTGTAGCACTAACCCATCACTTACAGCATCTGCGGTACGCTGATTGTTAACAACAGCAAACCTCAAAACTCTTGAAACGAATTTTTTTTTTCTGACCGGCTAGGAAATTACAGTGGTTCTTTCTGAGATCTTTCATAAAAGGCAGGTCTACATGAAGATACAAGATCTGGCTTGAGACCAAGAATTGAAACACTAGGGCTTGGAAACAGATTTAAAGCCTTGCCCAGGCCACCTTACTCCTCTTTCAAGAGGAAAAGGGAGGGGGTGTGGAGAGGACCCTATTAATCCTTGTGCAAAGGCTGTTCGCATGAAACATTAAACACTGTTTTCACTCCAAGCGGATATCACACTTCCATGAGGCCTACAGTAGTGCAACTGCATTGGTTCACTGTTGTTTCCCCACAGATTCCTCCTGCCTCAAATCACTGTTGATCAAGTGGCTGCTACCTGCAGCTCTCAGGAGCAGCATATGAGCAGCAATGCACTGCCGTTTCAGAAATGCCTGGATCTGGCTCTGCTGGAAGCAGCGTAAGTGTAAGGTATTTGCACATTTTCACTTTCAGGCATGAGACAGAGGTGAAAAGGTTCACGACTGAGGCAGCCAAGAAAACCTCAGCCATGAGGTAGGTTTGACTTGGATCAGTTGATGGCACGTTTCATGCAAAAGTTCACATCAATGCCTCAAACAATTTACAGATTCTTAGATGAAAGTTTATTACACTGATTTACTGAATAAAAACATAATGCATGCCGTCAGCAGCTTCTCATTATTTGACAAGTTAGGTTGGCAACAATAATTGTGTGGATGCAATACATTTTGATTTTGTAATGAACCTGATTTAAAATTTCCCTGTGCAATACCACACTTGGCAGCAGGCGGATTCAGAATGAGTGTATCTAGACAGGCCAAGTTCAACTAGAAAAGACCCTGAGCAACATGAGCTAGATTTGAAGTTGGACAAGAAACCTCCAGAGATCTCTTGCAACCACTATCTTTTGAATTCTTTTAAGTGCACATAGCAGAAGATTTGATCCAGTCACTTTAACACCTGCTTCACTTGAGTACTTCACCAGGAGCACTTCACCAAGAGCACTTAAAAATAGTAACAGCTGAGTTCATTACCAAAACCGAATGCCTCTCTGGACTACCTGCTTTGGCCAAACACCAGTCACTGGCCTGTCTATGTGACAGCTGGGTGAATTATAATGGACCCTTGAACGGGAGACAGGGTCAATAATCAGTTAGGCCCGCCTGGCCTTAAGACGTAATGAATAGAGACAGGATTAGATTAAGAGATGTCAGGGAGAAAACACCCTTTGAAGCTTGGTTAGCATTCTTCAAGCTACAAGATTATTACTCTTAGCCTGGAGAAGAGTTTGTGTGCCTCAGAGACAGCTGGTCTAATTAAAAAAACCTACAATCAATCTTGTCTGTGTCTTTCTGACCATAAAGTACAACACAAGCTGCTACTGAGAGGGAAAGTAACTACAAACGTCCCAGTTACAGCAGGCAGATTAGGCAGCAGGCCAGCTGAGCAAAGAGAGAAGGCAGCGGATCAGCCTCCCGGACCTAGTGCCAGAGGTTAGCTATACATTGTACTTTGTAAACAACACAGTTGTTGGAGTTCTCTTCCTGCAGAAACCCTGAGCAGCCTGCAAACAAGAGTTAAAGCAAGGAAGGAGAACTATTTCCAGCAACCTCCACAAGCGTCTGCAGCCTGTAGTTCTTTGTCAGATGCACACTTGGCCTTAACTCCGAGACGTTCATTGCTTTAACTGGGCATGTTCGTTTTGACAAAACAAACCTTAAGGAAGGGTCAGTCTCAGAGCAAAGATATTCATTATAACTCCCCTAGCCTTTGTTAATGAATTAAACACAGAAAACTCTGCTTTAATTTCAGTCCTGTGAAAAAACAAAAAGCAAAATCTTGCCACAACGCATAACTATAACGCTCTAAAAAAAGAAAATTGCTAAGCTCTTGTAAGACAAGCGACACATTTCCTACATGCAGGAAACAAGGGAGAAAAGAAGACATCCAAAGAGGGAAAGGATCAGGCATTTGATCTAGCCTCCTGACAAAGAGGCGTACGAGTGAGAACTGATTTTTATGCTGCTTGCTGGCATGGTCCTGCAAGTCAATGCAGATCCCCACTTCTTGCTTCAGATCTGTTTCAGGAGAGATTTTGCACCCAGCAGGCAAAGTGTGCCAGCACTGGAGTGAGCAGTGTTATCGGGTGTTAGCTGCAGCACTCTGATAACATCCTTGAGAACTAGCACATCATTAGGGATACTTTCACAATGGAATGTGTGGGTCTTAGGTCCATATGTCAGACAAAACTGAGGATGCTTTTAAGGAGGCATTAATAAAACCCTTTAGCAACAAAT
Organism: Steatornis caripensis; assembly: GCA_013398225.1. Taxonomy (NCBI): domain Eukaryota; kingdom Metazoa; phylum Chordata; class Aves; order Caprimulgiformes; family Steatornithidae; genus Steatornis; species Steatornis caripensis. The sequence goes on along the minus strand of VZSC01000295.1, from coordinate 29,260 downwards.
AACTTTTAATGACTGTTCCTTTAAATGCTCCTTTTGCATGACTTCAGCACTACTACTGGGATTCTCAAAAAGCAGTTTTGATAAAGCGACTCTGTATGCTCTTCTGTTAAAAAAAAAAAAAACAACAAAACCAAAACAAAAAATCCCCAAACAATCAAATAAACCCAGCCCACCACAAGATGTAGCTATTTGTTTGAAAAGTGCTCTGAATGAGAAATTAACAGGGAACATATTTTGCAGTGCAATACCAGGTATTACAAAGTCCAATTCTCTCATGTCTGCACCTTGGGCAGCGATTGCCGCCTCCCTGAATTAGCAGCAGTTTACACCTACTTGCACTGATATAAATGACAACACAAGAGCAAGGTGATAGAAAACAGGTCTGCAACGTATAGCCTCAGTCAAACACACCTGCAACCCTTTCACAGAGCAAACTATATATTGCTCTATGTCTCTGTACTCTCTGGTCTCTATACTCTCTGTATATTACGATAATACTAATAAGCTATAGGGAACTACACACAACATAAATGACACATTTTATACACTGGACTTACAAGAGATTTGGTAATGACTGATACATACACAAATAGTAAAACACCCCTGTTCACATGTTACATTTTAAGCACTTTTTAAAATAAATTAGGATTTGTTCTTTGGCACAGTTGAAGCAGGACCTGCTCCCCTACCTTGATGAAGAAAACAGTGAGAATTCATACTGATGAAGGACTTGGCAGCGCAAGGCATCACAGTTCCTGGAAAGCACTTCCAATTCCTACAGGCAAGTACCTGTCCCAGTGACACAGCTTCAGGAGCACGCCACAGACAACTATGAGATTAAATATGAAACTCCCTGACCACACTGGCACGTGACCTCAGCTGTTACTATTTGTAAACTACACGGCTGAATAACCCCAGATTTTCTAAGAAGTGATACTGTGGTTTGCTTTTTCACTGTGAGGTTGCTGAAAAGCATGAAGACCTGTGGTGCTCTCCAGCCTTCCTTGGCTATGCTGCTAAAATTGAACTGACACAGGTCTCCCATTCTCCACATCAGTCACCCTGATGGGATGTCAAGAGACCACCAGTATCATATCGAAGGCTCCTCCACTCATGGAAACATTTGTGGTTAACAACTCTAGACTTTTTTCCCGATTATCAAGTTCCACTCCAGAGATAACTGGAAAGACTGAATTTGAAATAACTTCCTGAGGGCCTGTTTTACAGAATAGCTATTCAGATTATCTCCCTGTGTTAGCCACGTGTAAAGAAGCTTAGTCCTTAACATTGCTGAGTGTGTAAAAGGAAGCCCACCATCAGAAGTCACCTGTCTATTCAGAATATACCATCTACTTTGCACCGACCTCTACATGGATTGTTTTCCCACCATAATCCACCTCCTTCAAAACCAGTAAGCCAGTACAATGAAGTCCCCCTTGAGTACCTTTACCAAGAGCACAATAAGCTCTTAGTGAAGAATAAAAATTAATTTCAAACCAAAGACCAATCCATTTTTTGTTGTGATTAGAAACAGATGTGGGAGGGAAGAGAGGGTCACGTAGTCTTCACCTACTAACATTCAAGTACGCTACAGTAGCCACCAGACAAACACACAAAGCCCCAGGTCCCAGGCCTTCCTTGGTATTTAAACTTCTGTCTCATTCCTGCGAAGCCTAATATTCCTACCTGCAACCAACGCCTCTTCCTCGACCCATCCTGGCTGCTTCCTTTTCACCGCTGTGGATCAGCGGTGCTGAATACCACACGCATCTCATTCAGTTCTGTCCCCTCCTCAGCCCTGTGACAGCCTGCACTGTATTTACCCTTCCTGGCTCCCACCCTTCCTTGTCACCCCTTTTCTCCTTTAAAACTCACCCTGGCTTTGGGCCCTAGTTTTGAAGTTATGTCATCCGATTTCTTTTTAGCAGGCAAGCTCTAACACCTGCAAGTCTGATCTAGGCTGCAAGGAGCAAGCCATGGGCACTTCTGATGCCCCCCAGTTCTCACAAGGCTCTCTCTGTGGTACACTGCAGCCCAGCACACAGATGGATTTCTCATCACCCTGTAATGGCTCCTCATTCTCCCCTGTCTCTTGTCCCCTGTCTGCGAGAGCTCTTCAAAGCTCTGTCCTGGGTCTCATCTTCCCTATCTTATCCTCAGGGAGCCTCCTATCTTCACACCGATATAACTATTACCTTTAGGTAAATGGCTCACAAATCTACATCTCAATACCAAACCGATCTCCCTCAGTTTAGCCCTACACATTTAATAACACTTCTGATCTGCTGCCCTGGAAGGATGGCTATTTGTCTAATACTAAACTGCAGTTACTACTGAACAGCTTGTATTTTGACTTTTATGTTATTTCCTTTTCCCCAGAGCTGTTAGCAGCAACATCCTTCCCGTTTCTAAAACTTCAGTTTTTAGTATGTCTACCTATCAATCCTGGAATATTTCCTGTCTTTCATGTCCTCCTCCACAATAAGACAAATAAATCCAGACAACATACTTGTTCACATCTTGATCTGCTAAAAATATTTTGCCCTTAAGTTCTTCACTGCTCCTGATATAAACGCAACACGCTCCCAGAACCTGATGCACTTAGATGTAGTAAGTTCATCAGCCCACAGCAACCTTAACTACATTAAAAATAAAATGCAGCAGCAATAACAACAATAGTTGTTCCATATCCTTTGCGACTTCCCTTTCGTTACTGTTGAATTTCCAATTCCTGCCCATTATACCTAAATCCTATGCCAAGAGCTGTGTAAAAGGTCTCGCTTACCGGCTCCTCACAGTGCCTGTTCTGACCATGCCCTAAAAGTGACGTTAAAAAAAGGTGACTTGAAGTTGCACTGAAATCTCTCCTTCAGATTTGTGCCTGACTCGCACTCCTGTTCTCAGATACCAGTTTTCACAAACTTTTTCAGAACCTTAAGATGAAACTGGCCAGTGTGTTCCGCAATAGGGGCATAAAGAAGGACAGAGAGCAGAATTACAAACAAACCTCATTTCCTTAGAATAAGAGTGAGAGTGAAGTAATTATTTACCTGCACATTTACACAATTTACTTACACTTTAGTTCCTCCTGTTTATTTTCAGTTAAAATTATTCCAGTGAAAGAGGCAACAGTTATTACATTTAACCTGTCACCTTCGTATTTCAGATCTAACTATCTTTTAAGAGGCATGAAATAAAGGGAGGAATGAAACAAATGCTACTGATTCAGCATATTCCGCCATTTCAGAAAGCCAAGGCACACCTGTCTGTTTCTCAGTGTTCTCACTGCTTGCTTCGCACGCCGGGCTACAAACCATTCCTTAGGGGCTGCTGACACCCTGCCAACACTAGTAAATCAAGCATGCCAAGGGAAGCTTTCTAGCACAGAAGCTAAGCAGCATGAAGCGGCTGGTGGTTATGCCAGGAAACTCTCTCAGCCTTCAAGCCAACGTGGCTGCGTGCAAACTGCCGACCGGCAGCCCTTCCTGGAGCATCGCGGCCACCACTCTCTGCGGCGGCACTGCCCAGCGCGTTCCAGTCTCCACAAATGCATAGCTTAATGTAGGTTTCTTTACCTAAACAAAGATTACAGACTGCAGTTCTATGCTGCCCAAGATAGATTTTGTTAAAACTCCAGCTTTCAACAGTTAAATACACGCAGTTCTGCTCAGACATAAACAATGTTCCAAGTATAAACAATATCTGAAAAAGGGATCTATTTTCTTGCTATTCAGCTAAATGTCATTCACTTCCAGAGTTTGTTATGCATAGTGGCATCATCCAAGACAAAAAAAAAAAAAAGGCAACATCACCTTGCATACATTTTAACAGCTACAATTTGGGACAAATTTGCAACAACTAGAGTGTATTTGTAAAATATTTTGCATATTTTTTTTTTGCATACTAGTAGGCAGTTGGACTAGATGATCACTGTAGGTCCCTTCCAACTGAACTATTCCATTCTATTCTATTTTGTCTTCTATTTTAACACTTGTGTGAAGTACTAAAACATTAAAACTAAATTTTGAAAAGGAATGACATGATGCATTAAAGACTCTAGATCTGGTCCTCTCCATTCTAGGGTTGCTCCCTGCAGCAAGCCAATAAAAATGCTCCTTTCTCAGCGTAACAAGACGTTGATCTTGCTGTAAACTAAAGTCAGAGCCGGAGAACAAGACCTGCAGAGGAAAATTATTTTAAAGATTATTTTAACTTAATGAGGCTGAGGATCTTTATTTAACCTATAGCTGAAATGCACAGTTGAATCAAATGAAAATTGAAAGAAGAACTGCCTGTCTTTGGACGATGGCAGCAGGGAATCTAAGGAAAGTGCAACGACACTAACATTCACAAGGGTTTGCACCATGAACACAGGCACCTAAGCATACAAGCAAATCTTAATACAGAGGTAGAATATATCTCTCTAACTCTGGTGGGCAGGAATATAAAACCAGGGAACGCTCTAGGTGATGTCTATGTAAAACCCACATTAATTGCCTGTATCAGTTACAAAACGCAGATACATTTAAATTAGTGCCAGTTTGTGAAGCAGACATGGCCTTTGACTGAAAGCCGTTTGCATTTCATGGAGAAAAATGAAAGCTTTCTGGGCCTGATTCTCCACTGACTTGCACCCTGGTTGTTACCTATATACTTGCGTTGCACAGGTATACTGCTATCACTATAGAATTGCTAAGTATTATAACTACTTGCAACTCCTTGTGTAACTAGAAATATATTCCTACAATGCAAAATACTAGAGGAAAAGAAAGCAAGCATCCAGAAGTGAATCCGCATAGATGCCACCTTCCCCCAAGATGGGCACGCCAAAATGAGCCAGCACACTTCAACCAGCCCCTCTAAACTCCTGGCCTGAACTTTGTTTTCCACAGAGCACAATTCTTCCAGAAATTCCTTGACTGCATTTCATTTTCTCCTCTTACCATTCCGCCAATATAATAGCCTGAAAAGTTTGGGGGGGTTTCAAGTCATTTTCAAGTGGCCTTTCCCCCTTTTCACGCATAAAAGGCTGCCCCTTCATTTCTCCACTTTATTTTTCTCTCACCTATTTGTGAGCAATCACTTCTGCTGCAGTCAAGCATATAGAAACAAGCACTGAGCCAAGACATATTTGCCTTGGGGCAGGCAAACAGGGCCCGTGCAGCCCACCCCTAGCCCGGGGCAGGATGAAAGGCCAACCAGACCTCCTCGCGGTTTGGTGACATCGGAGCTAATCCTCCCTTCGTTTGGGAACAATTACAGAAAGTCACCTGAAAGCATCTACAAATAAACCTCTTTCCAAAAGCTAAGAGAGGGTGCTTTTTCACCTCCAGCGCTTAGGACCCATTTTCTGCTGTCACGCTGGTGGGAACCCAGGGTGCTTTCATGGAGGGAAACCATTTAGGACTTTCTCTGGGTGCACGACTCCGCTTCCTTGCGGCTAACCCAGACTAGATGGTAGTTCATGCATGGGTTTTTTCCTTAAATAAAGAATGACACAGATTATAATTGTGTGTTTTCACTTTTGCTCTGTTTATAGGGGTAAAATTCACCTTTCTTTCATGTTGCTTTTTGCCGGATCTGCACAGTGAGTAACAGTTAATCTAAATCCTCCTAAAGGCCTCAGCTGGTGGCTCAATCCTGTGGATAAGTAATTTTAAGAATAGACAAAACTGCAGTTTATAGAGGCAACATCTACCCAGACAGTAAAAATGGAAATGAACACGGCCTCAAAGCTACTTTTAATGGCAATGGAATAAACCATTTTTAGTCATACATGGCTGTCCAAGTAAGCCTTCCTGTCAGCCTACACAAAAGCACAAAGCAGGCCCCAGCCCCACTGTTCTGCGTGGGATGTCCGCTCATCGGAGCGGCTCACTGTGAACTGCTCCTGGGTTCAGCTTGGAGACTGCAGCTGTCAGACGTGAAAACAGAAAGCAGGGTGAAATTTGCCTCATCTGCGGACATCCACTTTCCAACAACTGAGGCAGTGCTTTGCTCTGAAGTGCCCCATGACTGCTGTGGTGGCAGCCGTGCAGGGAGCCAGGGTGGCGGTGGGATAGCTGGGGGATCTCCCATGCCAGGTGATGCTATAAAGGAGATTCTGCCGCAGTGGACTACAGCTGGGAGGGGGTGTAAGTGGCATGTTCAGTTTAACAGAGGAGACCTCGAAACTTCAGGTCTATCAAGGCTTCACTCAGACTCCACAAAGCTCATTTTTCTCTAGTCTAACTAGGAGGAGAGAGGCTGGGTCTTAAGCTGGACAAGAGCTGAAGTCCTCTTTTGGTCAAAAGAAAAGCGTTCATCATATCAAATGAGTCAGCTCTTCATCTCAATTAGAGGCCACCTTCAAGGCCTCAGCCTTATAGTTTAAAACCCTTAACTAAAATCTAGCTTGTCACTTGCATCCTTGCCACAGTAAGAACGTGCTGCCTTGACAATGACAGCAGCTGCAAGAGACCCAAGCTGAAGCTGTGCAAGGAAATAGCTGGGCATTGCCTGGCCCATTCTTCACCACTGGAGATGAGGACATCGGACCAGTGGCAGGGCTCTGCGGGTCTGCTGCTGTTCTGGGATGGGAGCAGAACTTTGTAGCTTCTCTCTTCAGTCAAAACAGAAAGCAACCAACACTGTATGGGTGAGCGGTAAGGAGGATAGAAGTCCTCTATACAAACACTATTACAATTGCTGATGTTGTAACCATCACCTAGATAACAGTGATGAATACGCTAGAAGTCTGGAGATAAGGAAAAAGTTGTTCTGATGATCAGTCACTATAGTGTGTGGTTTCAGCTGTTCTGAGAAGAGAAAAAAAGCCTGTATCGCACGACCACCTCAAATGGCGTATCACTTAAGAACATCTGCCTCATGTTAAGGAGACCCAGAAAAGCATTTTAAAATTAAACCAAAAGATGGTTAAAGTTCCATCTCAAAACATTCCCTAGTCTTTTTTCTTTCAAGCCAAATAACTATTTGAAAGAAAATACACTTCTGCTTCCTGTTCCATCACGGGAATCATGAAGAAAAGGGGGGAAGTAAAAGGAAAGAAGTAAGATCAAAATCTCATCTTCTCTTGCTGCAAAACGGCCTTAGCAGACCATATAAGCCACCCCTCAGTTTCCTCAGTTACACAACTACTTCTTTACCTTATAGTAACATTGCCAGAATTCGCCAATGGCGATTCCTTCCAAGTTGTTCAAAGGTTAGAAGTCCTGTAATACACTTTTTGCATTTACAAATAAAACTTAAGCCATTTAGTCACATACGCAGGATAAAACTCCTAATTTTCTATTCTAGAATTCTCAAACCAAAAGCACGCAACTTCTCTTGTCTTTCAAACTGTTTCATTGTCTAGGTTACCATTTGGTAAATAGGCTCTAAATTTGTAAAACACATTAAATAGAAAATTCTAATGTGGAACCATGTACCTAATTTATATTGCAAACATAGCAATTTATACAGCAAATTATGTGTCCAAAACAGGTAAATTCAGGCACAAAATGACTACATGTATATCTGTATGCAAAAAAATTAGGTTTAAGATTAGAATATTTAATTTGGCAGGAAGAGACTGAGGCTCACCACATTTTTCACTCCTCTAGAAACAGGATGTTATTTTGTCCCTTGCAATATAAATGAGCTTAGTGTGCCCGACATGTGAAATACCTTTTGGACAGAACTGACTTTATTAAATTAAAAGATAGATGGATGGAACCATTGAGTTCATAATCATATGACTGCTTTTGACTTCTCTCCAGAGCATGCAGTACTTAGAAAAAGAATGCAAACTGCAAATTAAACCCTCAGTTATCCTCAGCAACCTGACAGTCTTGCCCAAGAAATACTGCTAAGTCTGGCAGACTGGGAGAGTGATGTGTGCATTGCACAGAGGTGTGAGGAACGCAGCCCACCCCAGCTCATCTCGCAGGGCACAGCTGGTGAACTGTACACAAAGAGGGGAAACACGTGGGTTTGAGCAGAGGAGGTGAGAAGGGGCCTGAAGTAAAAACGGGAGGGAGATATTTTTTGCTTTCCTTCGTATCGTGCTGCTGTTTCAGCCAAGCAGTTTTTATTGCCAGCTTATTTGAAAAGTGTGTCCTACTTGAACAGTTTTTGAACAGCAGAATCAATCTCCCCGATTAATATAATTGGAACTGGGAGTGCTACTGAGTCTCTTCAAGCATTCATCATCATCCTTTAAACAAGCGCTTTTTGCATTTTCAGTCTACAGCACCTTCACACAGGTCACCTGGCAATAACGAGCTGGAAGGGAAGATGTTCTACCAAGAAGATAGGGACAAACACCAATAAAGCTTCTTCTAAGCATTTGTGTCCTCCCTCTGTCTGTGTCACTTCTCTTCCACTTGTTTACCCTCACTGTCCCTGCTTCCATACCATTTAGTTTTTGTGTGGAGCGTCAAAAACTTGGATACCTTCACCAAGGCTCTTCTCTTTAGTGCTCTCTCATTTTCCCCCAACAGCAGCAGCAAGCCCCTGAATCTGACACAGAACTTCCTTATTCTGAAAACATTGCCTGAACAACTAATATTTTTCTCCTCTAACTTCCTACTGTCCCTTCCCACCATACGGCACAGTGTTATTCCTGTGGTATGCAGGGGGACATGAGTTCACTCTCAAATTTACAGTAAAATGAATGGATCACCCCAAGCCCTCCAAGAAAAAGACAAGGTGTTAATTCTTATTCCTCACAACTGGGAAGTTACAAAGGGCTGAGAAGCCCAATGGGCATTTTCCTAAAGCTAGCTCCACGTTTTAAACCTTGCCAGGCAGCCACATCACTCAAGAATACT
>VZSC01000295.1:0-10657 GCA_013398225.1 Steatornis caripensis | reverse complement strand
TTTTTTTTTTTTTTTTTTACACAGACTGACACAACCGGTCCTGCAGTGCGTAGGCTATTTGCTAAAAATAAATACCTGTCAAGGTTAAAAATGAGTGATTTGCTCATGTATCAATGCAATACGTACCCGAGCCAAAGATTTTAAGTCCTAATACAGTTTAACAGACTCCATCCATTCAACGGGATCAAGAATTTCACGTCTCCTAAGATGCACTGCAGACACCTTAAAAGCAATGAAACGAACAGATTCCGGGTGCACGTCGCTGGCCATGTCTACATTAGCACAGCACAGCAGGAGCTGAACTTGCAGGAAGAAAACCAGTGCTGAGGACCCGGCATCCAGTTTGCGATTTTTTTCTTTACGCTGCCTCTAATCTGGATGTATGGACCGAAACACCCGCTAGCAGGTGGCATGCACGAGGTGAAGCACAACCTCCCATCCGTCTGTCCGTCCTCAACTCTGCTCCACGGTGTGAGCCACCGAGTGCCAAGGGGCGACAGCTGGCGGCTCACTTCAAAGTATGTCGCAGGTCCGAACTAATTAGCTCTAAAGACTTCCGCTACATAAATATAAGTGTTTTAATGTATCTCAAGTGTTTCCAGTTAAAATCGGTAGGGATAAAGATGATTTAAAGTTTGTCATCAACCGTGGCCACTTATTTAAATATGCTTATTTTCATCGCCGCTGCTGTTTTCCTGCTCTATGCCCAAAAGACTCCCCATGTCCATGCAGACATGCCTGCCAATGAGCATGAGTGCAATGAGCCACGTACAGGCCTTTACAACAAAAGAGCTGAGCTAACCTGTTCATTTCAACACATGTGGTCTGCTCCACAGAGAGATCTTGGGCAGAAAAAAAAAACGTGGGTTTTAAAAATTTCATTTCCATATTAATGTGATTGGCTTTATATCCATGTATACAACTCCCTGGAGAAATTATTCCCTTTAAACAAGCTTAAGATACTGGAAGAGGAGAAAACTTGAGCTGGTGTTTCTTTTTAGACTTCAAGACCCCTATGACACAGTTGACAAGGCTACAAAAGTTGAACCATTTTGTGCAAGCAGGCCCAGGAAGGGCCCCAGAGGAAGCCTGTATTTTCTGGTCACCGATGTATTTATTTGACATTAACATACAGTGGGAAACAGCAATGTGGAAGCCCTGAGCAATAATGTGCGAGGAACGCCTGTAAAAAGAAGCATTAGCATACTTTTACAAATCTGACTGACAGCTAGTAATTGGATACAGTGACTTTTCCACACAGGCTTCCAGACCCATTGGCACACGAGTGTGGGAAGAGCTTGCCCGGAGGGTGCTCATGCTGGTTCTGCCACGGAGCAGGCTGCAGGCAATTCAGGGGACACTTTCGCTGGAAAATGAAGGGGGAAAATGTTTCTTAAAAAAAAATCCTGAAGAACGACACATAAAAACAGATTTTTGGCGGTTTGAATAACATAAAGCTACTGGAAACTGTTTCTGAAATGTCAAATTAGTTTACTTAAAGGATATAAATAGCTAGTCTGATTTTAAAAGCACACACTTCAGCTTCCATTGCCAAATTAACTTTTCCTCAACCCTCAAGTTTCAGTAGAATTCCCTACTTTTTTTAAACTGTTCCTAACAGTGCATGAGGCAGACTTGAGACTTTGCTAGGCACCGTATCCGTGCCTATCTCCAACTCGCAACTCTCGGTTTGCTTTACAGAATTGCCACCCCGAACACGATACCCATTCTGGCAACAGTTACACCTTGCGCGCTGCATCCTGCCCCGCGCACAGCCTGCCACAATTCCTGACAACTCATTTACATTATTCTGGAGCCCAGGCCAGGCTCTCAGGCATAACTTTTCAAATCAGCTCGGCCCAAGAGCAGTTAGGAAGCACACTTTTCCTCAGCCAGCTGCCGCTGGACTCCCATAGCATCACAGGTTAAAAAACACTAGTAGTCAAGTGGTAGTCTGACTACTAGTGCAGGGAAAAATATTATGAGAGATGTGTGTAACCTGACAAAAACCTACTTACCATATTTCCAAAATGCAGGGTGAGTATAAAAGAAGTAGCGCTGTACTTGGGAAGCATTTGTTTTTGTTGTTTGCTGCCTGACAAAATTAACACTGTGTTTATTTACCTTGGAAAAAGACGGTGCTTAACTAGCATCAGACTTCAGTCTACATGACTTTACAACTAGATCAATCTCTGTCTGAGCACCAAGTTCTGCTAGGAAACACTTAATCACTGAATTCTAAACTCGTACAAACCTCGTATCTCAGTTTAATAACGACTTACATTAATTCAGCCTAAATCGACTGCTTATTAACATAAGCTAAAAAGAAGTAACTTTAAATTGCAATGAGCATTAAATACAAGGTTTTTCCACGGCATTATCTCAGTATTAAACCACTCCAAGTTTTAGAGATAATTTTCCAGTATATATAAAGCACTAAAGTATGAGAAACAAGTGTGCTACTATTGTTCATGTAAATAAAACAAAACTTGTAACACAGTGCAGCCTTCGCAATCCTTTCTTTCTAAACATTTAATACAATACAAGTGAACATACTCTTGACTCAACATTTCCCTAACCTTTACCTATAAAGAAATAAAGCCCCAGACGGTTCAATACTTTTTAAAGTGATTAAAATTTTACACAAGTAAAAATTAAGATTCATGTGTCATGATTAAAGCAATTCTCTCTCAACGGCAACTGTGTTGCTCCAAAAATAATTCAATGCAGTATTCCCCTGTTAAGTACGGAGAAAAGTGTTTCCTTTAGAAGAGGAAATTCTCTTGAGGAAGTTGTTTTAAGATAAATAAAAGTTCAGGATGAAGCCAGCAAAAGGTGTGAAGGATTTCTCTTTGATTTCCCAGCTTGTGTATTTGGGCTCAGACACAGACTATATTTTATGCACATATTAATAGGATGCTAATAAGCCTACAACTCTACTTTAACAGGGACCTGTAGAGACAAGCCGATACGTGGCACCAGATACACTAGCCGTCTTAAGCAGAAGATTCATTTCGCTCTCGTGCAGGGAGAGAATCAGACTACCTATTTTTAGTTACAAGTTCAAGACAAAAATGTCTTGCAAAGTTAGACTATTATTTTTGTTAGAGTGTTTCTCAGTTACAGCAACCTCCAAAAGATCAAGATAGAACCCAAGCCTTTGAGAGTAACTAGAGGCAGCTTTTACTCTTCACTGATAATCTTATATGCAAAGTAAGGCCACTCAGTTGTAAACCTGCTTAAACTACTAGGTCATGAAAACAATACTGGTATCAAAATCACGGAGCACAGCAACTGGTAGGCATGTATTTAAATAGCTTGCTGCATCTCATGGAAAACTTTGAGAGAAATCCTGTTTAGTGGTAAACTTCAGAGACATTTCAAAGTTAAATCTTTACTTTTTTTTAAATGACACCTGCAAATTTTATAGAAGTGATACAGACAGAAATAAAAAGTAGTAGGTAAAACTAATCTCAACCATATATATCCTAGCCATATATATCCATATATACATCCTAGCTCATTGTTACCCTTAAGCAAAAAAATCCAGGAATTACATCTAATAGCATCTTAATTAATTAACCACACATTCAAACAAGTCTTCCATACATCTTCTTCCCTTAAGCAACTCTGCTTTTCACCATTTCAACTTTTTTTTCATATTTCTTGAACAACTTCGTTTTCATCACCAGCCACTAAAATAAAGGTCTTTTGCTTAAAAAATCACACACAAAATGGAATTAAAAAACCCCAAAACCTTACCACAAGTGATTCCCATTTGAATTTGAAATAAAAATCCTAGAAAATACTGATTGTTCTTAGCCTGTTGACACAGAAACTTCTCTCTTGTATTAACTGCTGTTTTAATGCAACTTTAAAAAAATCACACCAAGGATTTTTGTTGTTGTTGAAAAAAAATTCTATATGACTTAAGTATTTTCCAACTTTTTTTAATTAATGTATAGTCATGTTTTCAGCGTGGTCAATTGGCCAACGTATAGGTGCCCAGACACTAGTAAAATCGTGTCAAATACCTTCTCCTATCCTGGGAAGGTTCTCACCTTTAAACTTATTGCTGCCAGCTCGAGGCTGTACCGGCAATATTTGATCCATTTCTTTTCGGCAGCCAACTGAAAACTGGACAATGGTCAATCATCAGTTATTCTTATGTGTCAGCTCGAAGAAAGCCCAGCAGCCTCTCTACTTTTAATGCAAAAGCCAATAAATTAGTATAGTTCTGAAATTACAAAGCAGTTTATTAATTTGAATGTTGGCTACTATGGGACTCCCCTCCCCTTCCCCGCCATTTCTACATGGCGCGTTTCATCTGTTCATTTGACCTTCTTCTCAAGAGAATGAAAGGAGCAGAATCACAGTGCCACCCAAAGATGCCTCATGACTGTGTCGCAAATGATTCAGAACGCCCTTGTGTCCACGTGATTGGCTTCAAATGACTCTCCTAAAAGTAATAAAGCATATTCTGAAATGAGGCTCCCCACACTACTCCAGAGGTGCTGTTCCTCACGTACATGCCTGCAGCCATTGCAGCACAACGGTTTGCACAAAGTTGTTCTTTTTCAAATGTTACCTGCTCACAGGAGCACTGCACTGGAGAGAAGTCTCTCACCCTCCTCTTGCCGGAAGTCCAGCTTTGAGAAGATGCGCGTGAAGGTCCCAAGTTTCAGGCATCGGATTCTCTTGCAGAGGGAGGAGGACGACTCTAGGGGATGGTCACAGTGTCTTGAAGGCTGTGCTGCGATGCTTGTGCGACTGATTACAGTTGCACTCAAAGAATAGCAACAAGTCAAGTAACTACTGGACCTCTTGCAAATCTACTTTGCTTTCCTAGTTCTATGGCCTAAAAAGCCCGCATGCAGGCACAAGGGAAGAACACTTAAACCTTCAGAAAACAGGCAAGCCATGAACCAGAGCTCAACCAACAATACAGGTTGCACGTAGATATATATGCCTGCTGGTGTAATATACACAACACATACAAATGCACTACTAGTTGTGTTCTGTACTGGAGGCAGAGAGATATGAAGAGCACCTGTGCCTGCAGAACTTAGGCAGGTGTCCTCCATCACTTTGGGTGTCATTCAGACAATGCTCCAAAACCACCTTGCCTTCCTGGTTCAAGCCCTAATCTTTTGAAACCAGTACAGTCTTTATCACCCTCTGCCTAACAGCATCCTTAACGTCATGAAGCCAGCCTACATGTGCACAGTCAAGCCAGGTTTCTCCCAATGGCTTGCCAACCATTCATGGGCTCAGTTCAAATTCTGACACATGGCAGCTGTTGAAGAGCACATGGGAGGAACTGAATCCACTTAAGCAATGGCTGAACGCTTTGTGGGGAAGGGTTCTAGATATTTGAACTATTAGGAAATGCACATTACCTGCAGGCAATGCAAACAGTCCATATTTTAGAAGATAGATATCATCAGGTTAAAAAGAGATATTTTATGCAATTTCTAGATTTTAAAACCTGGAGAACAGAAAAGGAAGCACGCTTCATTATTTACAAATTCAAGCACCTTCTGTTTGGAGACCACCTTCTTTCTCTGGTTTTTCTTCAATGCTATTTTTCAAAGAAGTTTCAATCTAACATTCAAACAGAAAACCAAATCCCAACTTTTCAATCTATTCATTTGTCGTACAGTGTCCCATAGATGTTAACCATGCTTTATTGACCACTGTAAGGTCTGCTTGTGAGAGCTGATGCACTTTGTGTATCTTGCCCTACATTGGCTGACATTCCTTTGATTTTTCCATTCCCCCTCTGTCCAAACTAGGCTTGTCTGAAGATACGAACAGCAACAGACATCTTGTGAACTAGGAGGGAAGGCCAAAGCATAAGGAAGATGAGAGAAGCTGCTGGTCTTCATAGTCTTGAAATGGAAGACATGAAATTATTAGAATAGGACACTGAAAATAGAAGTTCACAGCTTCAGTACAAATAACCTCTGTTTCTAGGTTTATATTTCCAATATTATTTATTTTATATCAAAAATATAGACTGCTTGCATCATTAAGCACGTGGCAAGACCAAAACCAACAGGAACAATAACTAGCCGAGTCTGAGTTAGGTATGTGGCACATAAAGAGCCCTATTTCATGCAGCATTTGAAATGCATGCTGAACTTGAGGTCTGTGAGTACCAAAGCCTGCCCTGAGCAGGGACACTGCCCCTCCTGGAGCCGAGGCCAGAACGATTGCTCAGTTCTAGAATGGATGCACAGACAAATACTTCCACTGCTGGCAGCAAATGCTCTGTTGACCTCTCCATTATTTTAAAGAGTAAGCATCAAGTATCTGTTTTGGTTTGCTTAATTTTTGTCTTCAGAGGCCTCAGTTTGATTAATTATAGTTGATGTTACAACAATTAACTTAAAATTTCAAAACAAAATAAATGCTTATTTTTGCACGAAGTGGGTATGGCACCTGTAGGCTTAAAAATAAAGTTCTGTGGATGCCTCTGAGAAGATTATAAATGTTTGGAAGAACATATACTTCCAATTAATGTAATTTACTGAGTTATTTGTTTTCCTTTTTTATTTGCCATAATAATCAAGGTAGGTATTTTGAACTTAAGTTTTATCTTCCATATAAACTAATTTAAGAATTTTGAGGAATTTATATCCAAAATTCTGGAATTTAAAATGTTTGCACTTACTACCTTCCAGAATACATCATAAACCATGCTCCACCATTTGTAATTACACTCAAAGAAACAAAGTACAGTGGGGAAAAAACCAACCAACCAACCAAACAAAAGAGAGTATTACTCCCAATCTTGTGCTAACATGTAATCACATTTAAAACACTTATAATTAATGAAACAGAGCATAAAAGAAACACTTAGGTTCACACATTTTCCACCATGCTATGTGTCGTAAATAATGCTGAAAAAACTGTTAGATTGTCACAGAAGACGACTGAAAAAATCTAAAATAATCCTGAAGCCCACAGGCTCCACCCAAGCTACCTTCAGAATAAGCATGAGATGTTCCCAAGTGGCCTGTAACATTGAGAGAAATACTCACGCTCTGCTTTAGTTTTTGGAAGCAAGCCTCCAAAATTCTTCGATATGGGGTTTGACTAGACTGGTCGTGCCAGAAAAAATACTTCAGGCACCACGGGTGGGCTTTGCTGGAGCATGAAGGGAGAGGCAGGATGGCTTCGCTAAAGTGTTAAAGTGGAAGCTGTGAGCAACAGATGAGCCACCTGCACAAAAATATGTTATCAAGGGTAGATGCAAATGAGAAAAGCAAATGAGAAAGTCCAGCAAAGTGAGTGGCAGGTGAAGAAAGAACAAGGAAGGTATTTATTGCACACTGATGATCCAGCATCTATGGTAGGAATGGAATACGGAAATGGAGTTCAGGACATACATGCCATCGTATACAGCACTATTTTGACTCAAGTGAAAAAGCAGAATCAGAAACCATATAGGCTTTGTATTGGTGAAACGATGCCTTAGAGATGTGCTAACACCCTCTCGCAGGTACACCTGCTGCGTCTGCCCGGTCACAAGTGCATGAAGGCTGTGCTTTCCTAAAAGTCCAGTTGGCAGAGCCTTTGCCAGTGAAGCCAGCCCAGCGTAATTTTCTAGGACACAAGTATAGCCCTGGGGCCTCCAGGCAGGAGAGCCACCAGCCTAAAACACAAAAAACATCACGACCTAGTGAAGGTCCGGATTGTGTGGTTGCAAGGGTGGAACTCAGATTGCTGATCTTTCCGTTGCAACCTGCTGAGGACGCAACAACACTGCAGATTTACAAGCAATAGTGAAGCACCACACGTCCCAGCAGAGGGAATGCCCCTTGCCTCCTCTGCTAGTGTAGCTCAGCTCTTACATACTTCTTTGCAGTGTTCAGGTGCCTGTAACCCTCCTAAAGGTTCAGATTATTCAGACAGAATAACCTCCGATACAAAATATGAGCACCTCCCCACAATGAGATTTCAAAGTGCTGTGGATGAAGCACAGTGGTGCCATCAAAACACACATCCCACACCATGCGGGCTGTTATTCCAACAAGCCACACTGCTGACAGCCGCCTGCGGGACAAGCCACCCTTCAAGAACCACCCAACAAAGGCTGAAGAGCTTACCCCGAGGTGAAACACCATGATATGATCCGTTAATAGATGATAAGGCATAGTACTACCTTCGCATTTCTTCCCCTCCCTCCCTAATTGACTTGCAGGGATTTATCAGGAATTGGTCTATTTTTTTCATCAATGTTTCAGTATATTGCTTACATAGTTTATGTACTGGGAAAACCGTACTGTCCTCTAAAAACAACCCACCTCCAAGTAACAGTACACAGCACGATTAACTCACTATTCGTGTATGGAGACTATGGAGATGAACTGAATTTTCAGTTTAAGAAAAAAACAAGGTAGGATAGTAATATACTGCATACTTTTAGTTATATTATACTCTGTAAAGAAACATGTTTTAGCAGACAGCTATAACAATTGCTTAGAATATCATACCCCATACTCAAGTGAGAGTACATTCTGAAAGGGGGAAATGTAAGGTATGGAAAGAAAAGCCCTGATAGCAGCAGCTTAAAAAGTAAACCTGACATTTATTTCAGGTTTTCTTAGTGGGTTTTTATTTCCCATAATGAAGCTGAAAAGAAACAAAACCCCAACATCCATCCCACCAAACCAAATCTACCAACAATATAATAAATCTCAAAACCAAACGCTTGTCTTGGCACAAGTGTGCTGAATTTGGATGCTATCGTACCCATAGGCTTTATAAGAGGCTGTTCAGAAAAGCCATTGCTCACACTGGTCAAACTTTTTGTTACAGCTTTCCTTAAATGCTGTGACCAAAGTTGTTTTTTTTTTTTCAACCCCCCCAAAAAAAGGGGGTAATAGCTTCAGACACCTAGTTAAGCAGCCTGCTTCCCAAAAGCGCTGATGACCCAGGAGCTCTTACTCACTTCAAAGCATAGGATTTGAGGGTGTTTGTTGCTTTAAGATTTATGGTCTCCCTACATCCTAACTGAGAGATTCAAGAAATTACAACTAGTAGCTCATCTCCATTAAAATTAGAAAGAAGTGCTAGACTGATTTGTGGCATCTGTTCCAGAGGCCAACGCGTTCATGTCTTCACAGACCCCGCTGGAGGAATAACTGGTGTGAAGAAACGAGGATGCCCCAGGGAAAGCTTTGCTAAGGGGAAACAGGGCACTTCACCACAAAATCCATGAGATGACAGAAGCAGCAGCACGTGAGAAAGGGGAGAGGACAAGAGCTGATTCTGCCTGCGAGCCAGTACTAAACAAGCAAAATATTATCCAGCTCCCTGCTCTGACTATATTCCTGTCAGTGAGCCACCTTAACAAGATTTTGTAAAAACAGAATCACAAGCTGGGCAATAACAGTCCAAGACAGCATGCGGCAGTTCATAGCTAAAGAAAATAATACCTTCAGGAGCAAAAACCTCAGTGTACGTGGGGGGAGAAGTCTCACCATGTAACAAAGCTCTTATATGGCCAAGCTGACACACCAAACCTACAAAACCTATACAAACCCCTAACATTTAGATATTGCAGTCCACTGGGATTTCAAATTTGACTGGCAGACCTGGAAAATAAATGTTATTTCACTGAAGGTGGGATTGCTCTCCAGTGCTTCCTAAAAATACAGCATGCTTCACCCATGAAAGTTTCGGAGGGCTTTTTCCTCTTCTGAGGAAAAAAAAGTAGCAACCGTGAAGGAGTAAGAGTCCATAAAAGGATGCCAGTGTTAGCAACCTGAGTGACAGACAGGAAGGAGATTTCCACAATTGGCATTTGGTGAATTGCAAGCTATAAAAACTGTTTGGAGATTGCTCGGTTGTCTGCGGTTTCTAGGCCCAGCAGTTTAATTCTGTCTGTTAGTAAAAGGTCTTAAGTTTATTGAAAAGGTTTATTTCAGAAGTTCTTCATATATCATATTAAAGCAAGAAAAGGGAACAAATCACGCTTCTTACTCTTACTAGGTTATATTTTCAGTGACTGCATAACTACAAATTGGTTTTAATATCTCACATATCTTTGCATCTACCACCGGAAAAAATAGCTATTTACTGTTACAAACTGCCTTCCTTCTATTTTGCTTTCGTTGTGCTTAGCGTTGTACACATTCATTTTTAATGCCTTTAAATCTGCTTAGTCTTTATCATTACGCATAAACTGCTGAAACATGTATGCTGAAGTCACACCTTAATAATCCAGGCCCAGAACAGATGGAAATCTTGAGTGATACAAATGAACTTTTAAGGCTTAACATTTAGGCATTAGAAGCCAGGGTAAAAAAAAAAAAAAAGTGTTTTATTTGTGGCTCTTCTGAAGCTGTTAAGCGACACAGCTCCACCACCACCCTGCTAGGCAATCCTTCTGCAAGGCAATGGCCAGCCTTATGAGTCGGACAAAGACTGGCGTAAGTACAAGAAGCATCACGGCTCCCTTCTATCGAAGGAAGCCCGCTGTTTGACCACACCAGCTCTGCTTAACTAATAATGACTCTACGAAGGCAGGTTTTTGACATCTGCTTCCAAACTGTCTCTCTTACAGGGATTTCTCAGTCTTCTTGGTTATTACTTCTTGTAACGAATTGGCTTTCCAGAGTTCCCTAACTGGAAGAAAATATATCAA
>VZSC01000291.1:117432-128882 GCA_013398225.1 Steatornis caripensis | reverse complement strand
GCTAAATACTTAGGGGTTCTTGTGTGGCTCTCGCTTCCTACTGAAGTAGAGCTGCAGCTTTGTGGCTTTCCTCAGTGGTTCCTGTAAGCCTTTCCTGGAGCTTTTGGAAGTAGGTCAGTACCACACCTTCAANTCAGCCTCTGCAAGGAAGGCGTGGTGCTCTGCATTCCTGAGGGGCCGCCTGTTGAATTGGCACTGCTAAATACTTAGGGGTTCTTGTGTGGCTCTCGCTTCCTACTGAAGTAGAGCTGCAGCTTTGTGGCTTTCCTCAGTGGTTCCTGTAAGCCTTTCCTGGAGCTTTTGGAAGTA
Organism: Steatornis caripensis; assembly: GCA_013398225.1. NCBI lineage: Eukaryota > Metazoa > Chordata > Aves > Caprimulgiformes > Steatornithidae > Steatornis > Steatornis caripensis. Next base: position 128,573 of record VZSC01000291.1, on the reverse strand, counting down.
GGTCAGTACCACACCTTCAAGAGTCGGCACGTATACACAAACCTCAGCTTGTGGCAGTTCTGTATGTCTTGGGTGACTGCTTATAACATCACTTCTGAAGGAATGCTGAAACCTCAGCGTGTATTTTGCAGTTACTCACACCCTGTGATCTGGGACACACTATAGCAGTGGTGAGATGCACAGCCTTTTTAGGTCCTGTCAGAAGGGACTGCATATCTTCAGCTTCCACACAGGGCATTTTCTCCATATGTAACCACCTCTATGTAGGGTTCCACTTAAATATTATTTAAGGGCTTAGGAAGAACTTCCACTTTCTCCTAAATGAGTATCAAGTAGGGATGTTTTCTGTATCATTGTTTGGCGGCGGTGTTTTGGTCAGTGTAGGAGAGTGTAGCGTGGAAGAGCTTTAGCAAAGCCTGCATTGCAATTGAACGCTGGTACTCCTTAGAAAGGGCCTCTGCTTTCTAGCTAAAGTTTACACATAGATGAAGAATGACTCTTGGGGAAGCACTGAAAACCTGTAAGAGCCAAGGAATCCATCAGCAATAATTTGTCAGTACCAACGTGTAACCTAAACTCTTGCATGGCTGACTGGTCTCCCAGAATAGTCTGGTGTACGTCAAGCGGTTTGTATTAACCCACAATCCAGTGTGAAATGCCGACAGGAAGATTTCAGCCAGTTATTGATGATCTGAGGCCAGTTGTGAGTGTCCTGCTTGCTGGCTTAGTTGTACCGGTGCTAGATGGTATTGCAGCACAGGTTGGAATTAAGCCTTACCTAAGTGAACGTGTCCTGTCAGAAATGCTCTAGGTTTTTTGTGGTTGAGCTGTTCCTCCAGTGCTCTGGGATGGACAGCAGGCAGACCACTCTACTGCAGGAAGCAAGTTGCTGTTGATTTTAAAGACAGCTTGTGTTTTCGCAGATAGTTGAAATCACGTGAACGCTGTGCAGCCTGCCGAGGTGTTCTGCAGCTCCCTGAAGCGTCTCTGAAACGTTCAGAAGCAGCTGAGGAGAATTGTTTCACTCCCTCTGCTGGCATATTGTGGGTGGCTTGGATTGCTGCAGCCAGTCAGAGAGGAGTGGGGTTCCTGTGCCATCCCGCTTACGGTGTTGCTGGCACATCTGTCCAGCAGAGTACGGCGAGCATCCCGGCACCTGGTTTGGTCGCTGTTACAACTAGTATAGGCAGCCGTCACAGATGGGCCAGTGCCAGCCGTAATTTATTTGGTGATTTAGTGCAGGTAATTGATGAGGCTTTGAGCTGGATTTCTGCGTGCTGCAATTAAGCGGCTTTAGATTCCTGAACACAGTAAGAAAATACAGCAATGACGGTCGTGCGAGAGAAGCAACCTCCCCGTGGTGGTGGAGCTGCATCCATAACACTCACTTTGCACCCCAAGCTCCCTTTGCAGTGCTCACTGGCTGCCTCAGCAGCCGTGCCCAGCAGCCGTGGGCAAAGAAGTGGATGGGCAGCCCAGTCTGAGAGCAGTTGACTCCTCTTGTCAAGCCTGATTACTGGATATCTGGGTCAAGCTCTCAAAGAATCGCCACCTCCCCCAGGCTGATGGCCTCCGGCTCCACCACACTGTGCGAGCGGCTGCTGCGGTGCCTGCAGCGGTAGGAGGAGTCTGACACACTTGGCCCAACGTCCTGTGCACTTGGAGAGTGGTGGTGAGGCTGCTACAAGCAGTTGCTCTCTTCTGCGGCTTGAACTGGAGTCTGAAGTCTCACTGGGTGTTGGCAGTGACGGATGTTCACCTCCTCTGTGCGTTTCTCTGTGGGAGTCGTTGCTGCTCTTGTGCTTTGCATCTGGCTGATGGCTCCAGGGAGGATTCAAACTTCTTTTTGCTCATGTTGCATTTTTAAGCCCGTTTCCAAGAAGTAGCCTGGACTTTGAACATAAACTCCCTACTTTTATTTCAGTCCTGTTTACGTGGTGACCTGCAGCATTGGGGATAGGGTCCCACTGATTCTTGGAGAATATCTTACACGGCCTGAACCAAATTTGTTGTTAGTCAGGCAGCATCAAAGATGTATCTGTCTCTGCTGGTTTTGACTGGGATAGAGTTATTTTTTTCCGTATTAGCTTGTATGGGATTATGTTTTGGATTTGTGCTGGAAATGGTGTTGATGATGCAGAGATGTTTTTGTTATTGCTGAGCAGCGCTCACACAGAGCCTTTTCTGCTCCTCATACCGCCCCACCAGCAAGTAGGCTGAGGGGGCACAAGGAGTTGGGAGGGGACATGGATGGGACAGCTGACCTCAACAGACCACAGCAATATCCCATACTGTATGAAGCGTATAAAGCTGAGGTAAGAAGGAGGAATGGGAGGATGTTCAAAGTGATGGCATTTGTCTTCCCAAGTAACCTTTACGCATGATGGAGCCCTGCTTTCCTGGCGATGGCTGAACACCTGCCTGCCCGTGGGAAGGAGTGACTTAATATCTTGTTTTGCTTTGCTCGCATGCACAGCTTTTGCTTTACCTATTAAACTGCCTTTATCTCAACCCATGAGTTTTTTCACTTTCACACTTCTGATTCTCTCCCCCATCCCACCAGCAGGGAGAGAATGAGCAGATGTGTGGGGCTTAGTTGCTGGCTGGGGTTAAACCACGACACTGTCCCTACCAGCTTTAGGATGTTAGGCTGACAGAGGAGGGTAGACCTCAAGGGGCCTTTACAGCATGATCACGGCATGTTAAACACAGAAGACTTATAAAGACTATGTTGCTGCAGGAGCCTTGGTTGAGCCCTGCACATCCCCAGTCACTAGTCAGCTAGCCAGGACACCCAAACTCATGGGCTGCCAGGCTCATGAGTTCCAGTTGTCATAGAAATATTTGGGGTTTTTTTCCTCTGTGTATCTAAAGACAGAGAACAATCATATGTGACCTCTGCTGTTGAAACACTCCTCTTCCCTTCAGTCCTGCATGGAGTAAGTGTGATCATGCAGTTTGACCATCACTGGGCTGGGTGCAGAGAGGAGTGGGAGAAGCTTTCTCTGTCTCTTGTCTAGACTGCCAGACCTCAGGAGCGTAGTTGTATCTGTGCCTGGCACGAAGGGCTGTCAGGGGACATAAAAAAGCCCTAAAATTAGATAATTATACACAAGACTGCTTTTGTTACTTCATTCCATGGTAAAGGATAGAGACAGCAGGGAGATCTCTGGCATTGTAGACAGCATGCTGCCAGGGACTGTGGTCTGGGCTAGTCAGTGGGAAATGCAGCTCAGACCTGCTGGTGCCATGTTGATCTTCAAGGTGCGAACTGAAGCTTTGCCCAGCCCAGGGACTGTGCTGGCAGCCCTCTGTGAATGACAAGGGCTAGGCAGCTGCCCTGGGGATGGCACTGCCCAGACGTGTGGGATGCCAGGGAAAGCTGTGCGATCCCTGCAGCGGAGAGCCCGCGTGCTAGCGGTGGGGTGCACCTCGGATACGAGTGTCATGCTGCGTGTTCGTCAACACAGGTTGCAAGGTGTGCTGAGGCACCCTGAGCATAGTGCTCTCGCTGCTGTCAGTCTCCGGGTGTGCTTCACTGAAGGCTGCACAGCTCAGACTTCAAGCCAGTGATTTCTGCTTGCATGAGAGCACAAGGAAGGTCCCCAGGGTGCATCCCTATCTAAGGATGATACATCTCCAGCTCTGCTCTGTTCAAGTGGTAAAAACATCGGGTTGTATTTTTCACTTGGCTGACTAATCTGCTGTGTTCTTTCTACAGCACAGCCATCGGAGGAGCCAGGAGGGGAGAGGTAAGCTCACTGATGTGTTCCTTGGTGAGAGGGGAGAGTGGGCAAGCCTTAATTTAGTGTGGTGATCTCACCTGCCCTTTTTTCTGTTGTCAATAGACTGCATGGCTCCTGCTGCGAAACATTGGTAAAGGTTTCTCCTGCACTGGGAGCTGCTTATCAGCTCAGGAGCTACAGATTTAGACTCTGGGGAAAGCTATTGTTCTTTCAGTAGCAATAAAGCTCAGATGCTTCTGATGTTATGAACTCGTTTATTCCCTGGATCTATCCTGGACTATTTTAAGAATCCTCTAGAGAGAAGGAAATCCCCAGAACTCACTTTTGCAGGCCATACCTGCTGTGCTGTCTGTGGTGGCGTAGCTTGTATCCCATGCTTGGCCATGGTTATAGGTCTGAGCACCACACTCTGGTTACTGTGGACTTGGTGCTGGAGGAGGCCACATAACTAGTTCCACCTCCAGTGCTTCTGTCTGCGTGGCTTTGGGTAAACCACTTTGCATCTTGGGCCTGTGGCATGGGGATGCTGTGGCATGGTGTGTGCTGCTGCTTGGCTCAGGTGTCTCGGCTCTCTTCCTGTTTAAAGGAAGAAGCATCTCCAAAGCCATAGTTCAGTTGAAGATGCATTCAGTATTGTCAAACCTTTGGTAGGGTTCTCTGCTTCCCGGTGCAGCTGTTCCCCCTGCCAGTAAAAGAGACCATGTTCAAAGATTGTCTTCTTGCTCTTGTTTGTCTCTAGTGAGGGGGTAACTTCAGGGGCACAACCTCACCTGCTCAGTGTCCCTGAGCTGTGCCACTGTCTGGCAGAAAGCTGGGTCACCTTCAGGCTGTACCTCCAGGAACTGCTACAGTACAAGAGGCAAAATCCTGCCAAGGTAAGCTGGAGATACCTACTCTTCTCTGCAGGGGTTTTTCTTTCCATTACTTGTGGCTTAGGAGATGGAATAATGTCAAATCAATGTTTTTACATTTGCTATCCCTGTTTAACATTTGCTGTTCATTCCCTTCAGACTTTGTGCCATGGGAAGCTTGAACAATGAGTAATTTGCTTCCAGTATTTGTAAACTGGAGCTGAACTTAACACCTTCTGTGAATGGCTAGCTGTATTTAGTTTTATTTCTTAGCATGCAAAGGAAGCTCTTAGATTGGGAGTGGGGAGAAAAAAGGGGAGCCTACAGCCTCTGCCCCTTTCACAGACTCCATTCAACCGTTTGAGCTGGTCCTACGTATTTTGCTAGCCAAGATTGTAGCTAGCTGAGTCCAAATGCAGCGGTGTTTCTGAGTGGATGGAAACTTGTCATAAACCACGTTCTGGTGGCTGGGGCGTGTGTTATTTGGAAAGGATTTGTAGACAGGAGTTGCCTCAGCATCACAAAAAATAGGACAGGCCAGCCAGTAGGATTGTATCAGGCTTGCTGGGGTCCTATGTGCCAAAAGGAGTGGGTCTCTCTGACTGCTGATTACTCCTCTTCTGTTAAAACACTGTCCCAACTACCAGGAGTAGGAGACCAGGACCAAGATGCCCATAAAGCGTCAATTCATGGGGAGCTAAGCCCTCAGAGGGCCCTAGCTTTTGTAGACCCTTTCCATTATGAACTAAATTCTTCATTGCTGGATTTAGTCGATATCTGAACCCGTGCTCTGGCTTGCAGGGTGTCTGTTCCCACTTCTCCCCCTCCCCAGGAGAACACAGCACAAGCCGTCAGGGCTGCACATTATACTTCCACTTTTTCCAGAGGAGGAAGGTCCTAGTCTGGTGGGAGCGTGGGTTCTGCTAATGCTTCTGCCAGCTGTTTTATTGCATAGCAGTGGCACAGCATCTGGTGACTCTGTAACAGCTTCGTGTCTCTGTCAGGACAGTGCGGGATTCTCTTGAAGTGCTGAGCTCTGCTGGAGAAATGTGCTCTAAAATGTCAATTTGCAATATCCCATCCTAGCCTCAGGGAACATAATTTACTTCATAAAGAACTGTCCGATAAAGTTTTGATACGTTTTATTGGGGTATTGGGTTACCTTGGTCTTCCTGCGCTTGAACCTCTAATGCTTACAGCTTAAACACAACCAAGTTGAGTCATGATTGTCAGCGTCTGAACGTACTCAGTGCAAAGCTGGTGTACTGACTTTGTTAGGAGCATCCCTCATTTTGCTCTAACTGGGTTTCCTGCACTGGTTGCATAGATGTGTGTCCGCCTCTTGTCACTTCTGTTTGTTCCTCTCTCTTCCTTCAGTTCTGCATGAGTGTCTGTTCAGGCTGCCTGATTCTGGCTGTAGTTGGACACTATGTTCCAGGCATAATGATCTCCTACATCATTTGTGAGTATAAGCAGCTCTGTTGTCTGACTTAAGCTGAAACATGACCTAACTGTGCTGTTGATACACTGGTAGAAGCATATTTATGGTTTTCTTGAGGGGATCTGTGCTAGATGATTAATCGATACGGGCCCTGTGCTCCGGGAAGTCTCTGCTCTAAGCGCTTGCATGCAGTATGGCTGCAAAGTCAGGAGAGGGAGCTGTCGCTAAAACATTGCTTTCCTCTTCTACCCGCGGCTGGGGCCGTGCTGGTGAGGCTCCAGGGAAGCAGAAACCTGCAGCCTCTCAGTTCCTAGAGTGGGCAAATCCATATCGAGAGAGTTGTTAAAGCAGCTGCATGTTTAGCAGATAGGACCTTTTTCACTGCATCATGAGTCCCTGCTAACTCTGAAGACTGTTCAGGTGCTCTGCTGCTGGTGCATCTACATATGAGCTCTATGCTGCTAGCCTTATGAAAGTTTTGGTGATTTTAAGTCTTAATAACCTCATTTCAGGGCCTCTATTGCATGTTGGGGCTGGGATGCCGTGGCTGAAGAGGAGGGCTTACGCTTCATCTTAACATAAATCTGTATCCTAACAGAGATCTGTTAGGAAAACCTGGTTAATCAAGCAGCTTTGGAATGAGTAAGAACAGCCATGGATGAGGATTTTAGGCAAAGTCAGATGGGAAAGCAAATGCCATTCAACTGCGCTTCCCTAGATGCAGAGTTTCTCGCTGGCACCCCGTGAAGGGCTGGGTTGTGCTTGGCCTGTCCTTCACGCTCCCTGCGTCCTGTGTTCACAGTGCTCAGCATTCTGCTCTGGCCTCTGGTGGTCTACCATGAGCTGATCCAGAGGATGTACACACGTCTGGAGCCTGTCCTGATGAAACTGGACTACAGTATGAAGGCAGAGACACTGCACCACAAGCATGAGAAGAAGAGTAAGGACCTGACTCCTCTCTAACTTTTTCTGGTGCCGTACTCCCAGGGTGGAGCCCTAGCAAAGGGACAATGGGAGAGCAGGTCTGCCAGCACTGTGGGGTGAGAGGCTGCAGCGGAGCAGGGGAAAACAGCCTGAAACTTGAGGGTTATGGGGAGAGCAACTGGGCAGGTGATCCTGGGAATAGCAAATGAGAGCAGCAGATTACAGTTGTGTCTGGGAACCTTGGGCTTCTGGGAAACGTGTGCAGTTTCACGGGGTGGTGAAAGCAGTGGGAAAGTCATGTATAAAGGCAGACAATTCCTTCAGTCTCATGTAAAGCCTTTCTCTTTCTCATAGAGCGACAAGGGAAGAGTGAGCCCACAGCAGGTGATGAGCCAACAGCAGAGACAGAGAGCGAGAGTGAGGCAGAGCTCTCAGGCTTCTCCCCAGTGGTAAGAGCACAAAGAGCTATGCAGGAACCAGTGCCTCCTGTGTGGTCTGCAGCAGCTTCAGAGCCAAGGGGTGGTCTGAGTACAGCTGCATTGATGATAAACAGCAGAGCAACAAGTCAGTTTGCAGAATCCCCAGAGAAGAGTATTAGTTTGATGAAGGCTGTTGTCTCCAACCTGAGTGTTGAGAATTCAATGCCACAGGGCTGGTGATGCAGTAGCAGGACAGGACAAGCCGTGCTCCAGCTTCCTGCTGACCTGTGGAATTGCTTTGATGGTTAAGCTTCATGCTCAGAGAATGTGTTTTTGAAAGAAATCAGCTCTCTTGGTGTAATGTGCAGAGGCTCCTCACCACTGGAAAAGGGAGATGAGCAGCACTGGTGTCTCTTACACAGTTCCCTGCTCTCAGTCAGACTGGATGGGACCTTTCTATATGTGCACTACAGAAATGGACCAAGTGTCTTCCTTTACAGGAGCTCTGGGCATGTAGCTGGGCTGTGAGGTGGGAAGCTTCAGCTTCCAAAGGAATGCAGATATGTGAAGACACAGCTTCATTGGGCCCAGCGTGAATGCAGAAGGGAAGGGGTGTTTTGCTCCGTGGTGATCCCAGGAGAGGAAGAAGGATCAAAGCCTTCTGAGACTCTTACAGGCTGATCCCTTCTTGTGCTGGCTCTTTCGGGTTCTTCACTGAGAGCAGGCAAAGCTTCAGGTGGTGAATTATTGCAGGAAAGCCAGTGAGCTGGCACTGTCCTTCCCTGGCAGTGCGATGAGCCCTTTGCCCAGTCCCCTCCTGCTTTCATGCTGTCCCTGTGCAGAGCCTCTCCAGCAAAGGGCTTGTGCCTGGAAGCTCTGGTTTGTGCAGAGGTGCCCGTGGGCAGCACTGGTAGTCAGACACCCAGGAATTTGTCACTCTACCTTCACCCTTTGCAGGTGGATGTGAAGAAGACTGCCCTGGCACTGTCAATCACAGACTCTGAGCTCTCCGATGAGGAGGCTTCCATCCTGGAGAGTGGGGGCTTTTCTGTCTCAAGGGCTACTACCCCACAGCTGACAGACGTTTCTGAAGGTACGTGATGGGACACTTAGCTGCCTTCCTGACCCTGAGTGTTTTGTCCCGACAGAACTGTCCCTCCAAACACAGGGAGAGAACCTAGCTATTTGCAGGGGGAAGAGTGTTAAAAGGAGGAAGCCGTAGTAGCGGCACAGCACACCCTGGCTTCAGGGGTGATCATGAGCTGATCATGACTGGACATGTGCCTCTGGTTACTGCCCCACAAAGCAACGTGCTCTTGACACTCCAGCAAGGGAGCAAGGCCATCCACAAAGTCCCACAGAAATAATAGTACGGTATAGTCACATGCCCGTATATGATGCTGGGTGAAACAGGCTGGACACGCCACCCTGTCATACTTATGAGCTCAGAGAAAGACTGGTTAGTGATGAGGAATGCAAAGGTAACCGCTTGGATGTGGTCATTTAAGTGCCTTAAGTGTCAGTTTCCCTGACCTTGTGGGTTTTAGTGGCTCTAGATGCAGAGAGCGTGAGCTGGAGAAGGAAGTCCTCTCTGAGCACAGAGCACATAGAACAGGATGAGAAAAGGGACACTCCACATGAGTCATGCCACTGGGAGAAGGTAATGACTGCAGACCCCTTCCTGCTGTGCTCACAGAGCTGGGAGGATCACCAAAAGTGAGCTCTGGGGGGAGGTGGGTGGGAGGGTGGTATCAGTGCCCTGGGTCGAGGTGAGGGGACCTGCGCCTTAACACTGGTGCCTTTCAGACCTGGATCAGCAGAGCCTGCACAGCGAGCCAGAGGAGTCGTTTTCCAAGGACCTGGCAGAGTTTCCCTCCGTGGAAGAGTATCATTCCAGAGACCTGGGACCACAGAGCGACGAAGATGCATTTGGTGTGCCTCTGGGTCCTGAACTTGCCCATGCTGCCCGTGAGCTGGACTCAGCAGAGAAGGAGGCTGCAGACTCTGACCTCTCCATCCTTCGCCTAGCGTCTCCTCTCCATTTTGTAAATACACACTTCAATGGGAGCGGGCAAGCGGCAGGAGGCGACGCAGAGACAAAGACTGTCCCTGCTCCGGGCCTGGGCATCTGCATTGACACGCTGAGCGAGGAGATCGTCACCACTGCCATCACCACGGCGGTGCAGAACACCCTCTCTGCCCTGCTGCGGTCCTCGGAGGCCAGTGAGGGGCCCTCCCTCTCCGAGTTCCTCCCCACCGAGCCAGAAGAGAAACTGAGCTTTCAAGCGCAGCTCTCAGAGAGCGAAGTGGTGGAGACAGAGACAGCGGCTTCAGCGGAGGATGAGGAGGAAGCAGATGACTTTGAGCTATTAGATCAGGGGGAGCTGGAGCAAATGGATATAGAGCTGGGGCTCGGAGAGAAGCAGGAGGTGCAAGAGTCTCCTGCAGCTCTGGCTCCCTCGTCTCCCACGCTTGCTGAGCTGCCAAAGCAAGGAGATGAGGAGGAGGCAGTGATGACAGCAGCGTCTATGTCTTAGGTCTTCTTCATGCACCCCCTTTTCCTCCATCGTCACTGGAAAGAAGGAAGGACTCACGGTGAACGTGCAGTGGGTTTTTAGATGTTTGTGTTGACTGGGATGGAAATGCGTCAGTGTTTATGTGCTGTGTCTGGAATAACGAATCCTTTCCATCCTTCTAGAGGCTGGCTGAGCGGGAGATGCCCCTGCCCTGCGGCTGGGGAGGAGCCAGCTCCTAGAAGCCTTATGCCACAATCGAAACACCAACCCCAGCAAACGCTTCCTAGTAATGGTGCAGTATTTTGGTCCGTCTTCTGTTTGTCTTTCGTTTTGCACGCAGAGTACCGAGCTAGCTGTAGCTGCTGCTAATACCCACATCCCTGGTAGGACATACGCAATCTTATTTTATTGGGTTTTTAAATGGCTAAAAGTGTAAATAATTCTAACTTTCATTGGTTTTGTTTGGGGGGAGGGGTGGGGTGCACAGTCAAACGTGGCTCTCAGGGGCGTGGGGAGGGAAAGGGGTCTTTGGCGGGGAGGGCAGCAGTAAGGGGACAAAAGCGGAGGGGCGCTGTGCGGCAAAGGGACCCCTTCTATGAACCGTTACCATCTTTCACGCCTCTGCTGAAACAGGGTGTGGGGCGATGCCTGTTTTGTTTTCCCTGATTTGAGCTCTGCTACTGGGTGGCTGGGGGGGGGGGTTGTAACCAATGAAACTCGCTCCTGGCCCTGTTCATCACTCCGGTTTCTTCCTGCCGTGGCTGCTCCCGGGCATCCCTTGCTGTCCACACCACTGACCCTGCTAGCACCCCTTCCATGCTCGGTCGGGCATTGTAGCATGGCACCTGAAGGCTTCAAGTGGGATTGAAGAGAGCCGGGAACTGCGTTACACAGCGCAGGAGTGGTGTCTGTGTCTCTTTTGGGGCGGCGGAGGGACGGGACGAGGTGGGAGCACAAGGGTGGAGGGAAACCCCCGAGTTCGAGCTGCCCCGTTTGGGCGGCCTCGCCCATTGCCGAGGCCCCGGCCGGCAGGGCAGCAGCAGGATGGCCCCGCTGCCCGCCCCTGCCTGCCGCCGGGCCCCACGTGCCCCAAGCCGTGCGCGCCCCCCTCCGCCGGCGTGGGTCTCCCCGGAGCTGGCCGTTAGGAAGCGCTTCCCCCGGGCTGCCGGCGGCGGCTCCCGGAGGCGGGGGAGCGCGGGGTCCGCGGGGGGGCCGGGGCGGGAGCGGCCGCGCCCGGGGCGGGG
>VZSC01000291.1:104718-117189 GCA_013398225.1 Steatornis caripensis | reverse complement strand
CGGCTGGGATGGGAGCAGCGAGACGGCAGCGTGGGCAACGGCGCTTGGTCCGGAGCACGGGGCAGGCACTGGTCTGAGTGCCTGGGGGGGGCTCTCCGGGGGCCCGGGTTCCCCGGGGCACGCGGCAGCCGCTGTCCCGGGTGGGTGAACCCCGAGGCGGGTGCGGCAGCATCGCTCGCCCCTGGCTTGAGGCCGGCAGCCCCCAGGGACCTCGGTCTGGTTTCAGGCCGCTGCTCCTGAACCCGGGGAGGGCATGTTTTGAGCAGGAGCCCTGGGTATTTCTGAAGCCGTAAGCTCGGGACCTGCGGCCCTTTTGTTTCCGTGCTGGGAGCTGGGGGAAGAGAGGAGCAGCCCTGGCTTCGCCGGGGCTCAGGGCTGTGCCTTCGGAAGCCGGGGAGGCCCCCGGGCCGCAGGTGGGCAGCACTCACTTCTTGACGCTCTCTGCCCTCCGCGTCTTGTCCGCTCCCAGACTTCCTCCCTCTGAAGTGTGACGCCTGCGAGCAGATCTTCTGCACTGACCACATCGCTTACGCCCAGCACGACTGCACCTCTGCCTACAAGAAGGTAAGCGTGGAGAGGAGGTCTGATCCAGCCTCGCGCATGTAGCTGCTGAGCCTTCCTAGCCAGCAATCAGAGTAATTTGTGAGTTGGGTCACTCAGGCAGTCCCTCTTGGGATGTGCGCTGAGTCTGGAGGCGTCCCTGAAACCAGGATCTGTATCTCAGTGCCGTGAACTTCCACTGGGTGAAACGGTTTGGGCATCTCCCAGCTCTGCTGTCTTCGCTTCCCAGAGCGTGTATCCGGTTGCACCTGCTGGGTCAGAGACGACGAGCTCTTTGCAGGGTGGTGCACAGGATCTCAAACCGCAGGCGACACTGTGGGAGCCGCAGCAGGCAGATCCCGAGAGAAATGGCTGTGCAGCACTTGAGGTTGCCCAGCTACGTGCTCCCAGCCACGTTTTCTTGCCTCTACAGGATGTGCAGGTCCCCGTGTGTCCCCTCTGCAACACCCCGGTCCCTGTGAGGCGGGGGGAGATGCCTGATGTCGTGGTGGGCGAGCACATTGACCGTGATTGCAAGTCTGACCCCGCACAGCGTAAGCGCAAGGTAGAAACCCGGCACTGCGTCGCTGTCAAAGCTTGGGGGTGGGATGGAAACAACACACGACTTGGCCCTGCCCAGTGCCATCTCTGTCGGTACAGGCCAAGGGCAGGAAGGGTTGGTGAGCTGGAGGTGTGCGCATGTGCAGGGCTTTGTGGTGCGAGTCTGGGGCTGAGATAGCCATGGGGGCGGGACTGGGCAGCCACATGGGACACGAGGAAAGGCAGGATGAGGATGGGAGACTGCACGCTGCCATTAGTAAAATGTAGTCAGCAATTAGCTGCAGCTTCTTGTCAGGAGAGGAAATTGCTGCAGGGAGCCAGCCCAGCAGCAGCTGGAGGGCTCTGGGCTGTCCCCACTGCCCTGGTAGGGCAGGCAGGAGTCCCTGGATGAGGCAGTCCCTCTCCTGCTGTGCCTTCTGCAATTCTGGAGACCCTTGTCTATGGTGACTGAAGCACTAGTGAATTACTAATAAACTATCTAAAGAAAACTAATGTTCAGAGACAAACTCCAGAGCCCCACAGAAGTTGCACTGGGAGAGAAAGCTGGTCAGTGTCTGGTCTGGTGTGGAGGGAGGGGACAACCCCAGCCCTGCCAGGTGTGTTCCTTTTCACCACTGCCATGTCGTCTTTCAGATCTTCACCAACAAGTGTTTGAAGCCTGGCTGCAAGCAGAAGGAGATGATGAAGGTAATCTGTGACCAGTGCCACAAGAACTACTGCCTCAAGCACCGGCACCCCCTGGACCATGACTGCAGCGGGCCAGGGCATCCCCTCTCCAAAGCAGGGTGAGGGCCTGGGGACTGACGGACTGGCAGGGATGGGGCTGTGCTTGTCAGATGAGTGACAGGGAAGAAGCCGGGCTCCTCCTGGCCCGTTGTCTGGGAGTGCTGCATTCTCATGCTCCCTGCCCTGCATCCTGGGGTATGCTCCAGCAACATTAAGGTTTGTAGAGTCAGCACAGCTGTATACACGATCTCTCCCTCCTGCAGCAAAAGCCACCAGTATGACCCATGGGCTGGTTTTCTCTTGCTTCTTTGCCCAGCTCCTTATTCTGTAGCGGAAGGTTTCTGCCTATCCTAGCACAGTGTTTTGAGGAGACAAATGGCACTTGAAACTCTTGGGCATAGCTGTGCCACAGCCTGGGTGCTGTTGGGAGGAAGATGGGGAGGTAGGTGCCAGGGAGGTGTCTTGCTTATCCAGCTTCATCTCCCTGTGATTTCAGTGCCCAGAGATGGCCTGTGATGGTAAAACGGTTGTGTCCTGTCTGTCCTAGGCATGCTGCAGTTGCAAGAGCCCAGGCATCCTCCTCCAAAACAGTGACTGCACTGAGCAGTGGAGCTGCCCGGCCAGCAGACAGCCCCTCTTCTCCAGCCCCTGCCAGGTATGGCGATGGCTCGACTCGTAATTCTGAGGTGGGCATGACCAGGCTCAGCTTGGCTCCCTGTGGGACACAGGAGCAACAGTCCCCCACTGCCTGTGCATTGGCAGGGCTGTGTACTTGTACCAGGGCTCCCTGCCTTGACAGTAACCCAGCTCCTCTCCTGTTTGCAGGGGAGGCAGAGCAGCTGCGTTGCAGACTCACAGCATCTCCCCCCCAGCTGTCATGCTGCAGAACGGGCTGGTGAGTGGCCTGGTGTGGGCATTTGGTTGGGTTTGGGTGGTCCTGTGCCCTGGGGAGCTACTGCAGCAACTGCTTTGTAACCCATGCTCTGTAGGTGACTGTGGTGCTCCCCAGCTGGGCCTTCCCTGGCAAATAGGGATCCCGGATGCTCAGTGAGGCATCAGAGTTTGCTCTGGTGCCTGTGAATGGCAGCTCTCGGCTGTGCTTGGTGCTCAGCTTTCCCCAAAGGGACAGAGTGCACTGGCTGTTTGCCCTGGCTGTTATCTTCCTGTTCTGCAAGCCGTGGGCAGATGAGGAGGCTGGAAGCTGCTTCCCACTGGTGTTCTTGGCATGCTCTCTGCACTGGCAGGTAGGGCTGCGCTCCCTCAGGCACAGGGAGAGCGCTGCAGGTCTGTTGTCAGCCCAAGGCCTTCACCATGGCTGTGTCTGGCCTTGGAGAGCGGAGTTGCACCCACCCTTGGCTGGGCATGGCTGTGCCTGCTGCGTGTCCCTCAGGGCTGCCTCCTGCCACCTCAGCCAAGCTGGTGACAAGATGTTTTGTTTCAGAGCGAGGAAGAGGCGCTGCAGCGAGCTCTGGAGATGTCCCTGGCAGAGTCAGCACGCAGCTCGGCACATCCACCCAGGTATGGTCCGGGGACATGTGGTGTCACGCTCCAAGCCTACATGTGAGAGGTGCCTGAGGCAGAGTCATGTGGTTCCGGGATAACATTCTTCCCAGCACGTGGCTCTGGATGGTGCCTCTGTGTGGCTGACTGGGGAAAAAGGAAGAGTCCAGAGCTATCGCGGAGCTCTGTTCAGCGAGCAAGCCCTCTGGAGTGCTGGGAGGGTCGGTGAGTGACAGCACACAGTAGGGCGAACTGTTGTCTGACAGCTTGTCAGCTAATGAGTGTGGCCAGGGTGTGACAGAGGTGGGGTAGGAGTGTTCACAGAGGACACCCGGGAGCCCGCCTCCTCAGGCACATTGCCTGGTGCTGCTGAAAGCACTGTCTTACAGACTGGAGTTAATGTGGTTCTCCTTGGCCCGAGGTGCTGGCTGCCAGCCCCAGCCAGATGCTTTGGTCCCTCCCCAGCCCCATGCCTGTTCAGGGTGATCCTCAGTTGCTCCCTGCCCTTAGCTGTCCTGGAGGGTTGCAGTGACAGGAGGTCCTGCCATGCCAAAGGGTGCTGGGCTGGTGAGCCTGGGGAGGCTGAGGCACACAAGGCACCACTCTCTCCAGCAGCACGCAGGAGGAGGAGGATCTGGCACTGGCCCAGGCGCTGTCAGCAAGCGAAGCCGAGTACCAGCAGTCGCAGCGGCAGGTGAGTGAGGCTGGCCGTAGGCTCTGTACTGTGGTGGGGTTGATCCCAGCCTGGCTGTGCTATAATTGGGGTCTTTCCTGGGTTCTGCTTTTTCTGGGCTCTGTCTAGAGTCACTTTTCTCACCAGGAGGGCAGCCTGGCCTGGGGCAGTGGCAGCATGACTGCTGAGCAGACAGCACAGCCTTGGGAACTTGAGCACTGGATGTGCCCTCTTTTAGGATTAAGGAAGGAGCCTGTCTTCCCTTGCTCAGTGTGTGCTTCTTCCCATTCTAGGCACACGGTTCAAAGCCATCCAACTGCAGCATGTCATAGGCAGGGGAGGCAGGGTGTGCCGGTGGACATGGGATCCCGCTTGTGACCTGAGAGGCAGCTCTGGCCTCCCATGTGGATGCTGTGGAATTCTGGCCAGGACAGTGACAACAAGAGCCCCTCACCAGGGACTGCTCGTATCCCTGGGGGCTGTAAGCAAGCCACCAAACACACACTGACACCTCAGCCCTAGTACCCGTATAAAAATTGTGCAGCAAGTTACTGACGTTCCTGGAAGACGATGAAGACTGTGTGGGACGAGGCTGAGCACAGTGACCAAAGCAAGCAGCCCACGGGCATGCACTTAGCCATATCTGCCGCAGCCATGTCTTGGCACTGCTGGGACCGTGGGGTGAGAGCAGAGCCGGCCTGGAGGGGAAGTGAAGTGCCGTGTGGGGACACCTCTGCATGCTCAGACGTACGGCTGGGATGTGGCTGCCTGCTGCAGCAGCAAGGGGCTGGATTGCATGCTCCAGGGAGGGCCATGCCAGCCCCTCAGCAAAGAGTAACTGTGGCTGGGTTGATCTCTCGCTCAGGTATGGTGTGGCTAAATGTGCTGCCTCCCGGCAGCATGAAGGCAGCCTTTTCCCCACAACCCGTGCTCTGGGTGCCTACCCTGCTGTTTGCATGCACAAGAGCACGTTGGGCCTTACCCAACTCAGCTGGGACCCAGGGCCTCTCTGAGACTGAACGGAGCTGTATTTCCTTTATGGTTTAATTTAACAAGGGCCATTAACTCAAAAGCACCCTCAGCTGTGACTTGACTGTGCTAGCATTGCTCACACAGAAAGACTGCAGCTGCCTTCCTGCTGCTGGCTGCTCCTCTGCTGCCCTAAACTATCCCGAGGCCCTATTAATTGCTGCTGGGGCAGGAACACCTCCTTCCACCTGTGCTGCACGGCATCCCCTCCTGGGGAGCAGCAGCATGGAACCCCTTCTTGCCAACAGCCCTGAGCCTGGAGGCAGCCCTTCCTTGCTGGTGTTTGGAGGCAGGAGCTGTTCCCCTGGGTGGGGACTTGTCCTGCTGGCTTGTTGTGGGGGTGGGGGGGTGGTCTGCAGCTGGGCAGAGTGGTGCTGCTTTCCCATCCACTCTCCAGTGCTTCCCTGCTGGAGCCACTCCTGCCTGTGGGGCTGGACCTGGTTCTGCACAGGGCTGGGCTGTCTTGCAGCTGAGGGGAGGGGGTTGTCTGCTGCCATGGCGTCCCTGGGGCGGGAGGTGGGCTCAGGCTGGGCTGAGAGAATGCTGACATTTGTCAAAGTGCTGCTTGGGGGAAAATAAAAGCATAGCGCAAGGTGCAGAGGTGCTTTGGGGGAGTGGCTGGTTGGTGTCCATCTCTGTGGATGAGGGCACAAGGAGGTGCAAGGAAGGGTGACAGGGTTGGGGGGGTAAAGTGGGCACCAGCTGTTCTTCCCTTGGCATGCAGCCCCCTGCTGTGCTCAGCTCTTTGTGCAGGAATGGGGCTGACAGCCTGCTCTGCCCCTCACCTGCATGAGCCCAAGTTGCTCAACACTCTGGTAGAGCTGCTGGTGGCCCAAGGTGGACCCCCTTGCCGAGAGCACAGGCCCCTCGGGGGGTATCCTGCAGGCGCGTACCCTGCCCAGAGCACACAGGCACAGAGCTGGGAAGGACCTGGTTTAAGAAAATACACAACAGCAAAAGAAATGTGTACAAACGTAGTGGAGTGTCCAACCCAGCCCCTGCAGGCTCCTGGGCCACACAGGGCCCTGCAGCTGGCAAAGGGGCTCCCTGGCAGCGCCAGGGCCTGGGCCCTGGGTCAGTGTCACAGCAGAGCCCCCATTCATGCTCACGGACCCTTCTTGCTGCCTGGGGGCTTCTCGGTGTGGCGCTCCTTGCTCTCGCCCTCCTCACCAGCCTGCTGCTGCAGCCACATGCTGGCGTACACACCACCCTTCTGCAGCAGCTCCTCGTGCCTGGGGGGAGAGCATGGCGGGGGTACAGGGTCCTGAGCTGGCCCCAGAGCCAGGGAGGGGGTCCCTGCAGGCAGACAGCACCAAGCTCTCAACCTGCACTCACCTCCCTCGCTCCACAATGCGCCCGTCCTTGAGAACCAGGATCTGGTCTGCGCCCACCACGGTGGAGAGCCTGCAGGGAAAGGCAAGGTGGTGGTGTGGTTCAAAGGGGAGAGGGGCTGGGGGGGTTTGCACAGTGCAAGGTGCCGCAGTCGCAGGGACTGTCACCTCCAGGTCTGCGAGTCCCTCTGCAGGGGGCTGGCCAGCTTGGAGGGCTGAGCACATCCCACACCAGCCCTTTCCCCTGTCCTTACCTATGTGCAACAACGATGGTGGTGCGGTGGGCACAGACCTCGGCCAGGGAGGCCTGGATGTTCCTCTCAGTCTCCGTGTCAAGTGCAGATGTGGCCTGCGGGAGGGGCAGGGAGTGAGGAAGTGATGCGGGCAGTGCAGGCAGCTGCCGGGGCAGGGGCTGCTGCAGAGCAGGGCAAGGCTGGGCTGGGGGCTGTTGCCGTTACCTCATCCAGCAGGATGATGCGGGGACCCTTCAGGATGGTGCGTGCGATGGCGACGCGCTGCTTCTCCCCTCCGCTCAGCTTCAGCCCCCGCTCCCCCACCTGGGTGTTGTATCCTGCAGGCACAAGGGCAGAAATGTGCTGTGCTCATGCCCTCTGAGACAGGGATGGGGACCAGGGCTCTGCTGTATGCAGGGTCCTGCCAGGACCACGCAGCCACCTGGCACAGGCTCAGCCCATCCCTGCCCAGGGGCTGATTTAGCCCTGGAGAGACAGCAGGGAGAGGCAAAACAAGGCCCAGGGTCGCGCAGGTGTCCCCATGGAGAATGTCACCCAAGGACACCTGTGAGGTCAGCTACGAGGTCATGGGGGACCCTGGGACGGCAAGGGGGGGTCAAGGAGGGGACCAGGGGGGGTCTCACCATCGGGGAAGGAAAGGATGCGGTCGTGAATGTCAGCAGCCCGGGCTGCCTCCTGCACCTCCTGGTCAGTGGCCAGGATGCGTCCGTAGCGGATGTTGTTGGCGATGGAGTCGTTGAAGAGCACTGTGTCCTGGGGCACCACCCCGATGTGAGTGCGCAGCGACGCCTGCTTCACCTGGACAGGCGGAGGGGGGGGGCTGCTCAGCCACACACACTCTGCAAAGGCACCCCCCCCTCAAACCCAATCCTACCCCTCAGCTATGAGCCCAGCGTCCCACTCCTCGTGGAGTGTCTGCTCCAGGGTCCCCCCGGGCTCAGATGCACCCGGCGGGGGGGACCCTGCCAGCACCCCGGCCCTTCCCGGGGAGCCCTGGCCTGTCTCCAGCACTTCAGCGCAGTCACCCCATGCACCCCACTCCTTGCACAGACTTCAGCCTTCAGAGGGGCTGTGGGGGCTGTGCACCTCACCCCTGCCCTAGGGAGATGCCAGTGCCTGCACCGAGCAGTGCTGTGAGGCCCAGAGGAGCTCTTGCATCCCCCCTGCTATGCTAGTCCCTGGAGGCCTCCCGCCTCACCTGGGAGATGTCCTGCCCATCGATGCGGATACAGCCGCCCCACACGTCGTAGAAGCGGAAGAGCAGGCGGATGATGGTGCTCTTCCCCGAGCCTGATGGTCCCACCTGCACACAAAGGTACAGGGACTTGGAGACACCAGAGACTCCCCGCTGCCGGAGGCCAGGGGCTGGGCAGGGAAGGGCCAGCCCTGCTGGGGGTCCGTACTTCTGCCCCCATACTTCTCAGCACCTCTTCCCCCATCCCACCCTCCAGCAATAAACCCACACCCAAGGTCCTGCTCTCACCAGGGCCAGGGTCTGCCCGGGCATCACAGAGAAGGAGACGTCCTGCAGGATTTCCTTCCTGGGAGAGGGAGATGGAGAGGGGCTTAGGGCCACCTGCCCTGCCCCATGTCCCTCTGCCAGGCCCCATAGCTCAACCTGTTCTACTTTGCCACCCCATGCCCGCCGCCCCATACCCATCCATGTAGCTGAAGTGCACATTCTCAAACTCGATCCGCCCGGCCTCCAAGCGCAGGTCACCAGCATTCACCGCATCCTTCACCTGCCGGAGGGTCAGACGCAGCCTCAGAGCCAGCCCCTCCCCAGGACAGCACCACGGGGCTGTGCCAGGGAGCGGGGTCCGGGAAGGTGGCACCCACTTCCTGCTCCTCATGGAAGAGCTCGAACATGTTCTCCATGTCCACGAAGGAGTTCTGGATCATCCTGGAAGGGGGTGAAGACCAGAGGGAAGGGTTTGGGGGAGCACATCCCAACCGAGGTGCCCATGGGGAGGGGCACCCCAGGCACACCCACAGCTCCCAGTGTTACCTGTAGTAAGTCCCAAACCAGTTGAGCGGCGTGTAGAGCTGGATGATGTACGTGCCGAAAAGGACAAAGTCTCCCACCTGAAAAGGACAGGAGAGAGGTGCCCATCACCACCAGCCCTGTGGCCCCACCTCAGGCAGGGGGCTGCCCAGGCTGGTACCAGCCTTACCTGCAGCTTGTTTTCGGTAACGAAGTAGGCACAAAGCAGGGACCCTGCCAGCAGCCCCAGGCCGATGACCAGGTTCTGGGTCTGGTTGAGGAGGCCCAGCGAGGCACTGACCTTCCACTCCGAGACCTGGAAGAGTCAAGGTCCTTGGGGATGCTGCTGCCTCCAAACCAGACCCACGGTGAGCTCCATCCTTCCCGCAGGTGTCCATGAGGCTCAGCTCCTTCCCCCCCCCGACTCCTCCACTGGTGCTGAGCGCCCTGTACCTGGTACTTGATGATGGCATCATTAAAGCGGTTCACCTCGTAGCTCTCCGCGTTGTAGTACTTCACCTGCAGGATGCAGAGCCATGGTCAGTGCACAGATCAGCCCCTCCAGGGCCAGGCAGTGCTCAGTGACACCCCTCCCCCCACCCCCCATCTATGGTACCGTCTCAAAATTAAGGAGGGAGTCCACGGCCCGGGACTTGGCCTCGTTGTCCTGTGTGTTCATGTCCCGCCGGTACTTGGTCCTCCACTCAGTGATGAAGATGGTCAGAGCTGCGGGCAGGAGGGGGCTGCGTCAGCAGGCACCCACTGCCCCACAGCCTGGCACAGCACCCCTGCACCCTGAACCCCACTTACTCAGGTAGAGGCTCATACACACGAAGATGATGAGGCCAAACCAGGCGCTGAAGACCGAAGTGAAGTAAACAATGCTGATGACGATGTCCGCAATGGTGGGGACGATGCTGAAGACAATGTAGCTGGGGATGGAAAGGGGGATGGTGCATCAGCCTGGCCTGGTGGGGCTGCCCAGCCACCCCCCACCTGCCGCAGGCATGCTCTGACCTGAGCAGGCTGTTGATGCTGCTGGTGCCCCGGTCCACGCTGCGCAGGACCTCGCCAGTGCGACGCCCCAGGTGCCAGCGCAGGGACAGTGCGTGCAGGTGGGCGAAGAGCTGCACCTGCACCTGCCGGTTGGTGAACTGCTGCACCCACACCCACAGGAAGGTGCGCAGGCTGCTCATGAAGCCTGTGGAGCCTGCAAGGTGCCATGGGATGGTCAGCGGGGACCAGCACCACCGGAGCATTCAGCTAACTCAGAAAGCCCCGCTGGGAAAGAGGGTATTTGGGATGGGGCCCTGCTGCTGTCCCCAGCCCGGGACCAGCCACGTTGCTGCTCCCAAGAGACCAGCAGTGACGGGGGTATACGGGGATCCCGTCCGCCCCAGCCCCGGCACAATGTGCCCCATGGTATCTCTCCCAGTGCCCATTCCTTCCCAGCGGTCCTTACCAGCACCTCCACCCTGCAGGAACTTCAGCCCCACGTAGAGACAGACAGTCCAGGCCAGGGTGCTCCAGGGAGCACCCTCCGTCAGCTCATTCACTGGGGAGAGAGCGGCACAGGTCAGGGCCGAGGGGCAGAGAGCATCGCTGCATGCCCCCCACGGGAACCAGCCCCAGCCCCACTGCTGGTCCCTGACCCCCTGGACCCTGCTCCTGCCAGGTCCCTGCAGCCCCCAAGGTCACTCGTGACACCTCCCAGCACTTGGTGAGGCTGTCGTCAGCCTGATGCCAAGCTCCAGGCACCTCACCAATGTTCTTGTAGTAGATGGGAACGAAGACGTTGATGGCCCGCTCCAGCCCCATGAGTGCCATGCAGAACAGCACCAGCCCCTGCAGCAGGTGGTTGCCCCTTGGCCACATGTATGGCACCAGCAGCCGCAGCTTCCTCCGGAAATCCTTCCAGGTGGAGGTGGTCCTGCCAACATTGGGCAGGAGTGGCTGGGGAAGAGCAGAGCGAGGGGTCAGCACCCTGGCACCCCAGCCCAGCTGGCAATGGCCCCAGGGTACAGCCCACCAAGAAAATCAGCCCCGTGCTCCCAGGATCCCAAATCCATCCTCCCAGCAAGGCTGCATCCTGCTGACAGCAGGCAGGGAGCTTGGGCAGCCCTAAACCTCGCTCCTCCCCAGTCTCCTGAAGATGCTGATCCCAGGGCAGCTGGATTTCCATTTTGTTCTCAGCACCTCACCAGCCATGTCCCCAAACTGCTCCAGCCCCCGGACTCACCTGGCTGTTCTCCACATCCCGCTCCTCCTCGTTGACCAGCAGCATGTAGGGCTTGTGGGGCAGCCCCGGGGCCTTCATGCCCAGGATGAAGAGCACAAACGTGCAGATGTAACGCAGCAGCCACAAGCCGAACTGCACCTGGATGGAGATCTGGGGGTCAGCGCTGCAGCTGGCCCCTGGCACAGCCCAGCTGAGCACAAGACTGGCATGAGCTGAGAGGCAAGGAGTGGGGCATGGGGATGGGGTGCAGTGCAGCCAGGGGAGAGGGGACACCCGACGGTGCTCAGCAGGACCCCCTGGCTGAGCACAGCACCTCAGGCAGCACCCAGACCCCTTCTTTCCTCCCTCCCTGCCGCATCTGGCTCTGTGCCCTCCAGCTTGGAGTGCCCTTACTCTGGGGGGAGCAGGGGGGGTAAAGAGATGTGGAGGGCAGGCAGACATCCCCTGCCTCTGCACCTGGTGCAGAAGTGGGAGCTGAGCCAGATGGGGGCATGGAGAGATGTGCAATAGCTGGGCTCGGGGCTGAGACATGTGGCAGATGCGTGGTTGCAACTCGTGGGTGGGTGCACACCCACAGCATGGCAGGACACAGCATGCACATCCCAACAGAGCACCACGATGCTGCAGCGCCCACCCCCACAAAAGGCTCCGTCCCCCTTCCCTGCCCACAGCACCCCAGCCCACCTTCTGGTTGGAGTCCTCCAGTGCCCACCACCACAGCGGGCTCCTCCAGCACACCAGGGTCAGGTTCTCAGCGGCGAAAGCCAGTGCCCAGAAGAGGAGGAGGACAGTGCCGTGGCCCCGTGTCCGGTCGTGTGCCAGCACCCGCGTATGCTCCAGATGCAGGAGGGCGACGGCGCAGCCCCAGCTGAGGGCCCAGAGGCAGGTGTGCAGCACCATGTACCCATAGAGCCGTCCTGGCCCCCCCACTTGCCACAGCAGCCCACCGAAGGGCTGCAAGGCCAGCAGCAGGGACAGCAGGACCTGGCCGCGGTAGAGGCGGGACTGGGGAATGTACTTGGGCTCCATGGTGCGGCCGAAGCGGACATAGCAGGTGTACTGCACGGCACCCAGCAGCAGGCAGACACTCAGCAGGACAGCTGGCACCAGTGTGAAGAAGAAGCAGGGCTGGAAGCCCTGATGGACCCAGGCCTGGGCAATGGAGTTGTTGCCCTCACAGTAGCCTCCCAGCACCACCATCCTGGCAGGTCACCAGCTGCGGAGAGAAGAGGGGCTGGAGCAAGGTCTCAGGATGGGCTGATGGGTACAACTGTAAGGAGGGACCCACAGTGGGATGGCATGGCCAAGCAGAGGGCGGCACTCATAGGGACAGGGGCAAGCACCCCTGGATACAGACACACGGGACATGCTGCATGCAACACTCGCACAGCCATGTGTGCAAGCAGGGCCAGCTTTGCATGGGGATGGACATGAGCACCACAGCAGGATCTGCCTGTAGGCCCTGGCAATGCCCTGCACGGGGAGGGGGCAGGTAACACTGCCCTGGGCCCCCCGGCGCCACCTGGGCCCTTAGGGATGCACGCGGACATGGGGGGCAGTGGAGACCGCCGGGACAGGAAGGTGAAAGGTGCCGGGACCGGTCTTGAACCGGGGGGGGTGGGGGAGCAATGGGG
>VZSC01000291.1:93780-104500 GCA_013398225.1 Steatornis caripensis | reverse complement strand
AGAGATGGGACCGGAGAGGCGTCGGTGGTGTGGGGTGAACCCCCGGGCCGGGGGTGGGGATGGGGCCCCGAAGCCCAGGCGAGTGTTATCGCCGTCGCAAGCCAGGCCTGCGGCGCTGCGATAGCCCCTGCCGCCCCAGCGAGGGCCCTGCCCGCCGCAGAGGTCAGGCAGGACAGGGCGCTGCCCTCCCGCGGATAAATATAGCCCCTGCCCCCCCCCGCCGCGGTCCCCACCGGCCGGGACCGAGCTCAAGGGAGCTCCCAGCAGGAGCTGCCGGCCTGCACCTCGCAGCCTCCTGCCGCCATCGGAGGCCGCAGCTTAGCTGCCTTCCTCGGCCCACCCGTGCCATGGCTGGGGCCAGGTGGGCTGCACAGTGCCACAGGGCGAAGGGAGAGTCGGAGGCAGACAGGGACGATAGAGCCCATCTTTATTAGACGGCTAGACAGCTGTACAGCAAGGGCACAGGGCTGTGACACCACGCCCTCCACAGACCCCCGCGCCCACACGCCCCGGGAGGAGATGAGGAAGAGCGGCTTGCCATGCACATGGGACACCGACGACACAAGTACAACATGCGGCAAGGACTCGGGCCTGCTCGTGCCCAGCCTATCCCTCCTGCCAACCCTGGGAAAGGCCCAGACTTTTCTCCCCTGCCCCAGGTCACTGCCAGCCTTAGCCGCTCAGCTCTGAGATCAGCAGCAACTCCCCGGGGAAGCCCACACGAGGCATCCCACAGCCCCCGGGGAGGCTCACCTCCGTGCACGGCAGCAGCCGGGGTGCCATGGGAAGCCACTGGAAAGCTTGGGTTGCAGGGGAATTTGCTTTCAGTTTCCTTTCACCGTGCCACACCAGGCCCAAGCCGGAGCTGCTGTGGGGTTAATGCAGCTGCTCCTCTGTGAGAGGACCCCAGCAGCACCCAGGTCCACGGCGCGCAGAGCTCCTGCCTGGCTCAGTCCTGACCCTATCTCAAGCCCCACTTCAGCACACGCCCTTTAGTCTCTTACAGACCCCGGAGCAGTCACAGCTCTGGTCCATCCCACCCTATGGCAACAGGGAACCCGCCACCCGCCAAGAGCCTGCCCCTGCGGGAGCACCCTGGCCCTGCTCCTGCCCTGGCTACCCCTGTGCGGGCACCCCTGCAGCGCTGGGAGCAGCTGGGTTATCAGCATGTGCCCAGCCTGGGCTCAAAGGGCAGAGGGCGATAACCCTGGCAGGGGAAGAGAGGCAGCCCTGGACAGCAGGGATGGCAGAGGAGGGCCTGCGGTGCTCAAAGAGGGCACAGCAAAACAAGCGGCCCCTGCCCGAGGGAAGGGGAGGGAGGGAGAGGAAAGCAAAGCCTGGCGGGAGTTAGCTGGGATGTAGATCCTCACAAGCTGCTGCAGGAAGAGAAGAGAGGGAAACCAGGATGGTGGGAAGGTCTTGTGTGAGGCCACGCTGCACAGCTGGGAGCCTGATCTCCCACCACCCCAGGGCTGGGATGGGGTTTGCCTCCCCCTCCTGGGCTCAGGGCACCCCTCCTCACCCCGACCAGGCCCGAGCCGGCTGCTTGGCTATATCGTCTCCACAGCAGCCAAAGCCGTGTTGCAAGCAAAAGGGTGGTTTCAGGAGGGAAGAAGGAGCTGGGAGCCCCCAGGTGAGACGCGAGATGCACCGAAGCCTTTGCCTGGGGAAGAGGAAAGGCCCAACACCGCAGAAACAGGCACATCAGGAGGACAGCCCCAATGCACCACAGTCTGGTCACTGGAAAAGGCCTTTATCATGCCTAGGGGGTAGGGAACCAATACACAGAGCACAAGACCTTCAGAGTGGGCTCTGAGGGGGCTGTGAGCACTCCCGGGAGACACCAGGCTGCCCCACCTCGGGGTCTCTTTGGCACTGCAGGAAGGCCCACTATCAGCTCGCATTCCATGGGTGCTGCGCAGGGGGGGAGGATGTTGCCGCCCTAGCCCAGAGGCACAGCACACAGGCTGCCAGCTGTAATGGACGTCAGGGGTCCAGAACTTCCACCCCACCAACCCTTCCCTGTGTGCAGAGGACAGGCCAGCTCTTGTGAGAGTCAGGGAAGAGCTGCAGCATCCCCGGGATCCTGGCCAGAGCTGTTCCCATCAGCTCCAGAGCCCACCCCTAACCACACCGGCGCCAGCCAGGGCCATTCCTGCTACAAGGTGGTGGAGCAGTGGGGTGGGAGACTGCCCCACTGCTGTCCTGCTCCACGCTGAAGGGCAGAACACTGGTCCTCTCCAGAAGAGCAAACACGGTTCTGGGCCCCTCCTCAGGGCTGCAGGCAGGGCAGGCGTGGTGCTACAGGCTGAGCTAGACCCCGCTTCAACAGCTCCTGCCTTCATTGTGGAGGCAGGTCCCAGCTCCGGGTGGACATCTGGAGCTGGTGCCATCTCACATCCCTTTGAATAGCAGCTGCTGCTGCCACCTCCAAGCCAGTCCACAGCTCCCCACTGCTAGTCCCGTCACGTCAGCTGTCGCAGACTCTGCAGCGATCCTCCGACACGGACGACACAGATGTGAACACAGACACATGTATGTACTCACACACGCATTCACCCCACAAGAGTCAGAGTGGCATTGACTTGACACACGGCTGGACACAAAGTGCCACCGCAAAGCCGCCGTCCTGGCAGTTTTGTCTCTTCGGCAACTGATGGCAACAAAATGGCACCCGGGACTATCCTGTCCACTCAGGACTGGAGAAGAATCAGGCTGATGCCACATCCCGCTGCCCAGCCAGCTCCCAGTCGGCAACCCCCATGAGATCCCCAGTCTACAAGGCTATACCTGCAAGACAGAGAGGGGACGCGGCACCTATCGGGACCATCCTAAGTACACATTTCCCTTCTCAGCCACAGCCTTCACCCCTACCTTGTGGATCTGCGGTGGAAGCTCATCCTCTGAGCTCTCCTCCGGCACAGGCTCTGGGTGTCTCGCTGACTGCCCATCCTCAGCCCAGCCTCCCAGTGGGAGGCGGGAGAAGTGTGATGGGGCTCTGTGCACTGTGCCTGGGTCTGCAGGAGAGGCGAGAAGGAAGATAAGCTACCTGGGGGACAGTCAGTCTTCAGTGGCAGGCAGGCTGCTCAGGCCAGTCCATACAGGGCATCGGATATGGGGCTGTGACCGGGAGCCTAGACTTCTGCCCTGGCTCACGTACCTGTGATGCCACCGTATCGCCGCTGGAAGCCGGTCTGCAGTGTGGCCGTCTCGTCAGCAGGCTGCCGCGGTGAGGAGAAGGGGTAGCTGGCAGAGCGAGGGATAGGTATGGCGGCACCCTGCTGCGCATCCAGCTCCTCATGGGCGCTCTCCCCACTCTCGTCGCTCTCTCGCCGGTGCCAAGTGTGCCGCTCAGGCTCCAGTTGGGCGTGCTGCTTGTGCAACTGCAGGCCAAAACATGAGTGAGTCAGCTGTGTGGGAGAGCCCAGATGCCCGAACACACCCTCTCCCCAGCACTGTACGCACACGGGTCTCCACTCTCAGTCACACTGATATCCCAGTCACTCCAGACAGGGTACCCCAGTCCTGCCTGCCCTGGTCCCGGATGCCTCCAGCTGGCCCAGCTCCAGGCTGCTCACCTCGTGCATGTAGAGCGCATGGAGACTCATTTCAGTGGAGGCGTATTCCGACAGGATCATGCTCTGTAGCTGACCCTCCCAAGCGCTGCTCCCCGAACTCACGGTCCTTGCATCGGCACTGCCATGGGACACACAAATGGTGTTTGCTGCCCAGGAGCCCCCCACACCGCTCAGCCCCTCTTCTGCTCTAACAACAGGTTTGCAGCGATCCACTCCTGGGCCGGGTAGGCACATGCCCTGTGTAGCATCTCCCCAGACGCACAAGGTGACTAGCCCTGCTATGGCACTGCCTCTTCCCTACCAGGTATTTCTCACCACAGCAGTACCTACACGAGAACACCAGAATCCCAACACTGTCCTTTGGGGCCAGCCTAAGCACCTGGGCCTAACTCTGCTTATGAACATGCCCGTTGCTGATCCAGGCTGCAGAGATAAATGCCATCGTGCATCTAGGATAACAGGATGGCAAGCAGACAAGGCTTTAAGGAATCTGCATGGAGTCCCGCCACCCCTCTCCAGCCTGCAGCTTACCCAGAGACTGTCATGGCACTGGCGCCCCGAGGCTGGGCTCCCTCTCCATCCCTTCCTGCCGTCTGGAAGCCACTGGGAGGCTGCTGGGCAGACTGGAGCGGGGAGAAGGAACGCAGGGCCGAGGCCACTTCGGAGAGATGGCGGGAGGCCTGTCCATCCCGGCCCATGTGGAAGCCCAGTGCCGAGGAGCCCGCTATCACATTGGCAATCAGGCTGTGAGGCTGTAGAGTTGAAAGGGAGAGAATCACTGTCCTGTGCAGACCTGGAGGGCTGATCCCCACCAGCAATACAGGACTGAGGCACCCCAGCTCTCTCAGGCCCTCTCCCACCTCACAGGGCCCCAGGACAGCCTGCTGCCTTCTCTAGAAACCCAGCAACAGTCCCAACTCCTGCTGATCTCTCACATTTGCATCCTCAGATACAGCCCAGGCAAGAGCAAAGTTGCCCGGAGGCCCGATTATCAGTTTGCCAGCACCCAGCAAGCACCCCAAGAACGCCCTGCATCCCCCTCAGCCTGAGCACCTCAGACTCCGACTGCAGGGACTGGATGGAGCTGAAGAGGGCGTTTTCGGGGAGCACAGCCTGCTGAGCCAGCGCCACGCTGCTGTCCCGGTGCACGCGCTCCTTCAGGAAGCCGATGAAGGCCGTGCTCTCACGCGGCGGCTGCCACTTGGGGTTGGTAATGGCAAAGTGCATGAGGGACAGCTCCGTCTTGCCGTCCTCAGCCTGCTGGTAAATGGAGGCCTCCGTCTTTCCTGCTGACATCCACTGCGGAGCACAGACAGGTAATGAGGGACATGATCTGCTTTACACCCCTGCCAGGCCTGGGAATCCTGCAACCAGTCTGGGCAAAGCACGCAACACCCAGCATAAGCTGGGCCATGCCTCCACACGTAGCAGGCGCTACACCAAAAGCCCCACAGTAGTTCAGCCCTCACAGCCTGGGGAACCAGCAGCAAGCGCAGTGTCTTCCACCTCCACCCCATACATCGCTGCAAGGGAACTGGAGAGATGGGGACTAGTCACAAAATACAGAGATGCAAGCCTCATCTTGCACTCTCCAGCTCACAGCAGGAGCAGTTATAGCTAACAAATTACTGTTCTTAAAAGCTTCCTGCCACAGCGAGTCCACCCCCTCCCTATTTCATGTCCCTGTCACTAGGGAGTCTTTCCTGTCAAGTAACCTAAATTCCTGGGCACAAGAAATAGATGGATCCCCTTTCTCTCCACCATAGATTTTACACAATGGAAAATGCTTCCCGTCTCCCCAAGGCTGCCTCTGCCCTGGGCACAAGCAGTCCCACTTCTTTAAGTCAGTTCTCAGTGGTCACGCTTTCTAAATGTCCAAGTATCTGCATTCCTCTCTCCTGAGGACAGGACTCTTAGTTGTGAAGACAGGCAAGGACATCAAATAAAGAAATGACAAAGCCTGGTTCACAAAATATCAGGTTAACAACCACAGCTGGGCCACAAGAGTCTTCTGGGGCTGGTGACCTGTGTTGGCAGCCTCAGACACCCAGCAGAGAGGCAGGTGGCAGGGCTCGGCTGTGGGCTGCCAGGACCAGCGAGTTACGGCCTCTCATGGGTCTAAGGGACCAGACATGCTGGCAAGCAGCCCAGGCTGCTCTCCCACCACCCATGGGACCTACCGCCGGGTGGCCATGCTGGCGCACGTCCATCTGGGCAAAGGAGCAGGTGTCACCCACACCCACCACCTCCACAGTGAAGTTGCGGAAGAAGTCAACGATGTCCAAGGACTTGGGCCGCAGGCAGACAATAAGGATCAGAGGGGTGATGATGGGGCTCAGGAGCTCCTCCAGGATGAAGACCTGAGCACAGAGGCAATAGGCTCAGCACAAGCTTGAGGATGTCAAAAAACCCGCAGCCCCAAAGGCAGCACCCAGCTCCAGCCCTCCATCTTCTGGGGCAGGGTGTCTCCAAGAAAGCTGCCTTGTTCCTCTGCCAGCTCAGGAGCTGCTCGGCTCTCCAGCAGCTTCTCCCTCCTGCAGGGATGGGGGCAAGTCCCCATCCCGGCCCCGTGCAAGCCAAGCTCACCGCTTTGTACTGGAAGAGTTGGGCAAACTCGTCCCTGGTCTCATAGCGGTGGGCATTGCCCTGCCAGTGGTCAGGCATGTAGTGGATGTGCGCCAGGATGACTCGCAGCAGCTGCTCTGGACAAAACACCAGGTGCTGGTCAGGGATGAAAGACCTGTAGGACACGACAGGGAAACATTACAGCATCACACCTCAGTTCCTGGGAGATCTCATCCTGGGAGGGCAGGATGACTGGCCCGTATCACAGCTCCACCTATAGCCTTCACACCCAAGCCAAGCCTTCCTGCCAGCCCAGCCCTCTACAGCAACACCCCTCGTATC
The DNA here is from genome assembly GCA_013398225.1 of Steatornis caripensis. Lineage (NCBI taxonomy): Eukaryota > Metazoa > Chordata > Aves > Caprimulgiformes > Steatornithidae > Steatornis > Steatornis caripensis. Next base: position 98,015 of record VZSC01000291.1, on the reverse strand, counting down.
ATACAACCACTGCACCCAAGATTATGGTTATCCCCTTGTCCTGCCTGCTCCGACTCTCCCCGGCTGTGCCCTTCACTCAGGCAGATTCACGTCCACTTGCAGCCAAAGAGCACGTTTGCATGGATGGTTGTCAGCCCCGCTGCTCCCCACAGCACTGCCAGGAGCACAGGGGCACCACAGACCCACCTCACCTGCACACCGTGATGCCCACCCCGAGCAGGGTGACTGTGGTCAGGACGTGCTCGACCGCCAGCACGTCCTCATCATAGATGGTGAGAGCAATAAGCACAGCAAGGATGGAGCCAGCAAAGAAGGCCACGTTCTTGGCCACGATGGTGAGGAGCGGGGAGATAAAGCAGTTCATGTACTTGGAAGCTGGCTTGTACCCCTTGCTGAGACGTGAGTGCAGTTCGTGGTCCAGCTCGTTGAAGTGACGGAGGTAACAGCGGCCATAGAGAGACCAGCAGCGAGCACCCAGGCTGCCTGGCTCCCGCTTCAGGATCTCCGTGTAGCTAAAGAAGGCATAGAGGATCTGCCAGATAAGGATGAGGGGGCAGAGGAGGAAGTTAGCAATGCCAATCCAAAGGATGCGAGTGCTGAGCTTCTCGGCCAGCTCCAGGCGATTCCCGGCCCGCTTGTACTCGGCCTTCAGGCTCCACTCATTCTCAAAGAGGGAGCCGGGCCCCCAGAAGAAGATGAGCTCAAAGTTGTACTTGAGCCCACGCGTGTAGAAGACTGTGTCTCCCAGCAGCGGCAGGCGGAAGCGGATGGGCAGCAGCGACTTGTTCACCATGGCCACCATGTAGTTCTTGAAGCGGAGAATGCGGTGGTAGATGTCCAGCTCTGTCAGCTCCTTCTTGTGGATGCAGATCTGGTGCTCCTTCTGGATCTGCACAATGCGGGCCTGCACCTCCTGCCAGGTGTAGTACGGCAGGGTGGACTGGAAGGGGGCAAGTGGCAAGGTTAGGGGCAGGATGTGCCCAGGGACAGAGGCTGGGCTGAGCCCACAAAACCAGCAGGTCCCAGCGCACCTCGGGGTGCTGACAAGGCACATGTAACACCCAGACGTGAGGCACCTCCCTGCATTGCTTCAGCCTGTGGCGAGCAAACCCCATACCTTGCCCCAGTGCCCTTTACCCCTAGGTTAGCGCAGGTGACCGTTTCCCAGCCACTAACGTGCCAGCTGCCTTAGAGGCACGAACACAGCTCCAGGCCTCCCTGAGTTGCCATTTGGCGTCAACAGGGGAAGGGACTTAAGCAGCATCCCAGAAGGAGCCTGTGGAAAAGCTGGGGACAAATCAAGCCTCTTGGCTCACCCCACCTTTCTCAAGACACAGCCTCTCCTCAAAGGATGACCACACACCTGATGTTTTCCACGACAGCAAGGACTCTGGACTAGGATATACGTGCAAGCCTCAAACCCCATCTTTGACACACCGATCTCCAGTGTGGTCTTCACCAACTAGGTAGCTCCATGCCTCAGTTTCCGCCCGCCCCCCCTCCCCCCAGTAAACAGGGAAGATGACGCTGTCCACAACCCAGGGATTTATGAGGATATCCTCACTTGTGCCTTCTCTGTTGAAAGGCATCACAGAACAGGCCCTTACAAAAGAATAAACATATTGGGTGGCAGATGGCAGAGGCGTGTGCCAGCAGGCAGAGAGGCAGGCTGGGCAGAGAGGGGTTAACAGCAGCTAAGTTGGCTGCTGGAGAACAGGCTGAAAGGAGACCTGTGTGGTTATGGAGCAGAAGGAAGAGCCCTCAGTGAAGCTAGCTCCAGAGAGGAATGAAGGCGAGCTGCTGCTCACTACCCAGCAAACGCCTCCCGCATCCTTTAGCAGCCCCGCACGAGTTCCTTGGCCCAGCTACTTACCATGGGGATTTTGAGAGCATTGATGTAGAAAGAGTGAATCTCCCAGTAGCAGCAGATGTTGTAGATAAATTTGACAAGTCGGTGAATCCAGAAAACCCCAGCTATCACCAGGATGCAGATGAGGAAGCTGTTTGCCTGGATTCTGCAAGGAAGAAGAGGCAAGTAGTGGGAGACAGGCCCAGGCAGGCACCCTGAGAACCTGAGAAAGCAGGAGCAGTGGCTAACATGCCCTCCTTTGCCCCTACCTTGCACTGCAGACATTTGGAGGCAGGAAGGCATCCGGCAGAGTCACCTTAATGGGCTCACTGGGATGCTGGCTGTGATTTACCGCTTTGTTGGCAAAAAGGATGTCATAATCAACACAGCTGATAAGAAAGGTGGTGAATGCCACCACAAAGATGAACTGCCTGTGAAAAAAGGGAGCAGGCGTCAGAGAATCGCCTTTCTGCCCCTCAAAACACAAAGCAGGCAGGGTCACACATCACAGAGATGCACTCCCACAGTCACGGCAGCAGGAAAGCTCAAGGGCACCAGTTCCTCAAAGTGGAGTGCAGGTTTGGGGCACGGAAAAACCTAATGAAGGGGAGATAGGACAACTGTAAAGGGAACCCTCCCACCCACCCAGCTGCAGGAGCTCGGCAAATCCCTGTGGCTGTTCCCTGGCAGCTGCCACAGCCCCAACAGAGGGGGAATCTGCACTTACATGAGCTCAAAGATCTCTCCAATGAGCATGCAGGTGAAGCCATTCTTCTGATGCAGATTATAGACGTGAAAGCCACAGTCAAGGAGAACAGTCTAGAGAGTCCTTCCCTCTGAGGAAGGACGGAGATGCTTCTGTCCACTGGCACGTGCAGCTCCCCAGACAAGGCTCCCTCCACCACTAACAGAAAACCCCCTCCCACTCCTACTCATAGGTAAGCTGGTTCTCCACTGCAGGGAAACACACTGCCCAGGTAAAGCACAGCCGGTATAAGAGGATGTGGCTCCATCCAAGCTCCCTTCTTCCGCCACCCAACTCTCAGACTGGGGTCTGTCCCAGCACAGAGCAGAAACTCAGCCTGCCCTCAGGCCGTGCAATGGTGGGCAGGGCAGGACAACACAGAGATGAGCAAAAATGCTTTTAACACCCTCAACACCTGTGACCGCTACCGCCTGCTCCAGATTGCCGGCAATGTGGTTAGCATAACTAACACTATGACAAGCAGCCATTCTCTGTGACCAAGCAGGTCACCTGTTAGTTCCCTTTCCCTCATTATCAGGCCCTAAAGGTCCTGTGAACCAAGTAGATTCGTTCACAAACCAAACAGATTTCTTCTTGCCCTCCCTACCGGCCTCAAGATTCCCGGATGCCAGGCCGATTACTCCCTTCCTTGCTGGCCTTGAAGGTCCCAGGCACCCGGCCAAAACCAGTGGCGGCGATGACTCCATCACAGAACAGGGAAGCAGAGCACTGTCCAAAAAATCAAGAAGTCCTAAGTGGGAAACTGGACTGGAATTGCTGCTGGACAGTGAGGCCCAGGACCCCCCAGTGGCCAGGGACACCCCCACTGACATCTGCTTCCTCCAAGGACTGAATGACTCGTATTCTTTTCTGTGATTTTCAAGTCTAGATTATGATTGTTAAATTGATACAGCAAACCGTGTACTAAGATCTGACCCAATTTGCAGAGTGTCCAGGTGATTAGAAACCATAAGCTAAACAGTGCTATAAAGTTCTGTACTATTCTATTTATAAAATTGTGCTACACCAGTTCCGCTTACAGAAATCCTGCGCTGTTCTGATTATAAACTCTATGCTATGTTATTAAAATCCTGTTAAGGAAATAAAGCTTTAATTGTAACTACAACTTAGTGCAATCATCGCTCTGCCAAGGATCCCTAAAAGAACCTGTCTGTCCCCTCAGCTCTGTGTGACAGCGCACTACAGGCATGGGGGTTCTGCCACCCCCAAGCCCCTCCGGAGCTGTGTGGCGTTCCCTTCGGGAAGGGGCAGATGCTGCCCCAGCTCCGAGTCACACCAAACACAGTGTCTCCATCAGCGCTGGGAGCCCAGGAGGTGGCGGGGTGCATCCCCGTGACCCCTGTCCTGCGGAAGGATATGCGAGAGAAGAAGAGGTCCAGGTTCTCGATGTGATGCCACGGAGCTGAAGGACGAGAAGCGCGGGGTGAGGGGCCCTCCGGCACACCCCGCCTTCCCCCGTGTCCCGGGCCCCCCGAGAGCCCAGCCCGGCCCCACAGCCCCCGGTGGCCAGCCTCTCCCCTGGGTCCCTGGCTGCTCCCCCCACCCGCCCCGGCTCGGACCAGCCTGGATCTGCCCCCCGCGGCCCGGACACCGCCGGTCCCCGAGGCCCCCGAGGCCTCC
>VZSC01000291.1:55823-93017 GCA_013398225.1 Steatornis caripensis | reverse complement strand
GGGCGGGTCCCGGCCTCAGGGTGGGCTCGGGCGGGGGGAGGGGAGTGGGGCGGGGACCCCGGGGGGGACCCGAGTCAGGAGGGGAGAGGGACCCCGGCGAGGGGCGAGGGCCCGTCCGGTCACCCGCGTGTGGTTCCCGCCGCCCCCGGGGCCAGGCCCGTCGCTCGGGCGCTCTTCCTTCCGCGGGGAGCAGGAGCGATGCCGGCCCCGGAGAGCCGGTCGGTTTTCGAGGCTGCCCAGGACCCCGTCCTCCTGCGCGGGCTGACCCTCGTCACCGGAGCTGCCGCGGATGTGTGGACCGCCGGGCCGGCGCCTGTGAGCCATGGTGCGTGGGGCTCGGCAGGAGCAGTGGAGGGGTGGGGGGTGCGGGAAGGGGCGCATTTGGCCAAGCTCATGTCCGCCAGCCCCAAGCCACGAAGCAGAAGCTCTGCCCCCAATACTGCTTGGGTGGCCGCCCTGGAGCTTGGCCGTGGGAGCTGCCTGGCGGGTGGGTGAAGGGCTTTCCTCGGTGTCGCCCCAAGGTCCCCAAAGTTCCTTCTACAGCTGTGGGGCTATTTGGGTGGCTGAGGAGAGACCCAGGAGGCCCCAGTCCTTGTGGTGCAGCCTGGGGAGCTGCCTGTGCACAGTCCATCCTTCTTCCAGAGGAACCTGCAGCTGCCAGCAGCGAAGAGAAGGCCCCTGAGGGCCCCAAGGTGCCAGAGCGGATGTACTGCTCGACCTGTAGGCAGGTGTTTGGCAGCCGGGAGGAGCAGGTGAGCAGGGCTGAGCAGCCAGAATGAGGTGGGAACAGAGCTGGCATTGCTGGATGGGTCNCTGCAAAGTTTTGAGGAGGCTGTTGGTTAATTTTTGCCCTGCTCCACTGCTTCATTTTCTTTCCCTTGCAGGTGATGTTTCCAGCATCTCAGGGTCTGATTCAGAGAGCTCCGATGCAAGCAGTGAGTCAGAGTTGCTGCCCTCTGCCAGTGACTGCCCCGAGACCCCCCAGCTCCCACGTTCCCACAAGGTGCTGCTCCGCAATGCGAAGGGCCAACTCATCTCTGCCTACCGCTGCGTGCTGGGCATCGGGAAGGCAAGTCACAGCCCAGCTTTTTGGGAGAGGGACCCCAGAGAAGGTGGGTGGCACTGGGGTATAGACACCTGTCTGACAGTCCCCCACATCTCATGATGGGAGGAATGGTGGTCTCTGGTGCAAGGACAGAGCCCCAGGCTTGCTGGTGGCCTGTTTTTTGGCTCTGGGGTGCTCCTAGAAACCTGCTTCTGGTGTCAGCAGAAGGGCTGGTCTCTGTCCTGGGGGATAGCAGGAGGTAACGATGTGATCCCATGGGTGCTAACAAGGATGTCCGTGTATCAGGGTGGCATCGAGGAGCCAGTGGAGCTGACAGCGTCACTGCAGAGCCTCGGTGCGAGCACATGCTGGGTTGTGCTGATGATGGGCGGCGGGCATTTCGCAGGAGCCGTGTTCCGGGGGTGAGTATAGGGGGACACAGCAGGGGTTGCCCCTCTGGGCACGGTCAAGTTGGGGCTAGGCATTGGATGGCTGCTGCCTCCCTACTGTGACTCCCTCCTCCATGACAGTGCTTACCAGACCCTGGGCCCCCACAGCTCCTAGTCTGCTTGAGAGTTGGCTAAGTCCAGTTGTGCTGCAATATCTTTATTCTTTAATCTTTAGGGCCCTGGGGGCAAGCCACAAGCCCTCCAGGGTCCCAGGAGCATCAGCTCATCCCCACCTGCATGCATGGGACCGTGTTGCTCATGCCTGCCCCTCTCTGCAGCCCCCAGGTGCAGGAGCACAAAACCTTCCACCGCTACACGGTGCGAGCCCGGCGGGGCACGTCCCAGGGCCTACGGGATGCCCAGACCGCAGGATCAGCACCCAGGTCGGCCGGAGCCTCCCTGCGGCGTTACAATGAGGCTGCGCTGCTCAAGGTGAGGATGTAGCACAGCGCTGGGCTCTCGGCAGGGAGACATGGTCATGGCTGGCTCCGTGAGGTGGTACCACACCCCTGCTGGAGGGCACAGGTGGGGTGTGAGCTCTGGAAGGGGATCAGGGTCCAACTGAGGCTGCTCTGTCCTGGGTCTGTCCCTGCTCCGGAGCTACCTGTGCCCATGCAGTGTGCTCAGGACCCATAGCACTTCTGCTTCTTCCCCAGGATGTTCAGGAGCTGCTGGCAGCCTGGGCACAGCACCTGAACGAAGCTCAGCGCATCTTCCTCCGGGCTCCTCGTCACAACCGTGCACTGCTCTTCGGTGGCAGGAACCCACCCCTCACCCGAGGCGACCCTCGCGTCTGCCACATCCCTCTCAGCACCCGCAGGGCCACCCTGCGAGAGGTGCTGCGAGTCCATGCCACGCTGGCCAGCCTGCAGGTGTATGGTGAGCGGGACCAGCCCCAGTGCCTATTGGTCAGAGCGAGTGGGGTGGTGTGGTCCCTTGTGCATTAGGGGATGCTGCCCTATGGGGTGGAGGTGCTTGTTCTCCAGCCCTCAATCCCTGGAGACGTGAGGTGCTCCCTGTCCCCAGGCAGTGACAGGAGTACCCTTCCTGCCCAGGAAAGGACACACCACTGGAGGACATCACTGGGTCCCCCCGGAAAGGCTGGCAGAAGAGGTGGCAGAAAGCAGAGGTGGATCCCCTACAGGAGGACACAAGCGGTGAGTTGAGCTGTGGAGGCAGACGTGATTGAGCAAGCAGGAGGGGCTGGTATTACGGCACGGGAGCAGATTTACAGCCCTGTGACAGGCCTGGCACCACAGTGGGGATCTGCAGAGTGTGGCCTCGTGCTGGGCAGCAGACGGGCAGGGCGTGCTTGACTGAGAGCCCCAAGTGACTCCTGCTCTGTGGGGGGCCTCAGCCCCTGTTTTATTACCCTCCTTAGACCCGGAGGAAGAGGAGGAGGAGGAAAGCCCTGCAGGGAACCTGGAGACTGTCGAAGTGACACTGGGGACCTTGGACCTCCAGGAGTTCGAAGTGATGCCCAAACGAAACCGCAAAAGGAGGAAGAGGGTCAAGAAGGTGGAGAAAGGTGAGGGGGGTAGATCTGGCTGGGGGCAGTGTAGGAAGGTGTTGGGGAAGGGACTGCCATGGCTGGGGTGCAGGCTGGCCCTGGCACTCTTCCTCACCATGTGCTCCCTGCGCAGGGCCCTGTGCTGAAGAGACGGAGTGCCGTGGTACCCAGTGTGGGCAGCCTGGCCTGGAGCTGCAGAGGGAGGCTGGGGCTCAGCCCCTTCCCTGGGGCAATGGAAGTAAGTGGGGTTGGGAGCTGGGCTGGGTGGGTGCCTGCCCCATTTGCTGGTGGCTTTGCAGTGGGGTGAGGAGCATGCTGTCACGCAGGCGCCCAGAGTAGCTGGATGTAGGATAGCTGTAGTGCAGTCACATGCCTTCGAGTGAGCCATGTGTTCGGAGTAGGAGCTCTGAATGGGGGGGCAGGCAGCACCTGGCTAAGCTAGGTGCGTTGGAGGAGGGGGGATTGGAGTGGGTCTCATCTCAGGAGAGTGCCCAGCAATGCCACGGCACATTGTCACAGACTCTGAAGGTGCTGGAGATCCTGCAGTGCCCAAATCCACCTAGGACAATGCTTTAACTGCACCATGTGTGTTTCCTAGCCAGACCAGAGCACCGCTCTGTCCAGGGAGCCATCAGACTCCCCTCCTCTTCTTCCCTCACAGGAGACCCTCAGACCCAGCTCTGTGATGCCCTGTTCACCGCCTGCAAAACGGGGGATGTGGGGACGCTGCGGTACCTCCTGGGTGTGCCAGAAAGCGGAGGCCTGCCGGGGGTCAGTGAGGATGGAGAGGGCACCCAGCCCTTGGCTGTGCCCTGCTCCCTGCTCAACCAGCCTGTGGATGAGCGCGGCTGCACCCTGCTTCATGTGGCAGCACGGGCAGGGAAGGCTGAGGCTGTGTGCCTGCTACTGGAGGCAGGGGCGGACCCTGCCCTCAGGTACGGCCATAGGGCGCCCAGCAGTTGACAAGCATAGCCCTGCTGCGGCAGCCCAGCAACTCACTCCTGTCTCAGCCACAGGACACTGGAGACAGCCTTGTCCTGGGACAGCCGGGGTTGGTCTCAACCAGCCGGGACATCTGGATTTGTTATGGGAGGCCTCAGAGCTGAGCCACCGTTCTCTCTGCCTGCCTGGTCTGGCACAGCAGTAGGTGGGCACTGCCCCCGCAAAGTGCTCCCAGGTTTATTGGTAGGCAGTTCAGCAGGCAGGCACCACCCTTTGCAGGGCGTTTGAGATGCAAGAAGGGGAGGATTTGGGGGATTCTGGTGTAGGGATAAGGAACTTTCCCCTCCTTGGCTGCAATACCCTGGCATGCAGTACCTGTTGCACATCTCTGGGGAGCTGCTGGGCTCACAGCACAGTGGGACACAAGCAGTAAGATGGTAGGGTGAGCTGGTCTTCCTTGTCTCACAGAGACAGGCAGGAGAGGACCCCCTACTGCGTCTCTGCTGACAAACCAACCCGCAACACCTTCCGCAAGTTCATGGTGGACCATCCAGACAAGTACGACTACAGCCGTGCCAAGGTGGATGCCTGCCCTCTGCCCTCACCTACTGGGGACCTCCAGAGCAAAGTAGCCCTTGCCCACTTGTGCCATCGCCCCTGGCTCAGTAGGAGATGCTGACTGCCCTCTGCCCCCAGGTGCCAGGGCCCCTGACACAGGAGATGGAGGCCAAGAAGCTGGAGAAGAAGCGGGCACAGAAAGCCCAGCGGAAGCAGCGGGAGCAGGCGCAGTGGGAGGAGCGGCAGCGGTGGGAGCAGGAGCAGGAAGAGAAGCAGCGGTTCGCAGCCCTGCCTGACAGGGAGAAGGTGAGACCATGTGTGGGGTAGCGGATCCAGCCCAGCTGGGGCAGTGCTGATGCAGTGGGCTCCAGGTGCAGCAGCTCCCAGGGGTGGTGGGGCTGAGCTATCTCTGTTCTCCAGAGGGCCATGGCTGCCGAGCGGAGGCTGGCTGCACAGCTCCAGGATGCGGGCACAACTCTTGCCAACATCAGGTAACGTCCCTGGCAGCACGGCTCCACAGACAAACTCTCCTGTGAGCACAGCCGTTCCCTGCCCTTCTTGCCCCAGTTCTCATTTCCAGTCTAAAGCTATTCCTGTCCACTCGATTTCCAGCAGTGCCTCTCTAGAAGTTCTCTCTCTTCCCCTGCTCCCCTGAAATATTATTTTGGAAAGGACAACTTGGTCCGCTTGTAGCCAGACCTATGGCAGCCACTCTTGTGCCCCTGACCCTGCATCCTCACGTCACAGCCCAGGCAGTGAATCCTCTCTGCTCCTCGAACCCTCTTGCAAGTATCCCCTTTGCTCACGGCCACCTCTGCTCTTTCCTGCAGCCGCTGCTGGCATTGTGGAGAGTCCCTGCTGGGCCGGATCCCTTTCCATTACCTCGACTTCTCCTTCTGCTCCACGGCCTGCCTGCAAACCCACCGCCGGGCCCGGGCCAGCCACACGTAAGGCTGGAGACTGCTGCCTCCTGCCAAGGACCAATGTGGTGGAGACACAGCTGAGCACTGGCTGCACAGCAAGGGAGAGTTGGGGGAGCAATGTTGGTCAGAGGGACTGAGCTGGCCATGTCACTCTGGGGCACAGTGCTGGCAAGAATGTCACTCTGGGGACATTACAACCAGGAGGTCCCTACGTGCTAGCGTGAGGGGCCAGGACTGCTCCTCAGCTCCAGCTGGGGGGTCTTACTGCCAGCTTTTCTCATGGCTACCTCCTAGGCTACTGCCCATGGTGGTGGGACAGATCCTGACACATCCATACCCCACAGGCCTGACCATGCCTGTGGGCACCTTAGAGGCTGTGCTTTGCTTTTCCTCTCCTGGATGCCATTGGTGTCTCAGCTGCATCATGTTAGCAACTACCTCCTCTGCCTGCGTTGTCAATAAAGAGGGGCCTTGAGGCCCTAGGCATGGTGGGCATCAGCATGAGCCCTGGAACTGTTTGGGATTAACATGTAAAACAAGCTCGATTCTGAGCCCCTTTCTCCGTAGCGCAGACCGTGCCTGGCCTGAGACGAGGGCAGGAGCTCTGGAGGTCCATGCCAGGACCCATGGCCCTTTCTTTGGGCCCTGCAGCCCCTCTGCTGCCCCCTGTGCTTCACGAGCCCCCTGCCACCTCTGCATCCCCAGCGAGAGGTGAGGCTGGTGCCCAGCAGCCCTGCGTTTATTCTGTGGCCGCGGTGCTGCGGCTGAGGGTGCTGTTGAAAAGGGGTCGGTCGAGGAAGAGCAGGAAGGGGGCAGGGGGTGCCCCCTCCAGCTCCAGCACTGTGATGTTGTTGGGGCGGCCAATATGCAGCACTGAGCCGGGCACAAAGAGGGTCTGCTGAGGCCCGCGGCGGGGCCAGTACCGGCCCAGGTTGAAGCCATTTATCCACAGCTGGCCCTGGAAGATGGAGGTGGGACTGAGCTGTGCCCCTCTCTGCCCTCGCACCCTCTCGCAGCTATGTACCACCTTACCTTACTCCAACCTGGGAACTTCACAAAAGTGTCCCAGGCGATGCCAGGGGTCTCAAAGGTCCCAGTGTAGAAGGCTGGCCCTGCTCTGCCCCTGCTGCTTGATTGCGGCAGGGCAGCGTGGGGCCAGCCCTGCTGGATGGCGGTGTCTATGGCCAGGGGGTACATCAGCCAGTTGCTGAGGGGGATGGAGTCCAAGGAGAGGTTCCCCAGCAAGCCCTGAGATGGAGCAGGAGGGAAAGTGAGGCATCAGGGTCTGCCACAGGCAGGAGGATGGTTGGCTTGCCCAGGGCACGTTGCCCTCGCAGCAGTGATGGTGGGATGGGATCCCTTCCAAGGGGCTGCACTGCCCTGGCTGCTGTGGCAGTGTTAAGTGGGAGGGAGGGGCACCAATCTCACAGCTGTACCCTGGTCCTGGCAGGTTTGCCTGGGAATGGTGTGAGATTAACCAGGGAGCAGGTGTGGGGGTGGCCCTGCTGTGGCTGGGGCGTGTCGTGGGTGGCAGGAGAGGGGGCGTTTGGCCTCGTGGGGGTCCAGGGCCTCCCCTCCGGAGCCCCAGGGTCCTCTCCCCTCACCTTGAAGTCACTGATGTTGGCCCCGNTTTGGGATTAACATGTAAAACAAGCTCGATTCTGAGCCCCTTTCTCCGTAGCGCAGACCGTGCCTGGCCTGAGACGAGGGCAGGAGCTCTGGAGGTCCATGCCAGGACCCATGGCCCTTTCTTTGGGCCCTGCAGCCCCTCTGCTGCCCCCTGTGCTTCACGAGCCCCCTGCCACCTCTGCATCCCCAGCGAGAGGTGAGGCTGGTGCCCAGCAGCCCTGCGTTTATTCTGTGGCCGCGGTGCTGCGGCTGAGGGTGCTGTTGAAAAGGGGTCGGTCGAGGAAGAGCAGGAAGGGGGCAGGGGGTGCCCCCTCCAGCTCCAGCACTGTGATGTTGTTGGGGCGGCCAATATGCAGCACTGAGCCGGGCACAAAGAGGGTCTGCTGAGGCCCGCGGCGGGGCCAGTACCGGCCCAGGTTGAAGCCATTTATCCACAGCTGGCCCTGGAAGATGGAGGTGGGACTGAGCTGTGCCCCTCTCTGCCCTCGCACCCTCTCGCAGCTATGTACCACCTTACCTTACTCCAACCTGGGAACTTCACAAAAGTGTCCCAGGCGATGCCAGGGGTCTCAAAGGTCCCAGTGTAGAAGGCTGGCCCTGCTCTGCCCCTGCTGCTTGATTGCGGCAGGGCAGCGTGGGGCCAGCCCTGCTGGATGGCGGTGTCTATGGCCAGGGGGTACATCAGCCAGTTGCTGAGGGGGATGGAGTCCAAGGAGAGGTTCCCCAGCAAGCCCTGAGATGGAGCAGGAGGGAAAGTGAGGCATCAGGGTCTGCCACAGGCAGGAGGATGGTTGGCTTGCCCAGGGCACGTTGCCCTCGCAGCAGTGATGGTGGGATGGGATCCCTTCCAAGGGGCTGCACTGCCCTGGCTGCTGTGGCAGTGTTAAGTGGGAGGGAGGGGCACCAATCTCACAGCTGTACCCTGGTCCTGGCAGGTTTGCCTGGGAATGGTGTGAGATTAACCAGGGAGCAGGTGTGGGGGTGGCCCTGCTGTGGCTGGGGCGTGTCGTGGGTGGCAGGAGAGGGGGCGTTTGGCCTCGTGGGGGTCCAGGGCCTCCCCTCCGGAGCCCCAGGGTCCTCTCCCCTCACCTTGAAGTCACTGATGTTGGCCCCGAAGCTGATCCTGCCCATGTTCTCCAGCAGCACATCCAGGGTATCCCCTGCCCTGCCCGTCACATGCAGCGTTGTCTTCCTGTCCCGCTCCAGTGTCCCCTGGTACACCTGCAGCCACAGGGTCAGCGCTGCTGCCCCGTGCCCAGATCCCACCACCCCGAACACTGCTAGCAGCCCACCCGCATAGCATCCCGCTGCCTGCCCCCTCAGAGCCAGCCCAGGGCTGCCTTCCACCCTCAAAGGGGGCAAATTGGGGCCAGAGCACTACCCCACAAGGGCTCAGTGTGGCTCTCAGCATCCTGGCTGTCCCCAAGACCCAGCACGGCACAGCCCTGCTGCTGGCAGGTCCCACAACCCTCCTGAATGCTGGTCCAGGGATGGGTGTGCTCCCGCAGCCTCACCTGCTGCAGCATCACATAGCCGCGGTCGCAGACGCTATGGGGAGGAGCACCCAGCGTGGCCGGGTCCAGGACGTCCCACGGCAGCTCTGTGCGGTACACCACAAAGCCGTGGGCCTGCAGGACACAGCGGAGTGGTGCAGGAAGGGAAATGGGAAATGGGGCTGGAGAAGAGCTCTGCTGCTCCACCACGGAACCAGGGCAGGGCAGACGAGCCTAGGAGCGTTTTCCCCAGCGTCCCCCACTGCATCCAGCCCCTCACCTGCTTTACGGCCTCAAAGGTGAGGGGGAACTGGCTCTGGATGGGCCCAGAGGGGCACAGCACATCCAAGACATCCAGAAGGTCAGCATACTGCAAAGAGAAGGACAGGCGTGGGGCAGTCGGGCAGTGCCAGGTAGGGGCAGCACAGCCCCGGGGCAGGCACTCACCTTCCACAAGGCCACCCAGCCGTAGGCATACTTGGGGGTGGCAGGTGGCATCGGACCAACTGGCAGGGGCTGGAACTGAACAGCAAACTGTCAGCTGCCCGCCACGGCAAGCAGGGAGATGTTCCCTGCCCTGCCAGGTCCCTCTGTGTCCCACTCTTCCCTGGTACAGGCAGCAGTGCCCAGTACTGTCCCCCTCCTCCTGCCAGTTTCAGCACCTTGCTGATGACCGTGCGGATGGCAAACAGCTTCTCGGTGGGGTCTCCAGCCTCCGAGAGGGGGGCATCATAGTCATAGCTGGTGGTCACTGGTTTGTACTGGTCCTTGAAGTCAGCACCTGGCCAGGGAAGCAGTGGGAGCTGGAGAAAGGGGCTCTGCCAGAGCCCAGGGCATGGAACCCAGCTCCAGGCTGGCTGCAATGCAATGGCAGGTGCAAGACCCAGGATTAGGAACCCCTATCTGGGGACAAAAGGAATCCCTGTGCAGCGAGAAGCTTGGGTTCAGGGGCCCTTGGATATATGCCAGCCTGCCCTACGGGACAGAACAGGAGCCTGAAGCAGGCTCCTCTGGGGTGGCCGAGGAAAGCCCCCAGCCCCGCAGTGTGTCCCCCCTCCCCAGGGCAGGGCCCTACTCACCACTCCAGTAGGCGAAGTTCGTCCCCCCATGGAACATGTACCTATGGGACACCCCAGAGAGCCCCATCAGCACCCCCACAGACCCAGCAGGGGCTCACCAGGCACTGCCCCCTCTCTGCTGCACCAGCGGTCCCAGCCCTGCCTGCCCCTCCCTGCCTGAGCCCTGTGGGACGAAGGTGAGTGGCGATGCCCACTCCAATGCTGGCAGATGGGAGGGCATTGCGCCCCAAGGCTGTGCCCCCCGCCAGCTGACTACTTGCATGTTGACACTGGCTCCCAGCTGCAGCATGTCCTCCAGCCCTTGGGCCACCTGCGCTGAGCTGGTGCTGTCGTGCGCCTCCCCCCAGTAGTCCAGCCAGCCTGTGTAGTACTCGGAGTTCACCTGGGGCGGAAAGAGACCGTCAACTGCCCCGAGCTGGGGCTCCTGGCACTCCTGTTAGCCACATCCCCCCTGCTCCCCTGCAGTCTGGCCCTGGCACCCCTCTTTGCCTCACCCCCCTCCAGGCCTTCTGCCTCCCCAAAGCCATTGCAGGTCGTTCCCCTGCACAGTGCCCATGCCAAGCTCACCAGGGGCCCCTTCGGCTCAACTTGGCGCTGGGCACCAAACGCCTCTGTCACATTGGAGCCTGCGGAGGTGGTGGGAGGGAGGTTGGAGCAGGACAGAACTGGAACCCCCATCCCCTCTCCTCATCCCCCATAGGGGTACCTGGTCCAAAGTCGATGGTGGCATAGACCCCCTGCAGCGTGCCGCAGCGCAGCTCCTCTATCCGTGTGCCGTCGGTGGTGAAAAGCAGCACCTCGCTCCCCAGCAGCGCCCGGAAGGAGCCCAGCAGGTGCCGCAGGTACTCGTAGTCACAGGCGTAGTAGCTCCCATATTCATTCTCCACCTGCGAGCAGGGCAGGGGCCAGCACCCAGCATGTACATGGCAGGGCTGCAGCCAGGTCCCGCTGCACACTGGGACGAGCACCCAGCTCCCCGCTTCCCTCCTGACATCATTAGATGTCGTGACAGCCCCCAGGTCTGTCCCAAGACTGATCTTCCAGCCCCACTATGACCCCCAGCTCTGCCTGTGTCCCTCAAGCCACAACCAGGGTCGTGGCAGGTACCCCAGAATCCTAGCCCAGAGGTCAGAGGGGATTTATCTGAGAGCTGTGTTGGGTGAGGGCACGGTGTAGGGGACATGGTGTAGGGAAGGCTTTTTGGGGCACATTCAAACATGACCCAGAGTAGGGCAGGGGGCTGGGTCCCACAGCACCCTACCTGCACGCTGATGATGTTCCCCCCATGCTGGTACAGGCGTGGCTTGATCTTGGGTAGCAGGACATGGAGCCAGGAGTCCACGGCTGCCAGGTAGGCTGGGGAGAGAGAGGGCAGCTCAGCCCAGCTGCAGCACCCACACCGGCCCACCAGCAGCCAGCCCTGCCAGGAGGAGGATAGAGCAGGTGGGGCAGAGCCAAGCACAGTGGGGAAGTGGACGATGAACTATGGCACTCCCAAAAGATGGAGAAGAGGATGGGATAGACCAGGCACCGGGGCTGGCAGGTGCATGGAGAGAGACTGGCATGCCGGGACTGGCACCAGGCTGTAAGGACATGGCAGCCAGAGTCCCATGCCAAGGCTCACCAGGGTCAGAGGAGCGCAGGACGATGTCTGGTTTCCACAGCAGCCAGGCGGGCAGGCCACCCTGGAGAAACACCCACAGCTGAGAGGGAGGGAGGGAGCCAGAGAAACTGCTCAGCAGCCCACGCTGGCACACAGCTGAAACAGGCCAGGGCAACGCTAATGGTGGGCACCAGAGGGGCACGTGTCCCACAGAGAGGCAGCCTGGGCAGAAGGGCCAACCCCACTGTGCCCTTCCCGGGCCACCCATGACCCCTCCTTCCCAGGTCTGGGGCTCACCATCTCCCACTCCGCACAAATGTAGGGCCCCGGCCGCAGGATCACCAGAAGCCCCAGCTCAGCTGTGAGGTCCAGGAAGGCTTCCACGTCCCGGTCCCCAGCAAAGTCATAAACCCCTGGCAGTGGTTCATGGTAGTTCCAGGGGACGTAGCTGGGGCAAGAGAGGACATCAGCATGCGGAGGCTAGGGGCACTCCAGAACAACAGGGAACCATCCCACAGGCTGGTCCCTCTGCTCCTGGGAACTGGCCCCCAGCCTGGGCTGAGGATGGCAACCGGAGCTGGCCTAGGACTAGCCCATGCTCATGCTTGTGTCTAACAGGGGCATCTTGGGGGGTCACAGCCAGCCCAGTGCAAGGGCTGGTCCCCACTCCCTGTGATCAGACAACACCCCTGCCTCTGTCCCTACTCTGGAGACCCCAGAGACCCTGAGGCGCCGCGGTGGCTGTGGGCTGTGCACTGTCAGGGCCGCCCCCATCGCTTACACCTGCACAGCGCTGAGCCCGCTCATGTACATCTTGAGGAGCCGGTCCCTCCAGGCAGGGCGTGGGACACGGGCGTAATGGATGCTGCCCGAGATGTAGCGGAAAGGGGCACCATCCTTGCGGAAGCAGTCCTCTTCGTAATCCAGCTGGAAGGAGCGTGCTGGGGGGAAGGCCTGTGGGAGATGTGCAGTGCTGGGGGGCTGCAGACCCTCCCCAAGCCCAGCTGCCCCCTTCCACGCTCCCTAGGACAGGGACTGATGGGGGCTGGTTCCTGGGGACAACCCTCCCCATCCTCGGTGCAGGGACTGATACCGGAAAGATTTTCAGTAACAGGATGAGGCAGGTACCACGCTGTCCTGGGAGAGCAGGAGGGACAAGCAGGGCAGCCATTTGCACCGCCTGATGGGCTCCCCTTGCTAAACCAACACCCCGCGGCTGAGCTGGTGGCATTTTAGGGGGTGGGTGCTGCTGGGGATGGGTGCTGGGAGGGCAGGCAGGGAGCCGGGAGCACAAGCGAGACATTGAGGTGGAACATGGGTTTGCAGCAGAAGGGAGCTGTAACAAGAAGAGCAAGGACACGGGGGAGGAAAGCAAGGCAGATCCCGGAGCCGTCCCACTAAATCCTTCGCAGCTCAGCCCCGCGCACGTTTCCTAAGCTTTCCACCCGTGCTTGCTAACCTGCGTGTGCAGGAGCCCCGTCGCCAGTAGCAGGGTGAGAGCCGGCAGCCCCATGCTCGCGGGGCGCTCGGCTGGCCCGGGACGGGGCCTGAAGCCGGATGTGGACACCACCATCACATGATCCTTCTCGGCCAGCGCCAGGCGCTTCCTCCAGGTCCTAAGTGCAGGCAGCTGGAACCGCAGCACAGCTGAGGGGGGAGCATGGGATAGGGGGTGAGCGGCTCCACATCACCCCCCTCAAAGCCCACCCAGCGTGGCGGCACACCACGGCCCGAGCCACCGCCAGCTGGCAGAGACAGCCCCGGTGCCCCCCGGAGTGGTGGGTGACACGCGCGGAGGGACAAAACGCCTTGGAGGGAACTCAGTCCATTTTTTCGTCAGCGAGGTGGTGATGGGGCACCCCGGCCGTAGCTCCGGGAGGGCAGGACGCTGCTGCTGTCTGAAGGAAAACAACCCTGCAGGGCGGGCTAGAGCCTGGTGACGGAGCTGGTGGCGGGGGCATCGGGGAGGTGCTGCAGGGCAGGGCGACAGGGTGATGCCCTCCGGGACGAGCCCTGCTGGGGTGGCCTCGCCATCTCTGCCCCCTGCACTGCCGACCCGCCCGGCCGGCCGAGGGGCTTGGCTCACCGGGGGCAGCGCCGGGGCTGCGGGCTGCCGCTACCGCTACCACCGCCACCGCTCGCAGTTGGGGACCGGGGGGCTGCCACCGCACCGGGGCACCGCGTTCCAGCCCGGCAACGTTCGGGTTCCGGCGCCGCGCCCTCGCCCCGCTCCCCTCCGCCCGCAGCGCGCACCGGCACCGCTGCTGCGCCGCGCCCCGCCCCGTGGGTGACGCGACTGGTGACGCGCTGGGTGACGCGCGGCGGCGGGCGATGACGCGGCCGCGCGATGGGGCAGGCGCTGTGCGTCTGCTCCCGCGGCACCATCAGCCTGGGGGGCGTGCGGTACCTCCTGCTGCACCGCCTGGCAGAGGGGTCCGCACGGGGGCTGGGGCACGGGGGGATGCTTGGGCGTCAGGGGTGCTCGGGCGCGGGGGGGAGATGCTCGGGCATGGGGGTGCTTGTTCGTGCGGGGATGTTCCGGCATGGAGGTGATGCTTACGCATGAGGGGATACACGGGAGTAGTGGTGCTTGTGCACGGGGGCATGCTCGCGCATGGGGGTGATGCTCAGGTATAGGGGATGTTTGGGCGCGGGGGATGCTCGAGAACGGGCGTGATGCTCAGACGTGGGGGTGATGCTTGGGTGTGTGTGGGGTGCTTAGGCATGGTGGGGAGATGCTTGAGCATAAGTGTTTGGATGTGGGAAAGATACTTGGCATGGTGAGGGGGCAGTGCTTGAGCACGTGCATGGAGGAGGATTCTCATGCTGGGTGGCAGGGGTCTCATGCCCAGGAGTGGGGCTTGGACCCATGGGAGTGAGGGTGATTTGGACGGGTGGGGTTGTTCATGCAGAGAGGGGGATGCTTTGGGTACCTGGCAGGTGCCCCCCGGTGGGGGGAACGTGCATGCCTGGAGGGTTCCTATGGAGAGGGGTGCAGGCACCTGCTGCCCTCTGCCCCCCTCCCATGGGTGCTCTCAGTTGAGGCTGGACACAGGGCCCTGACATGGGTGCCACCATGGTGATACCCAGCCCACGCCACACTCGGGTCCTCACAGGGGCTTCAGCTACGTGGACCTAGTGGAAGGGCTGAGGGATGGGCGCTTCTACGCCCTGAAGCGCATCCCGTGCCATGACAAGGAGGACCGCCAGGCTGCCCTGCACGAGGTGGAGATGCACAGCCTCCTTGACCACCCCAATGTCCTTCGCCTGGTGGCCCACTGTATGGTGGAGAAGGGCGCCAAGCACGAAGCCTGGCTCCTCCTGCCCTATGTGAAGGTGAGGGGGGATCCTGTGGCCGAACCACCCCCTTGCTGCCAGGAGTGGCAGTGGTGACCGGCTGCTTGTGTTTGCTAGGGGGGGACCCTCTGGAGCGAGGTGCAAGCACTGCGAGAGAAAGGGACCTTCATGCCAGAGCAGCGGATCCTCCTCATCCTCCATGGCATCTGCCGTGGGCTGCAGGCCATCCACAGCAAGGGCTACGCGCATAGGTGGGGGGCTGGCAGCCCCAGCTGGGAAGGGGTTGGCAGGGAGCACAGCAGGCGTTCAGTGATGTCTGTCCCCACAGGGACCTTAAGCCCACCAATGTGCTGCTGGATGAGGATGACCGGCCTGTGCTGATGGACCTGGGCTCCATGAATCAAGCTCGTATCGAAGTCAACAGCTCTCGGGAGGCCATGGCCGTGCAGGTGGGTGCTCTGGGATGTCATCCCACCAGCCTGTCCCTGCCCCAAGCCCTTCGTCCCCACCCTCACCCTCCTCTCTGCAGGACTGGGCTGCCCAGCGCTGCACCATCTCTTACCGTGCCCCCGAGCTCTTCACGGTGCCAAGCGAGTGTGTAGTAGACGAGCGCACGGATATCTGGGTAAGGATCTGCCTGCCCCCGGCCCCTGTGCCCCCACAGCAGAGCTGCCCTGACCCCGCTATGCTCCAGTCCCTAGGCTGCGTGCTGTACTGCATGATGTTTGGGGAAGGCCCCTACGACGCCATCTTCCAGAAGGGCGACAGCGTGGCTCTGGCAGTACAGAACCCCATCACCCTGCCCCCCACAACTAGGTGAGAGACAAGGGTGGGTGACCCTGCTCACGGGGAGCCCCCCACAGCATGCACCATGCAGACGTCCCTTACCATCTCTCTTCTAGGTACTCAGCTGCCTTGCAGCACCTGCTCTCCTCCATGATGACGCTGAACCCCCAGGAGCGACCCAGCATAAACGATGTCCTCCACCAGCTAGAGGGGCTACAGCCAGCACCAGCGGGCCAGGACACCACGCAGATCTGAGCCCATCCCACCCTGCAGCAGTGATGTGCCCTGAGTCCGAGCCAGGGGAAAAGCGGCTGCCCTCATTCCTGCTGCCCCAGAGAGCTGTTGCAGAGGGGATTGCTGCTGCTCTGTGCTGGAGTTGTGTTGGATTGGGAGTGTTCTTTGCCCTGGATGCTGCTGCCTAGGACTTGGTCTGTGCCCCAGGACTGTGGACGTGTGACCTGCTGCTAAACATGTGGCCCTCACCAGCCACTGCCTCCCCTGGTGTTTGCAGAGGAGGATGCTGTGGAACCGCCCCTGGGTGATGGCAGCCATGGCCCCACAGCTCTGCACCCCGGGAGGGTCTCTCCTGCTCGGGACAGAGCTGCGGTCTGGGTCTCAGTGCAGTGCTGGAGCAAGGCAGGGGGCTCCAGCTGCTGCTTTAGGTGCCGATGTTGCCTTGTGTTTGGAGTAAAAGATGAGATGTTCTTGCACAGGTGTGGACAAGTCCCTGTCTGTGAGGAGGGGGTCCTGCCTGGGCACGGGGACAACAGGGCATGCTGTCTGGGTTAAGCAGCCAAGCGTTGCCAGAGGGGAAGGGCAGTGGAGGACAGCCCCAGAGGGGCAATGGGGCCAGAGCGTTAGCAGTAAAGCAGGAAAGTTAATCCCTGGCCCCAGCGTGCTCCTGATGGGAGTCAACACAACTCTGCAGGTGGAGCTAGGTGCCGCTGCTCAGAGCCTCTGGGGCTGGGCACTGCGGGAAGGGGCTCAGCACAGGCAGGCAGTGGCAGGGGCACAGGCAGACCTTGGCTGCCTAAGGAGAGGGAGGTGGGCGCCCAGGCTGCAAGGCAGGGGCAGGAGCCCTGCTCTGGTGAGGGCAGGCAGAGCCTGGGGATGGCACAACCACCTCGGCTGGAGAGGCTGACCGGGACACGCAGCAGTTGGGCTGCCTGCAGAGAGGGAATAAAAAAAAGAGATGCAGACAAGCAGTTTCACCGGGAGTGTTCCCGCTCTTTAATCCTCTCACCGCAACACAGCAGTAAAGCAGCCGCAGGGGTTCATGCTGCACTGGATGCCCTTGCGGGGTGGACCTGCTGCACGGCAGAGCCAGGCATGCCCCTTGCTCTGTGCTGTGGCCACAGGGACAGGGGTGCCAAGCTGCTCCCACTGTTTCAACCACTCTCCTTCCAGACAAGCCCACCTAACCACGGGCTGCACATGGGGAGAAGTCCCAGCAGCTGCAGATCTTTTCTCGCTCAGGCTAAATCTGCTCCCCTGGGCTCCAGGATACAATGTGGGGCCATGTACCACATGAGGAAGCGGTACCCACCCCTGGCTGGAGCAGCGAGCGGGGTGGGATGTGTGCCATGGACCTGGGGGCTCTTACCTATGTGGGGAGAAAGCCAGAGCTGGAGCAGAGCACTGGGAGGAAGCATAGCAGGACCAGCAGCAGAGCTGAAGCACTCACAACACACCTGACCTGGCAAGAAACCAATACAGCTGGGGCATTAGTGGGAGACATAGATGCTCTGAAACAGTTTATTGCAAAGGGTTTCTGCAGGTAACACGGGGCAAGACCATGGTCCTTTTTGGCAGGGGCTTCTCTACTCCTCGCCCTCCTCTTCATCCTCATAGGAGTCCAGGCCCACCTCCTCGTAATCTTTCTCCAGAGCGGCCATGTCTTCCCGTGCCTCGGAGAACTCCCCTTCCTCCATGCCCTCACCCACATACCAGTGCACAAAGGCTCGCTTGGCATACATCAGGTCAAACTTGTGGTCCAGGCGGGCCCAGGCCTCGGCGATGGCCGTGGTGTTGCTCAGCATGCAGACGGCACGCTGCACCTTGGCCAGGTCCCCGCCCGGCACCACCGTGGGCGGCTGGTAGTTGATGCCCACCTTGAAGCCTGTGGGGCACCAGTCCACGAACTGGATGCTGCGCTTGGTCTTGATGGTGGCGATGGCGGCGTTGACGTCCTTGGGCACCACGTCCCCACGGTACAGCAGGCAGCAGGCCATGTACTTGCCGTGGCGAGGGTCACACTTCACCATCTGGTTGGATGGCTCAAAGCAGGAGTTGGTGATCTCGGCCACCGACAGCTGCTCATGATAGGCCTTCTCTGCGGAGATGACAGGGGCGTAGGTGGCCAGGGGGAAGTGGATGCGAGGGTAGGGCACCAGGTTGGTCTGGAACTCAGTCAGGTCGACATTCAGGGCCCCATCGAACCGCAGTGATGCTGTGATGGATGAGACAATCTGGCTGATGAGGCGATTGAGGTTGGTGTAGGTCGGGCGCTCGATGTCCAGGTTCCTGCGGCAGATGTCGTAGATGGCCTCGTTGTCCACCATGAACGCACAGTCCGAATGCTCCAGAGTGGTGTGTGTGGTGAGGATGGAGTTGTAGGGCTCCACCACCGCAGTGGAGACCTGTGGTGCGGGGTAGATGGAGAACTCCAGCTTGGACTTCTTGCCGTAGTCAACGGAGAGTCGCTCCATCAACAGGGAGGTAAATCCAGAACCAGTGCCTCCTCCAAAACTGTGAAACACGAGGAAGCCCTGGAGTCCTGTGCACTGGTCAGCCTGTGGAGAGAGATGCATGAGATTGCTCGGAGATGGATTTCCTTTTGAACATCTGATTGTTCAGAAGTCCTTCAGGACCTGGTCCATCGCTGCCATGGGCAGCTGCAGAGCCCTCCCAGGCCGCAGCAGGGCTCACCCCATGCTCTGAGCCCCAGCAGGGTGCTGGAGCCCAGCCCCCAGGTACACATTCCCCCTCTGTGGTTACCTACCAGCTTCCGGATCCTGTCCAGCACTTGGTCGATGATCTCTTTGCCGATGGTGTAGTGCCCGCGGGCGTAGTTGTTGGCAGCATCCTCCTTGCCGGTGATCAGCTGCTCGGGGTGGAAGAGCTGGCGGTAGATTCCAGCCCGAACCTCATCTAGCAGAGAGAGGGTAGGGTTGAGTTGGCACAGGCCATAGGTTTGAGCCGTCCGCCAAGCAGCTGAATGGGTGGAAGCACCCATCCCTCGTCCTCGTACCAGCGCTGCCTGCCAGGGGCACGGCCAAGGACTCAAACGTCAGCAGAGCCACCACAGGCATCAGGTTTCTCTGGCTGCCACCTCCCTATGCAGGAGCTCAGCTTCTCCCACCCATCAGGAACTGCATGTCCACAGCTGTGGCAGTGCAGTGGAGCCGCCGTGCCGGTTGGGCAGGTTTCTCTCTGTGCACATGTGGTGGCAGAGACTACCAGCACCATTGCCTCTAGGACACTTCCGGAACAAAAGCTGGTGCTCAGATTTGCGGCTTGTTCTGGGGGGAGGAGGGCCCTCGGGTTGAACATCGTGCAGGATACTGCCAGCAGACCACAAGCACGAGCCACTCCACCCCCGGACAAGAACGCTCCAGCACTCACCGATCACAGTGGGCTCTAGGTCCACAAAGATGGCCCGTGGGACGTGCTTCCCAGCCCCGGTCTCACAGAAGAAGGTGGTGAAGGAGTCGTCCCCTCCGCCAATGGTTTTGTCGCTGGGCATCTGCCCGTCGGGCTGGATGCCATGCTCCAGGCAGTACAGCTCCCAGCAGGTGTTGCCCATCTGGACGCCGGCCTGGCCAACGTGGACGGAGATGCACTCGCGCTGGGGAGGGGGAGGCAGGGTCAGACCCTGGCACAGCTCTGTCCAGCCCACCTCAAGAAGGGCCCTGCCTGCGCCAGTGCCTCATGGCCAGCCACATAGGGCCTGCCCTGGCCTGCAGCCTCAGGGAGCACATTTTCCTTAGGGTGACCTCCCACATGTCCCTGAGGGTCCCCACATGGCTGTCATTGCCCTTGGTCACTCACTGGCACCATGCAGTGTCAGGAGCTGGCCCTGATGTCCCTCCCACTTAGCCCACACCAGGAACCACCAGCCCGTGGACTCTGGCTGGGGCTGTCCTTCAGCAGCGTGGGTAGCTCCCCTAGCGAAGCCACTCTGCCAGGCTCCCCAGCAGCCTCAGCACCTTCCCCATGTCGCTGCAGCCTGGTGAGGTCCTGAGCTGACACAGGTATGTATTTAACCCATGGAGTGTAGCCAGCACCGGGGAAGCCCCCTGCCTGCTGTTCCAGAGCCAGGCAAGCAGTCAGCCTCTCAGGGCAAAGGGCCTTTGGGATGTGGGTGCAGTGGGGGGGCAGCCAGGGGAGGGCTGGTGGTGAAGCCCAGCAGTCTCTGAGGCAGAATAGAGACTACCTGGGCTACACAGTCCCAACTGTGCTGCAAAACCCAGGTGGGGAGAGGTGCTGGGGAGCAGACTTGGAGCTAAGATGTGCCTCCTGCACTGCCGGCCTGCAGATGCAGGCCAGCTCTGCTACCTTGGTCCCCTATCCCTAGCTTCCTTCCTCTGCTACCCCAAGCATCACTGCTCCCCCGCGGCAGGACACCACAACTCAGCCTGGGGCTCCTCGCTCCTTCGTTCCCCGACCGTGCAAGCGCTCTGAGCCACGATGGAGACTGTGCCCTGGTCCAGCGCCGGGAGTGGGGGGCACAAGGACTCCTGCCTCCTCTGGGAGGGCCGGGGCAGCCTCAGCCCGCCGAGAGCCAGGGCGGCCCGGGTCAGGGTCCCCGGCAGAGCCCGGTCGGTGCTGCGGCGGGCGGGGCGCTGCGCTGCGCCTCCTGACACGGCCCCGTCCCCCTCCCGAGCTGCTAAATATAGCCCCGGCCCCAGGCGAGGGCAGCGGCAACTGCCCGGTTTGGACAGCGGCTCCGGCCCGCTCCGCCGCCGCCAGACCCCCGCGGGCCGTGGGGGGACGGGACCCCCGCGCCCGCTCCCCTCCGCCAGCCCCGACGGGGCGCCCGCGGCCCCGGGGGAGCCCCGTCGAGCGCCCAGCTCCGGCCCCCGGTGCCCGGCTGGCGCCTCCACCCCCGGCAGCTGTCCCCGTCCCTCCGTCTGCGCCACCGATCCCCACCGGAGGGGTCACCCCGCTTCCATCTCCAGTGACCCCCTTTGCTGCGGCGGCGGTGGGACCCAGGCGCTCCGGGACGGCTGGCGGCGAGGGAGACCGGGCAGGAGCGGGGTGGGCGGCACGGCTGCCCCCGGGCAGGGGCCGGTGGGGCTGCCCAAGGTCACGGCGGGGAAGGAGGGGGCGCGTCGCGGCGGCTCCACCGTGCCGGGTGCCCCTGACCGGCTGCCGGACGCCCCCCTCGCCGCCGTGCCCGCCGTCCGGCCCGCACTCACCATGCTGCGGCTGGGGGTCCGGGCTCTCCCGGCGGCTCGGTGCGGTGGGGCTCGGCGCGCAGCTACGGCTGCTGCAATCCCCTCCGCAGCGCCTTCTTATAGGTGGGAGGGGCCTGCTGCCGCCACGCCCCTTCATTTGGATACATTTGCATTCTGGGCGGGAGTAACCACTTCGTGGGCAGCAGGAGTCTATCTGCGTACTTCCTCGGCTGCGGAGGGACCCCAAGGTGCAGGGGGCCGGGACTGCTCTCCCTCCTCTGCTGGGGAGTGGGGGGAGGGAGCATCCTGCCAGGCAGGATGGTCTGGGCTCCAGCCCTCAGGGGGAACAGGTGGTGCTTAGCCACCAGGACAGGGGGCCGGGGCTGGTACGGCAGCCCTGCTCTGCTCTGCCACCAGCAACTGGCACTGCAGGCTCCCTGGGACCTAGGGACACCCTGAAACCACCTGGGCCTCTAGAGAAGCAGAAAAGAAGAGAAACACTTTAGAGACACGGGTGAGACTCTGGAGACCAGGGCGCCTCCAAACCTCCCTTTGCCATCAGCCCTTCAGGAACCCCTGGCCAAGGGCTGCCCTTCCCTCCCGGTGGGGACAGGCAGGCAGTGCCATAGGAGACCGCAGATCAGTGCGATATATCTGTGCCAGGGGGGCTTGCCCAGCTGCAAAAAAAATCCCAAAACAAAACAAAAAAAAAGGCTCATCGCAGCCCGTTTGCTGCTAATGACTTGTGACTACACTCAGAGGAGCCCCTCCATTTGAACCCTGGCTAGCACAGCCTTCACTGCCAAGGCCAGGGCTGGTCCTGCTGCTGAGGACCTGTGGGCCACCAGTCTGGCTGCTGGCTCGCAGAAAAGCAGAGCCCAGAGCTCCAGCCTTGCACGCTGCGTTCAGCAGCGAGAGGGCTCTGTCCTTACTGCCAAGACATGGGCTTGCACAGCTACCCTGCCCGTGGGGATGGCTGTGTCCCTTTGCAGCAGGGTCCACATCAGAGATGCAGGATATTCTTTAAGAAAAAAGGAACGGGACACAATTCCAACTCCTACATGCTTTTTGGCAGCAGAGTCAGGTCTCTCTGAAGACATGGGGAGAAGGCATCTCTGCAGTGGGATCAGAGCAGTGCCTGGTGTGAGGGACAGCAACTCCTGCCCTGGTGACACAGAAGGCACCGCTCAGTCTGAGTCCAAGGCTCTGGGCATGGGGAGCAGTGCCACAAGCCCCATGCAGCGGGACATGTGCCTGGTCACACTCCAGGAATCGGTGCAGCCTGGTGCTGGCTCACACTTTCCCCTCCAGCTGGCACGGGTGCATGCTGGGAAGAGGAGGGCAGGGGAGGACAGCCTCTGTGGGTCAATATAGCTAGAGCATTAGTGGCAAGCAGGGCAAATTAATCTCTGGACCCAGTGTGCTAGATAATGGGTAACAGAAATCTCCCATTTACAGCTGCAGCCAGGAGCTGATATTTGGACTCATGACAACCAGGCAGGGCAAGGAGAGGGCTCAGCACATGGCCAACGGAGAACATGAGCTGGGGCAGGCAGAGTGGGGCCACGTGCCCTGGAGTGATGGCAGAGCACCGGCAGGGCCAGGCGGGGAGTGGGCAGAGGTGCACCCAGACAATGGACCCCATGCCCACATGCGCTAAGAGGAAGCATAGCAGGACCAGCAGCAGAGCTGAAGCACTCACAACACACCTGACCTGGCAAGAAACTAGTACAGCTGGGGCATTAGTGGGAGACATAGATGCTCTGAAACAGTTTATTGCAAAGGGTTTCTGCAGGTAACACGGGACAAGACCATGGTCCTTTTTGGCAGGGGCTTCTCTACTCCTCGCCCTCCTCTTCATCCTCATAGGAGTCCAGGCCCACCTCCTCGTAATCTTTCTCCAGAGCGGCCATGTCTTCCCGTGCCTCGGAGAACTCCCCTTCCTCCATGCCCTCACCCACATACCAGTGCACAAAGGCTCGCTTGGCATACATCAGGTCAAACTTGTGGTCCAGGCGGGCCCAGGCCTCGGCGATGGCCGTGGTGTTGCTCAGCATGCAGACGGCACGCTGCACCTTGGCCAGGTCCCCGCCCGGCACCACCGTGGGCGGCTGGTAGTTGATGCCCACCTTGAAGCCTGTGGGGCACCAGTCCACGAACTGGATGCTGCGCTTGGTCTTGATGGTGGCGATGGCGGCGTTGACGTCCTTGGGCACCACGTCCCCACGGTACAGCAGGCAGCAGGCCATGTACTTGCCGTGGCGAGGGTCGCACTTCACCATCTGGTTGGATGGCTCAAAGCAGGAGTTGGTGATCTCGGCCACCGACAGCTGCTCATGATAAGCTCTCTCAGCCGAAACCACAGGAGCGTAGGTGGCCAGGGGGAAGTGGATGCGAGGGTAGGGCACCAGGTTGGTCTGGAACTCAGTCAGGTCGACATTCAGGGCCCCATCGAACCGCAGTGATGCTGTGATGGATGAGACAACCTGGCTGATAAGTCTGTTCAAGTTGGTGTAGGTCGGGCGCTCGATGTCCAGGTTCCTGCGGCAGATGTCGTAGATGGCCTCGTTGTCCACCATGAACGCACAGTCCGAATGCTCCAAGGTGCTGTGTGTGGTGAGGATGGAGTTGTAGGGCTCCACCACCGCAGTGGAGACCTGTGGTGCGGGGTAGATGGAGAACTCCAGCTTGGACTTCTTGCCGTAGTCAACGGAGAGTCGCTCCATCAACAGGGAGGTGAATCCAGAACCAGTGCCTCCTCCGAAACTGCGAAACACGAGGAAGCCCTGGAGTCCTGTGCACTGGTCAGCCTGCGGAGAGAGACAAGTGAGATTGCTCTGAGCACTGACTTTGCTGGAAAGAAGTTTCAGTCTTTTGCTTGGGCATCCACAGAGACCTCCCAGGCCACAGCAGGGCTTGCAGTGTGCTCTGAGCCCCAGCAGGGTGCTGGAGCCCAGCCCCCAGGTACACGTTCCCCCTCTGTGGTTACCTACCAGCTTCCGGATCCTGTCCAGCACTTGGTCGATGATCTCTTTGCCAATGGTGTAGTGCCCGCGGGCATAGTTGTTGGCAGCATCCTCCTTTCCAGTGATCATCTGTTCAGGGTGGAAGAGCTGGCGGTAGACTCCTCCCCGAACCTCATCTAGGAGAGGTTAGCACAATGTCAGAGGTTTTCTAACTGGCCCTGGGTAAAGGTGGTAGGAGCCACCTTAGGAACTGTCCCTCAGTGGGTTGCTGCCAGAGACAGTGCCCTCTCTCATCGTCCAACTGAAGTGCACTCACCAATCACGGTGGGCTCTAGGTCCATGAAGATGGCCCGTGGAACATGCTTCCCGGCCCCAGTCTCGCAGAAGAAAGTGGTGAAGGAATCGTCCCCTCCACCAATGGTTTTGTCGCTGGGCATCTGCCCGTCAGGCTGGATGCCATGCTCCAGGCAGTACAGCTCCCAGCAGGTGTTGCCCATCTGGACGCCGGCCTGGCCGACGTGGACGGAGATGCACTCGCGCTGGGGAGGGGGAGGCAGGGTCAGATCCCAGCCGGGACAGCAAATGCAATCGCTGCAGGTGGTGAAGTGCACAGCCCAGGCAGGGCAGCCCAGGCCCTCGTCAGCTTGTGCAATCCACGCTGCCCTACAGCCTGGGTGCCTTGCATTCATCCCAGTCTGCTGCCCTCTGCCAAATCTGGTACTCTGCCTCCAGTCGCTGCACCGCCCTCCTCTGGGGCCCAGGGAGATGGAGACTCTTCTTCTGGAGTCAGGGATACCAGGCCAGCATGTTCCCTGGGCTGCCCCCACCCACAGCCCTGGGAAGCACCCAGTCAGCACCTTCTGCATTGCCCGAACACCCACTTGGCTCAAAGGCTGGAGCCCTGCAGCAGCTGCCATGGCCCCTGTTGCTACTCCAACAACAGAGCTGCAGGCTGAGACAACAGAGCATCAGGGCACTGAGAGCTGAGGAGGTGACAGTACTGAGCATGGGTGCCCAGCCGGAGTGAGGGGGAGATTTGCAGCAGTGAACAGTTACCATGCTCTGAGGCTGTGCTTCCCTAAATTAGCTCTGGAGGAGGAGGAGGCGTTAGCTGCGCTTCTTAACTGAACTGAAGGGCTGAAGTGGGAGGGTCTCCTAGATCAGGGCTTCAAGGGCAGCCTCAGGTCCCTCAGGGGACACAAGACAGGTGGGCTTTGCAGCCTTGCTCCTTCCAGGTAAGGCATCCCAGAGGCTGCAGCCGTTTCGACAAGAACCAAAATATTCACTGCCTCAGCCCTGCTGTTGCCAGGGACTTGGATGCGTCATCAGGCACAACCGAGGCAGAGGAGTATCCAAACCAAACCGGATTTCCACAGCCATGGGTGCCCTGCTGTGAGTCAGCTGCCAGGAAGCCAGAGGGGCCAGCCATTTTGCACTCAGGAGCACGGCAGCAACTGCAGTCTGAGGAAGTTGCACAGGTCACACCAAGTCCTGGTTCTGTACATCTAGGGTGCTTTCAGTGCTGCATTTCAGAGGCAGTGGTGAAAGTAAGGGATGACAGAAAAATAAGCCCTTTGTACCCATGGTGAGAGCCAGAAGTCCATCTCCCCACCTTTCCCAAAGCTGGGGTGCAAGGAACAGCAAAGCAACACTCCCCCTTAACCCTCCCAGCAGGTCCGTAAAGGTTTTGTAACGCAAGGCGCCAGCAGTAAATCCTGAGGAAGCTCCAGGATCCTCAGCAGAAGCACACAGCAAACACTGGCACAGCTGCAAGCACCTCTGGATGGCCACAAGAAAGAAGAGGCGAGAAAGGACTCCTCCCTGGCCAAGGACCTTGGGAATCAGAGCAGGGAGGTCAGAGGGTTATGCTGATCACCATACTTCATCCTGCCAAAATGCAGCAGCCAGGACTGGCTTTGTGGGACCCAGAGCTGACAGCAGGCTGGGCAGAGCCCCATGGTGCCAGGGACTCAGCAGCGCTGGTCACCAGCCAGCAGACTCTGCCTTCTTTATGGCAAGATCCTGCTCAGGAAGGGCAGGGTGCATGGCCCCGTGGGGCAGCAGGCAGGGTGCCCTGGCACCCCAGGGCTGGGATGCTCTTCAGAGCAGCCGGAGAGCTCAGGAGCCAGAGCTTGCAGCAGGATCCCAGCAGCAGGGCAGCCTGGAGGCTCACCCACAGTGATGCCCACCCGTGCGTTGGCCACTGGCACCCGAGGTGCAGGGCAGTGGATGAAGCCACAGCTTGCTCCTGGGGCTCAGCTGTGGGTCTGTGGCCTGGGGGGCTGGCAGACTGGGCATCCCCCCCACCCCCCAGCCTGAGATGTTACCACAGGAGATGGGCAGGAACTGTGGGTATTAAAAGACAGAGAGGGGGGTCAGCCCAAGCGCCAGGCTCCGCACACGGTGGGGTTTGGCAGGTGGCCTCCTTGCCTCGGACATGTCGGCCAGGGGCAAGGGGATGCCCAAAGGAGGGAGGCTGCTGAGTTCCGCGGAGGGAGCAGCTCAGAACAGGCTGAGGGCGGGCGAGCACACCCGGTGCTCCCGGCGGCACCGCTGGGCTCCCCGCGGAGCACGCCCGGGAAGATGTGCGGGTCGCAGCCTGCTCCGGTGAGGGCCGTGCCGGGGTTCCCCCCACTCCTAGGAGCACCCGCGGGACCGGAGGGAGGGGGCAGCCCGGGGCCGGCACTCACCATGATGCCGCCGCCGCACGACCTGCCGCTGCCCGGGCTGCCGCAGCTCCGCACGGCCGGGAGGGCCGCGCCGCCGCCGCCTTATACCGGGGGCGGCACCGGCGCTCCGGGGCGGGCCGCCCCGCCCGGGACGGTTCCGTGCGTTGGCATAAATTTGCGTACATTGCTCAAATTTGCATACATTTGCATAGATGCAGCTGTGCTGCCCGACAGGCGGCCGGGTGCATTGGCGGGGCCACCGAGGAGCAGCATCCTCCGGGTCCCCTGCTCCCTGCCTCGCAGGAGCCACGGCAGACCCGCGGGTCCCCTCGAGGGGAGGGCAGGGGGGCATAAAGGTTGGTCTCGATACACTTGCCAGCCTCCGCAGAGGGGCTTCCACTAAGGAGCAGAGAAGGCGCCTTCTTGCTGGGTGTCCTGCGGTGTGAGACGCCATCCGGGCATTAACCAGGACCGACTGCGGGAGCCGAGGGAGGGAAAGCAGAGAGCCTGGCTCAGGTCTTCCCTCCTGGTGAGTGGAGGTGCTGATGTAATCCCTGGGTGAGCACAGGGCTGGGTCTCTCTGCCAGCCATCCAAGGTCCCCAAGAAACACCCGAGAGAGTTTCTGGAGAAAACATGAGCAGAAGAAACACTTCCGAGACAAGCTCAAGCTTTCCCGGCCTCTTTGGAGAGCAGTGAGGAAAAAGCAGGAAAACTCTGTCCTGTCCTTTTCTGCAAGCCCCTCAAGGGCAGGTACGCCTCGGGGCTGTGGCTGAAGGTCTTTCTGCTGGTGGGCTCCTCCTTCTCCATCGTGGCTCCACTTTGCCTCTGTGGATCTGATTTGATTTCACAAAGCTCTAGAAAATGAATAGTGAGGGGATGGGGAGAGCTTGGAGCGCCTCGAAAAGGGTTTATCAGAGTCTCTTTGCAGTGACTTCATTGATACCTGGCTTCGCTACAATTAATAATGTGCCCAT
Organism: Steatornis caripensis; assembly: GCA_013398225.1. Lineage (NCBI taxonomy): Eukaryota > Metazoa > Chordata > Aves > Caprimulgiformes > Steatornithidae > Steatornis > Steatornis caripensis. The sequence continues at coordinate 65,694 of VZSC01000291.1, read as the reverse complement.
CCTCTTCTCCCCCCTCCCAAATGCTCGCAGCATCCACTGCCATGCAGAACCAGCCCTGCCTCTGCCAGAGCCCTCCAGCTTAATGAGTTTTCACTGAAAGGTGCTGTCATCTCTCAGCTCACTCCGAATGTTGAAAGCCGGACCTAAATTATCCACCCACAATGGCCTTTCTTTGTGCCTGAGTCACCTGGAAAGGGTCACCTTCACTGATGAAGATGTGTAAAGTGACTGAAAGCAGTGGGACTGCTGTGAAGCCTGTGCCAGTGTCTAAGCAACACATTTTTGAGACCTGCAGAAATGGTGGAGTTGAGCAATCAGAGTGGGTTTAATCAAGCAGGTGGGAAAAGAGTTTTCACAGAGATGCCCCAGGTTGTGAGTGCTGCTGAATCTGGACAGGATGCTATGGCGACTAGATAACTCTGGAAATGCCTAAACTCCTCCCCATGGTATAAATGTCCTTTGAGCGACCTCAGAGATCACTAGATAACACAGACCATGCTGATGCAGACAGTCCATGAGAGTGAGTAATTGGTAGCACTGAGGCATCAAAATTTGAGCCCCAGAAGTTAATTGGTGTGAAAAGGAGCTATGGGATCATCTTTCCCCATGAAAATCTTTGCCAAGGTGCTTGCTGAAATGCATGCTGGATGCCAAGGCATCACTTCTGACTGGGTGTCTCTTAGCACCCTCCTTACTTCCATGGTGGCAATTAATTCTGGGTGTTCATAGCATGAATGCTTTGCAGCAGTGGTTGGAAGCACAAGCATTGGAGCTAGGCAGTGAGCAGCATTTCAGGCAGCTGCACAAGGCTTACATGGTTCACCCAGCTTCGGGAGATATGTATGACAATCTGGTGGCAGCTTGGGGTGTAAAATGATAAGCTACTTCTCTCAGAGATGCCTGAATCTGTTCATGTAGCATTCTGGTAGAGAGCTGAGGGCGAAATGTCCCTGATTCGTCATTGCTGCAAATACATGCTCACAGTGAAAATAGCCACTCAGATGCCATTATGTTGAACGAGCAGGGCAGCAATGACTGACAAGAGAGCAGTGAGTCATTTAGAGCTACACATCTCCATGTACCTCCAATCTGAAAAGCCCAAACAGATGTCTAAGCTTTTTTGAAATGCTTAAGAGCAGCTGGCTAAATCCAGGGAGCACCAATGGGCTCCATCTTGGCCGTGCCTAACTGCTCAGCATCCTGCCAGATGCTGGTAGCAGCAGCCAGCAAGCACATGGCAGAGGCTGAGCTCACCCTGGCTGGAAGAAGATTTACCCTGAGGCAACCCCTCTCTCAGACATATTACCCAAATGTCTGAGAAGACCCTGCAAGTGTTTTCAGACCACAGCAGAAATCATTAGGTTGCGAGAATTGCTCGGGAGACATTTTCACCATCACTTAGAACAAAGTCGGACCCTGCACCAGCACCCAGAGAGGTACAAAAAGCAAACAAGGCAAATTTTACGCTAGTGAGTCAGAATTTAATCATCTCTTGACAGAAGAATAGGAAAAACAGATTGAAGATACCCTGGGGGCAGACCCCCGCACACCGCAGGGGAGAGCCCTGCTTGCCGCTGCCCACAGAGCTCAGGAGACCAGCCAGCTCTCAGACACCCTATGTGTGGAGGGGTAGGCAGCACAATGTATTGCAGGTGTGCAATGGGCATGCATCAAGGGCAGACACTTGCACTAAAAAGCTCTTCATTACAACTTGTTATGAAAGTTTGGGAGGTTATTTTTTTGGAGTGTCCGGTACACCTCTTACCAGAGGAGAGCTGTTGCTGCTGGTATAGGAGCCACCGTCAGCAGAGCTTGCAGTTATCCAAACAAAGCCCTTCAAATAGCTGTCCTCCAGAAGTGTTAAAGTCTACCACACCTGAAAGCACCCAGAGCTGAAACTGGGGAGGAGAAGACCCATCCAGCGTCTAGCCTGGTACACCCCATCCACACCCCAGTTCCCAGCTCTCTTCACTGTGCAAAGCCCAAACTATTGTTTCTAGTTTACAGATCTCAGCTCCACCCAGGCTGTTCCAGGCAGAGCAAACAGTGTCACAGGGCACTTTGGGAACGCAGCTGTCTTGGGAAGGTAGAAGACACCATAGCTGTGCTGTGGGTTCAGGGAGGAAACCCAGTGCCTTCCACTTTAAGCCTATCTTGAAGGGGCACAAGGCAAGCACCAGCGAGGGGTGCTTCAGGAACAGGGCTCCTGTCCACATCTTTAACCTCAGCCAGGAGATTCCCAAAGACAACCTTCTCAAAGCAGAAAGGCAGCTCTGTGTTAACACCAAGCGGACAACATTGGCTGGTGAAAGTAATGAGTCTGTGGAAAGCGTGGGGCTTGACTGCATCTTGCAGGTGTTGTGAGTTCAAGCAAGCCCCTCGTGATGCTAACCACTCCAGCAGTATCCCAGCGAGCTATTCTGCAGGGTCTCTAAAGCACAGCTTGCTCCTGATGATGGCCCAGCATCGTGTGTATGATTGCTGCTGCAGTTCTAGCATGACAACATTTGGGACATACGTTGCCACGCTGGAATGTTCTAGCACAGCACGGAGATGGGCAGAAAATGCTCCCTTTGCCATTCCTTAACATATGCATGCCTTGTTAAGGTCAGAAAGGGCCCTCTGAGCACCTCATCCTTCATCTGGAGTAGATGGAGATGATCCAGAGACGAGAAGCAAGGGTGACTGGAAGGCTAGACACTATGGGTTGCAATGAAAGGATGAAGGAGTGGGGACTATCTAGAAGACCACGCAGAGACTCAATGAAGGCCTTAAAATATATTTAAGGCAGATGTGGATAGGAAGGGGATTAACTCTTCTGCATGCTCAGGGCAAGAAGGTGCAAGTTTGAGGCTTGCTAGCAGTAAGGGTAGTGAAGCACGGTTGTCTCAGGGTCAAGGGATCTTCATCAGTGGACGTCTTCAATAACCCGAGTGTGGCATTTACTCCTGAAGACCTGCTGGGATGCAGAGCATGGTAGTGATCTGACAGAAGTTCTCTCTGCTGGAGCTGAGCAACAGCAGCATAATTGCTGGTTCAGATAAAATGAAGTCAATTGTGCAACGGCTGCTGCATTGCCCAGAGCGTGTGCCGTGTTACAGGAACAATACAGCTAATTCCAGATCTCGCTACAGTCCTAAGCCCTGAATCACCGGGCAGTGGCAAGAGTGGGGAGGCACTCCCAGGGATGCAGGCAGCCCCACACGCATACCAAGCCCCAACCTGCAAGGCTAGAAGGGACTGGCGGACAAGTCAGGACTAGCTCTTTTCGAGGCACAGCAGCCCTGGGTGAGCAGCCTCCATGGCTCGGCTGCCAGTGTCACCCGCCTTTCTTCACGTCCTGGGAAAGGCAGCTACACACCCACGGGAGAGAAATAAAACTGCAGCTGTCTTAATTGCAGTGACTTCATGTCAGGGTTCTGAGCATGCCTAATATGAACAAGCTGCCTCCAGGCAGGTGATGGAGGGGCTGAGCCTGCTGAGGTGGCCCTGTGCTCTCAGGGGATGCTGGCGTGCAGCGCTGGTGGGCTGTGTGGAGGGGCCAGCTCTGCTTCTCCTCTTCTCCAGCAGCTCTCAGAGCTGGCGGTGGCACAAGCAACGTAGGAATAGCCAGAAGCAGAAGCACAATGAATTCTGCATGGCTGCGTGATGGTAGGAGCTCCTGGAGGGGCACAGGTTACCTTGTTAGGCTGGAGGGGCTCTGCAGGTCCCAGGCAGGACTGTAGGCACACTGGTGAGTCAGTCTCCATCCCTAGCCCTTTAGGCCTTCCTGTCTCACAAGTTCTCAGGAATTGCAACAAAGCTGTGGTCAGCTCTGTTGCAATGCCGCAGAGTGTGCTTGGGTGAGCTGTAAGTGATGGGGCAAGAGGCAGCGGTCGCTTCCCCTGTCTCCCAGGAGCACACACATCATCTGCGGGACCGTGGATGAGCCTCCAGCCTCTGGGCAGCAGAGGGGACACGGCAGATTCACACTGGGCAGCTCTGCAGATGCAGATGCACCCACTCCTTTGAGGTAGATAAACCACTGCCAGGCGGGCAAGTCCAATGTCCCCTAGGAAAGTGAACAATTCCTGGCACAGGAGAATCTCGCCAACGGTTCTTCTCTGTCTTTGGGGAGCAGTTGAGCCTCTGATGGCTGGACAGATGTGTGTGAGGTGGGTTTTGCACATGGAAGTGGGTCGTACATAATGCAAACAGCTTGCTGGCCTGAGAGTGTGCTGAGAGCAGAGCTGGGCCTGAAGAAACTAGCTCAGAGTCATGGGAATTGCTGTAGAATCATTAAAAGCAGAAAGGACATGCTGGCAGCTGGCCAAGCGCTGGTGGATATCAGAGGGAAACGGTTAACAAGATAAAAGATGAATTTAATGACCCAGCTGGGCAATGGCTCCCAGGGTGCTCCTGGCTAGAGCTGTCAGTGTGTGGGGAGAGTGAGGTATGTGAAACCAGGGCTGGGCTCCCCGATTCTCCCTGAGCCCTGGGCTCCGTGAAAAAAGCCTTGGGTCGCTGGGCTGAGACCTTGTGTTCAGTGGCTCGAACACATCCCTGAGAGCTTCATAGCAGAGTTAACTCAGATGATGAGGGGCTGTGCACGTAAAACAACTGATATCCTGCAGGACTTCCCTGTTGTAAGGACTCAGGAGCCCTGGTTTGCTGAGATCCCATGCCTAATGTCTCCTCATTAGTTCAAGCCACCCCCGGGCACCCTGTGCACAGCAGGGCCACTGAGCCCTCACCTGGGACAGCGTGGCTCTCGCCTGCAGGGCTTTACCACCTTCCAGGCAGAGGGATGCAGAGCCTGCCAAGAGCCGGGTACTGTTGGGGCACCCTCCGCGTCCTTACCAGGCATCGATTAACCATGGAAAATCTACCCTGCCAAACAAGCCCAGTTTCATTCCTTGAGATGACGGGTCTGATCCAGGGAAAGGCAGTGATGTAACCGGCTTGTAATGCGGAGGGTGTCCCGGGGACTGAGCGGCAGTGTCAGTGAGGTGCCTGGCGAGGCAGCCCAGGGTACCCAAGTGCTGTTTGGCGATGGTGAATCATCAGCAAAGGGCTGCCGAGTTTCTGCAGGGATCCCTGCCAGGCTTTGGTGCCTGAATCAATGGTCTTGAAATGAGTCCTGAATTACCACCGATAAAATTTGAGGATGACAAGTGGATTTGCAGAGTTATAAGTGACAAGACTGCCCCTTCCTCCAAATTCCCAAATTAATTACTTTACATTTCACTGTATTAAAGCAAATTTGTCTGGATTAAAGCAAATTTTGCTGCAATGGGGCCTGTTAATCTGGCAGTTCTAAACCATCCTTACTAGCTAATTGTCCCCTTCACTAGCTACTACCCCACCAAGCTTACTGTTATCCATAATTTTTCTTAGTAAACTTCTCTTATCGCTGTGGGCCTTGCACCATTCCTGGGGATCCCTGCTACAAAGGCCCCTGGCAGTATAGCTCCTGGCTAACAAGCACACATTTGCTCTTGATGCATCTGGGGTGTCCTTAGCAATGCAGGAATATAAACAGGCTGGGTTGGCATGCCATGGTAAGTATTCTGGGACAACACAAAAAGTAAATCTGGAAAGACCTTTGGCAGCAGCTATGAGTCTCCTTCTTCCGTGGACATAGAAAACAGATTATTCCATCCCTCTTTGTGGCAGTATCATGATTTACACGAATGCTGTTATCATTACCTCCTGCCACCTTCCAAGTAAGGATGTCATGCCAGCAGTGTTGATTTGAATCAGCCAGACAATGTAATTGTGCTGAAAAGTGGTGACAAGTTTGCACAGCATACCTGCTTTCCCTGACACAAAGCTGTTCAGTATTACATGTATTTTAAAGTCTTTAGTTCTTTGCTGATAGAATCAAAATTAATTCTTCCGTTATTTTTTCTAGTATTATCAGAAATCTAGTGTTTTCTGGGTCAACTAGTTTATTTTCTTAATGATTGGAGTGATTTCTCTCCTTCAGACCTTTGGAAATACCCCAGTTTTCCTATCTCTGTTAAAAATTACCATCAGCAGCTCAGTAAGACCCTCAGTTAGGCCCATTAATACTCTCAGTGTGGGCTTGATGAATTGAAAATGTCAGTTTTAGCAGGTGATGCTTTATATGTTGGTTTGCTACAGATGGCAGCCAAATTACAGCCTTCTCCATTGCACCCACAGTGTTGCACTGGTATTTAGGCACCGACTCTCACTGGCATCCTTTTTTGCTTTTTCTTGTTCTCTTCTAATGCAAATGCATTCGCCCCATCTCCTTTTTTATTTCATCCTGCTTGGCTCGTTTTTTGCCATTGAGCCATGCCTAGCAGGAATGCAATTGGCCAAGGGCATGGTGAGGACCATGTGGCCGGTGGTCACCCCAGTCCTACCAGGCACTGCAGAAAATCCCTGCCAAGCAGCTGGACACAAGGGTCTTGGTGCTTGGGAGCGCGTGGGCATGAGCGTGTTGCTGTGCGTGAGTGCAATCAGGTTTTGCTTTGTAATAAAATCCTTACTGTCCTGTGTCAGCCACAGCTTCTTCTCCCCTCCGCAGCTGAAGGTCTCCCCAGCATTTGGAGGAGGGTGTGCAGTGTCAGTCTTTTGACCGGCCCAGATCTCCCTTCCCTTGTGGTCAAATCCAGACCATGCAGCCCCCAGCCTCACCTGTGGGTGGGTGTGGGTTGCCTTGCTCCTGTGCATCATGGAATTATCCAGGCCCTGTTCCCAACTGCGTGCATGGGATGGGGGTGACTCTGTTGATTTAAAATCTGCAAACACTTTGGTTTTGGCAGGGGCAGCAGTCCCAGCATCAGTGCAGACGAGTAATTGCACAATGTCGTTCCTGGGATGCACAGCCTGTGTGTCTAGCAGATCACTAAATCCAGCCCAAAGTCATTGCCCTGCTTGAACGAAAGTCACCCTGACTCTGCAGTTTCTCACTTCTCTGTCCTGCTAAATCCACTAAAAGCAGACGGATGACTTTGCCTCCCTGGATACTCCCCAGCTCCTAGAAGGTGTAACTCTAGAAAAGCCAGCTGTGATGAGAATGGAGCAAATTAGGAAAGAGATGTGCAGGCAGCTGAGAGCACGGCCATTGAGACAAACAGGAGGAGCATCAAAAACACGAGCATGTGGAGAAATTGGCTGTGCGGGGAAGTCAGGGGAGCTGGGCAGGGCTGTTCAGATGAGACAGCAGGACTGAATGAATGTGGATTTTAAAAATGCATGCCTCGCTCAAGTGATGTCCTTGGCTGTCACCGTCCCCCTGTACTTGGGGATCCCCACCCTGGTGCAGCCCCTCCAGGGGTGAGCAAACCCATTGCTCCCATTGATGCCTTTTCTGGGGTCTGCACCAACCCTGTGGCCATGCCCAGAGATGGGGAGCATGACCATCGCCACTGCTGTTGATTCTCTTGGGAGCAGGCAGGCAGAGGAAGATGGCGCAGAAATGGAACCCAGGAGCCTGCCTTGCTCTGCTCAACCACATCTCATCCCGTCCTGCTGGCTCCAGCTCCCACTCCCTCCCTGCTGCATCTCCACACGGCTGCCCCAGAGCGGGAACCTTCTCTCAGGAGCAGGGAGAAGCAGAGGGGAGATGGCTGGGTGCAACGAGGGGAGCAGTGGTCATGCGACTCACCCAGCACTTCACCCCACAGCTCAAAAATCACCAAGAATACGATTTTGCACTATGTAATTGCCAGTTTTGAGGAGTCTATGAAAGGGTTTGTGTTGTTCTGAGGAAGTCAAAAGCTGAAATCTTGCTCAGCAGTGAAAAAAATCTCTCTCAATATGTGGTTTGCATAAGAATATAGCACGATTTTATGATGCAATTCAGTTAGCTTCCTAAGAGATGGGGTAACCAGGATAAAAAAAAAAGGTCCTTTGGGGTCCTGCTTTGCTCACCCAAAAGTTCTTTTCTCAGAAAGCCTCAAGAGTATTTAATGAGCATTTTTGTGACTCTGGAAAGCTAAAACCAGGGTTGCAACACAGCAGTCCCCAGAATTTCTAAAGAAATAAGGGTCTTCTTGAGACACACTCAAGATGTCTGTGCTGGGTTCGAAGCTGGTGTGAGTTTGGCTGGCAGGTAGGTGCACCAGGGCTTTGGACAGACCTACGAGGAGAGGGCAGGGTGCTGTGGCTGAAGGGTCCTGGCCAGCATGTGGGCTGCTCTCCTTTCCCTGGCACAGACGCCTCCCTGTCTGGTAGGCACAGAGCAGGCTGAGACCTGGCAGCTCTGGGGCCTCCTTGTCTGCACATCAGCTGCAAAGGCCAGGGAAAAGAAAGCAAGGCACCAAGACATGGCTCGGTCCTGGTGGCATCTCCTCGGCGTCCCAGCCAGCAGGATGGGGTCCCTGTGAGGCAGCCTGTGGCTCCATCTAGCGCCCATGCCAGCCCGGCCCGGGCCGTCAATGCACCCATTACTGGGCAGATGGGCCAAATCAGAGCCCCTGGCAACCAGCGAGGGCACCCTGGCCAGAGGCAGCCACCCCAGGGAGCCAGCTGCCTGCTCCTGGGCGGGCAGGCATAGGAGGGCAGCACTGCGATGGCATCCAGAAAAAAAAACAAACAAACAACAAACCCAAAACAGGGAATACTCCAAGCAGTCACTCGAGGAAATCATCAGGCGCTGTCTGATGGCAGGGGATGGGTCTCCCATCCCTTGGAGAGGAGATGCTTCTGGGCACAGGAGATGCCCTTGGCATTTCACCTGTCTCAGTGCTCACCCCGGGCCCACTGCTCAGCACTGAGGAGGGCTTTTTTCGGGGATGAGTGTCCTGAAATCAGTTCCTGAGGAGTGCTGGGAATAGCCTGTTTCAATGTCCAGGTCTCACCAGCCTGACGGTTAAAGCGGCACTGGGAAAGTTTGCCAGACTTCCCATCTAAGGATTTAGAGGAGGTGAGGAAGATACCCTAGCTGCAGTGCAGGGACGGCAGGGGGGTCCAAAAGGCTCCAGCCCTGCAGAGAGCCATGCAGAGGAAAAGCCCACATTAAAGCTCCCTGCGTGGCCATCCCCTGAGCCCCGGTGCTCCGGGTGCCTGGGCACCCTGGTGCTCAGGGTGGCTCGCTGCTCCAGGCTCCCCTCTGTATGAGCAGGGCTGGGGAGGGCTCAGGCTGGCGATGCTCTGCCAGGACCACAGCGGTGGCAGGCAGCCCGGGCTCCTGGCAGGGACCTCTGCCCGCCGGCCTGGCAGGCCCCTTCACGTCCCGCCCCGGCAGGACGGCCTGGGCAGAACGCTGAGTCACTCCCGCTGTCCCCTCCCGCGGGCCTTCCCGGCAGGGACCGTCCGGGCAGCTGACTCGGCAGGCGGCCAGGGGCAAGCGGAGCCCGGGGGCCGCCCCGGGGCTGTGGCCGTGCCCCGGCATGCTCGCAGCTACACCGCCGGGGCCAGCGAGCGAGGTCAGGGCCTTCGCCCCCCGCCCCTGCCGGTGCTACCTCGGGCACACACAGCGCCGGGGAGCGGCGAGAGCCGGAGCGGAGCCCTGGGTCCCAGGGCGCAGCCAGAGGCCGGCAGACCCCGCCGGGCGCTCCCACCGCCGCCTGGTTTTCCCGCAGCGCCCTGGGGGGTCCCACGCAGCCCAGCCCGGCGCTGCTCCCCGCCTCCGGGAGGCTTGCCCGGGGAACCCCGGCCAGCGCGCGGCACAGCTGCGGGGTAGCGGGGCAGGAGCCCCCGGCCAGGTCCCTCCCCGGGCCGCGGGGGTGGGGACGGGGAGGGAATGGGAGGGGGGGGGTACCGGGACCGCGAAGGGGGCCGGGCAGCGGAGAAGCCCCGCTCCCCGCCCAAGCACGCCTCCCTATGACCTCACCCGCCGAAAAGGCGAGCACGTGACGTCACGAGGCGACGGCGCCGCGGTTGGCTGCAGTAGCCGCTCGTCGGCCAGCGGAGCCCG
>VZSC01000291.1:29391-55489 GCA_013398225.1 Steatornis caripensis | reverse complement strand
CCCGTCAGCTAGTGGGGTTGGGGGGCGAGTACCGGGCGGGGGGTCGGCACCCCGGGGGCGGGAGGGCCTGGAGCGGCGGTATCCTGCTCTCGTCCGCGGTCCGGAGCGGGGCGGCCGGCTGAAGTGCCCCGGGGTGCCCGGGGACAGAGAGGGTCCCCGCTGAGCCCTTAATCCGCTCCAGCCACTAAGCACCTTAGCGGGCTGCTCCCGCTCCCTGCCCCGGGACGGGACGGGACGGGAGCTGGGGCAGCTGGAGGGGAGCGGGGCCTGCAGCGAGGATCCCTGTCCCCTTGCCTGGGCAAGGCCGGGTGCTGCAGGTGGGACAGTGGTGTGGCAGCAAAGAGACCCCAGCTGGGGCTGTGCGTACATCCAGGTGGCCGTGGCGCAGGCAGGGCGATGGGGAGCTGTGCAAGGGCACGCTGCTTAGCGGCTCTTGGGGGAAACTGGGGTGGCCGGGGCACCTGGGGAGGGCAGGGCAGCCCACCCTTGCTCTTGCCACCCGGTGCTGACAGTCCGTGCTTGCGGACTCCTTAACGTTGCCTTTCACCTCCTTCAGTGACCCCACGGGACAGCCGCACGTCATGGTGGACTACTACGAAGCACTGGGGGTGAGCCGCAATGCCACCGCCGATGACATCAAGAAGGCGTAAGTGGTAACAGATGTGCACTTGCCCGCTGGGCAGAGCAGCCTGAGCACCCCCCTTGTCGTCCCCCCTCCCCCTCTGGCCCAGGCACCGGTGAGCCGGAGGCTGGGGCTCGCTGCGGGGCTGGTGGGGACAGGGCCCAGCTCTGGAGGTGACAATCCAGCCTTTGTTTCCTTTGTGCGGAGGCCAGAGCAGGGCCGGGCTTAGCTGCAGCACAAAGGCATCTCTTGGTGGGGTTTGGTCCCTTTGTCCCCGCTCTCAGCCAGGAGCTGGGGATGGAGGCAGGAGGTGGGTCCGGATGGTGTTTGGAGGCATCCCCTCTCTCTGCCAGAGGGGGTGGGGGTGGCAGAGAGTGGCTGGGGTGTGGGGTCTCTGCTGGTGTTGGGGTTGGGGAGCCGGAGGTCACAGGGTTAGGAGCAGCATGTCCCCTGGTAGGGACATGGGTGGCAGGTCCCGTGGTGAACCCCAGGCACTGCAGGGGAGCCTGGGGATGGGTGGAGCCTTCCACAGCTCCCGCCTGGTACCCTGCTGAGGTCCTGCTGTTGTCACTGGGGAGAGGTGTCACGTGGTGGGGGAACACGTGTGCACTGGTGGCTTGCCTGGTGGGGAAAGAGGCAGGGGACAGAGGTCCCAGCTGGGGTGACTTTCTAAGAGTGGGTGAGAGAAGCTGGGCAGCCTGGGTTAACCCAGCTGGCTGCAGACAAGAGGAAAGGGCTGCTTGTGCTCACCTGGCCCCAGGAGCCCCCCAGCAACCCCTGGTCCATGCACAGCAGAGCCCAGGAAGGCTCCAGAGCAAACCCATGAGCATCATCTGGAGCCACTGCCAAGGGCAGCTGGGGCAGGCGCAGGCTACACTGCCATGGTCATGCCACAGGTATTTGCTTGGGAGGCAGAACCAGTCCAGGAAGCTCCTGTTTGGTGCCTGAGGGTGTAGGGTGCTGGGTGAAGTGGGCTTGGGGTGCCCCTGCCCACAGGGTCGGAGGTGTGCGCTCAGAGGGCGGTTGCTGGCCCAGGAGCCGTTGCCGCCTGAGTGCTGCTGTGTGCCTATTGCTGCCCATCTCTGCAGGTACAGGAAGGCTGCGCTGAAATGGCACCCGGATAAAAACCCAGACAACAAGGAGTATGCCGAGCAGAGGTTCAAGGAGATCGCTGAGGCGTATGAAGTGCTGTCAGACAGTAAGAGGCCACAGTGCTATCCTGTGTGTCCCCCTGACCCTTGGGGGTGCCCATCCTGGGGTGTCCTGCTGCTGGGCTTACCTGGGGTGTCCCCAGGAGGCAGTGGATCCCTCCAGCTTTACTGCCCAGCTTGTGAGGCTTGGTTACCTCCTCACGCATCCCCCAAAATGGCTCTTGTGAGAGATGCTGGGGTGCTGGCCTCGGGATGAGGTCTCCCTGGTGGGACTGAGGCTTGCACGTCTTCACCTGATGCCCGACTTGGGTTTGGGAGCAGCGCTGGTGCGGTGGAGGCTCGTGTCACCCCTTTCCTCTTGCTCCCTGTTCTTCTGCATCTCCTTGGCCGGGGGGAAGCATCGGTGTTCCTGCCCGTGCCTGGCAGCTGGCTTCCCTGCAGCCCCCTCTCTTCTCCTTCCAGAGCAGAAGCGTGATGTCTATGACCGTTACGGCAAGGATGGACTCATGGGGGCAGGTGAGTGGGTGGGCAGGGCCATGGAGGGTTAGTGCAGCTCTGGATATGGCCTCGTCTGAAGGCCTGGTGTGGGTCTGTGCCCCCTGCGGCTCCTTGCCCTTCAGGGGGTCCCACCCAGTGCTCCATTTAACTCTGAGCCTCTTCCCTCCAGCAGGACCGGGGGGCTCCAGGGCCGATGCCGGGGCCCCTGAATTCACCTTCACCTTCCGCAGCGCTCACGATGTCTTCCGGGAGTTCTTCGGCGGGCGAGACCCCTTCGCCGATTTCTTTGGTGTGTGGAGGGCTGGGCAGGGCCAGGGGCCAGCTCTGGGGCACCTTTCTGGCCCCGCAGCAGCCACTGGGCTCAGGGCCAGAGCACGTGGCTGCAGCGGTGCCCTGCTCCTGGCTCGCCAAGCTGCAGGAGCAGTGCTGACGAGGTGGGGGGCTCTGCCTTCCAGATGAGATGCTGCCCTTCTCCGAGCTGCGAGGACCTGGCCCTCGGCACCGTGGAGGAGGCCACTTCTTTTCCCCCTTCCCAGGATCCTCAGGTAGGAGATGCTGCCAGCCCCTACTCAGCAGAGGATTCCTGGGACACCATGTCCTCCTGTGCAGGGTCTGTCCCCTGCTTTCCTTGTGCCCCTCACCCTGGCACTGACCTTGTTGCTCCCTTTTCCAGATTTCTTTGCCTCATCCTTCAGCTCTGGCGCCGACACGGGGCTGGGCTTCCGCTCCGTCTCCACCTCCACCTCCTTCGTTAATGGCAGGCGCATCACCACCAAGCGGTGAGGGCAGTGCCAGCCCATCTCACCTCCACGGACCCCCCTCATCAGCTTGCCACTGTGATGCTGTGGCTGCCCGGCCCTTGGCCGTTCATCCATCTGTCTGTCTCTGTCTACAGGATTATTGAGAATGGGCGGGAGCGGGTGGAAGTGGAGGAGGATGGGGAGCTGAAGTCGATCCACATCGATGGTGAGAAGCAGCACCACAGACTGACTTGTTTGGGTCTGTCAGTGCCACCTCCCAGTGCCTTTTCTGTTTGGGAACGCTCTCCTTCTTTGGGGGACCCTTCTCCTCCTTTGGGGTGGCCGGGGGGGTTGCCGCATCCAGGCTTGGTTATGGGCTAAGCCCTGGTTAGCCCTGGTTTGGGGCTCTGCCGTGAAGGATTGGAGGGGTGGGCTGGAGTTGCTGGGGTCCTGTAACAACTCTGGGGAGCTGGAGCGGACACGACCCCCACCCCCTGCCCCTACAGGTGTCCCCGACGACATGGCGCTGGGGCTGGAGCTGAGCCGGCGGGAGCAGCAAGTGTTTGCCAACCCACGGGCCCCCTCGCCCCCGCCGCCTGCCCCGCACCGGCCCCCGAGCTCGTCGCCCGTCTGCCTCTACACAGACAGCGAGGACGAGGATGAGGACTTGCAGCTGGCCATGGCCTACAGCCTCTCCGAGATGGAGGCCGCGGGGCACCACCAAGCAGGTGGGCATGGCCCTGGCGTCCTGCCGGCACCGGGGGGCAGCCCCGGCACCCCATCCTCTGCCTGCAGAGCCCACGGTCCCCGGTGGGAGCCAGAGCAGGAGCTACTGGGGGCCAGCAGCCCTGCTGCAGTGGGGCACGAACCTGCCCCCAAAGCGAAGCAGTGGCACTGCCCCCTGCTCTGAGTGTGGGGCTGAGGTTGTGCCCCCCACCGCTGTGGTGCAGGGACAGGAAAGGGGAGGTGGGGGCTTGCTGCCTGGGGCTTGGCTCCTGCCTCCCCCAGCAAGGGACAGGTTGTCTCCTGCCCTGCCTCTTTGCTACTGCTCAGGTGGGTGGGCGGCTGGTGGCACCCCGGAGTGGGGGGTGCTGCCAGAGTTGGGGGTCGTGGCTGGAAGAAGGGCCCTTGGTGGGGTCCTGGGAAGAGGGGCAGCTCCCTGCCTCGGCTCCTGGAAGCGCGGGGTGCCCGTGGGCAGGCATGCCCCGGCTCTGCCCGCTCCTCTCTCCCTGCCTGCCCTGCAGACAGGCAGGGGCTCCAGCCGGTGCCTCCCTGGCTGCTGCATGCCCCTGTGCAGGCTGGGGAGTGCTGGGTCCGGCTCTCCCTCCTTGCAAGGAGGGGTGCGCACGTGGGCTCTGCTTGGTGCCTTGTGTCTGTCTCTCCCCTCTGGATGCTGTTGCTCCTGCCTGTTCCCCCTCCTCCTCTGTCCCTGCCATCGCAGACTCTGTCTGGTCCCCCCCTTGCCTAGGCCTTGGCACACCCTGCAGGGCACTGTCGCCCCACACACACCTTGACCTGGGGGCACTGTCCCTCCCTGCTTCCCGCAGCACCAGTGACCCTCAGTGATGCTCACAGGCATTCCCGCCCTTGCCCTATCCCGTGGTCCTGCCTTGGCTCTCCTGCTCCTCGGACCTTCCTCCCTCCCTTGCTGCCCCTCCTCAGGCCTGGGCCGAGGAGGGTTTCACGGGTGCTGTTGTGTCCCCCCCTCCGCTTGTCTCCCCAGGTGTGTTCTGAGGCTGCTGCGCCCAGGGACCGTGCACACCCACGGAGGCTCTCCCAGCCAGGACTCCGCTTTGTCCCTGCACGGCCACCCCCTGCCACCCCCTTCCCCCAGCACCCTCTGGCTCTGTGGGATGCGGGCAGGCAGCGGGGGCGGGGGGACGAAGTGGGGGGGCAGGCATGACAGGGCTTTTGGCCAAGCAATACCTGGTGCTGGGAGATTCCCTGGGCACCATAAGTTGGGGGGGAGGGTGGTGATGGGGGCTGGAGGGGGGTTGCTGTAGATTAGGCTGCTGGGGGTTGCTGGTGGCAGGCAGCGAGGGGTAGCATGGCTGGGCTCAGCCAGGGGGGCTGGGCTCTGCCTTCCTCCTCACTGTAGCCCCCCCTCCCTGACCCCCTTCTGCTGACAGCCATCAATAAACCTGTTTGCAGGAGCTGCTGCCTGTGGGCTGTTTCTGGGCTGGGGGTGCAGGGTCTCCCCCATCCTTGCTCGTAGGCAGGGGCAACGCAGTCCCAGCTCCACTCATCTCACGGTTGTGGGGTGCAGGCTGTGCTCCTGCAGGGAGGGGGGTGAACACGACAAGACACCTTGTGCTTCCCCCACCCCGCCATACACACACAGTCAGAGGCCAGGCCTGGCTGCAGCTGCACGAACGCGACACAAAAACTTTATTCACATCGATACAAAATTATATTTCTCTAGAAATCTCTCTTCTGCTCGAGTGATGAGGCGGGGGGCACACAGAGGGGACCTGGGGCTGTGCCAGGCCCCCCTGCACCCAGCGTTTCCCCCAACTGTGGGGGACCCCTGCCCACTCCTGCCCCCCACATGGGCACAGGAAGGGAGATGAAATGGACTGCCACGTTGGGGTGCAGGAGAGCAGCTCGGGGGACCCCACAGCTGACTCGCAGCAGCGTCACCTGGTCCCCTCCTCCACAGGGGACAGGGGGGACATAAGCCCAGTCCCCTCTGCAGTGGCAGTGGGTGCAATGGGGGTCCGTGCCCTGCCCACAGAGGGGCTGAGCCCTGTGTCCCTGGGGAAAGGGGCAGGAGGGGCTGGGGGGGGTGGAAACAGAGCCAGCAGCACTGACAGCATTTTACAGGGAGAACAGCCCCAGTGGCAGGGCGAGGAGAGCGTGCGAAGCTGGGTGGGGGGCATGGGGGAAGACGAGAGGGGAGGGCTCCTCGCCATCACTGCGGCAGCGCCTTCAGGATGGCGTTCACTTCCTCAGCCACGGCCGTCAGTGCGAACTCAAACTGGTCCTGGGGGAAGCAGAGGAGGGGGGGTGAGGGTCCCTGCCAGCCCAGCCCCAGGGGCTGTGTGTGCTCCCAGAGAGAGGGAAGCCCTAGTTTGAGGAGTACCTTGGTCTGCACCATGCCGGGCCGCTGGTCTCGGATGTGCTCCAGCGTAGCAGCTATGTCTATCTCCTTCACCCCTAGGGCAGAAGTGTAGAAGGGTGCTAGGAGGGGGGGGCTGTGGGCTGAGCACAGGGCCCACGCCCCAGCCAGGGCAGAAGTCGTTAAGCCCTGCCCAGCACCTACCTTTGGCCATTCGGTTCAGGACCATGTCAACGAGGATGTACGTCCCAGTCCTGCCTGCACCATCACTGCAAGACACAGACACTTGGCCCAGGGGTACAGGCTCCAGGGTCAGCCTGGCCAGCAGGTCCCAGCCTTGCAGCCCCCACCGAGCCTGTACCCTGCCCCCCCCATCCCCGGTCGTACCTGCAGTGCACGATAATAGGGCAGGAGCGACCCCGGTAGCACTTGTTCACCTTCCTGCAAGGACAAGAGGGAAAAGGTCAGTGCCGTGCCCTGCCCTGCCAGGGACAAGGCTGCGCTAGGTGCCCCTCGCTGTGCCGAGCTGGGGGGTGCAGGGGGCAGCCTGTGATGTGGCCCTGGGAGTCTGGCACACGGCTCCTCTTGCCTCCCCAGCAGAGCTGGGCACGGGATGGGGACCACGGGTGGAAAGAGACCAGGGCAGGGAGAGGAGCCGGGCTCCTCAGGTGCCCAGCCTAGGGAGGGGAGTACTGGCAGGACCCCCCAAGGGAGCAGCTCTGGTCCGGTGGGGCGCGAAGCTGGGGGCCAGGTGCCGGCGGGGCTCCCGGCATGCTCCATGCAGCAGGCACGGCTGCCAACGATCACTTTTGTGACTATGCAACTGGAGCCAGATTACTAGCTGCAAATCACAAAAATGACGCCGGCAGCTGCGAGACAGAGAGAGACAGACAGACAGAGAGACAGAGAGAGCGTGAGCAGGGCAGAGAGGAGGGCAATGTGCTCAGAGACCCCCACTGCCCTAAGCAAGGTCCCTAGCGCCAGTTCAGGAGCCCACCACCACCCAGGGACCCCGAGACCCCAGCAGGCGCTGCCTACAAACCTCCTGGGAGCAGGCGCTGCCCCACAGCCCTCTCCTGGGGTACCTGGGGACCCACCCCTGGCTGTAGAGCATGGGGAGCAATGGGTCACAGCTTTTCAAGGCTAGCTCTGGGGGTTTCTTCTTGCAGCCATGGCTGGGGAGGGTGCCAGACGGTGCTGTCCCCCATGCCAGCTCCAGGGAAGAGCACTCTCCCCACCATCCCCATGAAAGCAACCTCAGCCAGAGGTTTCTTGCCCACCAAGGCCTGCTGAACCTCATCCCACGCTGGCCAGAACCTCATTCTTCTGCTCCTCCCCATGCACAGCAGCCCCCTGTCCTCCAAGCTGGTTCATGCCACGGCCCTGACCCTCATCACACCAGCAGCGATGTCCTCGCCCATCAGTCCCCTGCGGTCAGGACTGCCGCCGGGTCCCCGGGGGCTGGCACAGCACCGGGTGGGCACTCACCTGCGGAAGTCAAGGAGGGGCCGGGTGGTGGCGGGGATGCCCTCGGCCGGCCAGCTGAGGAAGTGGAACTGTGTCAGGGTGCGGGTCTCCTGCGACTGCACATTCTTCAGGTAGAAGCTGCGCACCAGGAAATCCTCGCACCAGATGTGCTCTGACACCAGGTTCACCTGCCCGAGAGAGCCAGCCGGTGGCGGGCGTCAGCACCAGGCAGCGGGGGCTGGAGGATGCTCCTTGCCCTGGGCTACCGGCCACACTTGCCTCATAGATGTGGTAGAGAGAAGAGCCTTCGTCCGGCCAGTAGCGGTCGCACTGCTTGATGCTGTCCTCAGCCAGTGGGCTCAGCATGACGATGACGGTGCAGCCGTGCTCCCACACCATCTGTGGACAAGGCATGGGGGATGTCACCACCAGGTGACAGCCCAGGGAGGCAGGCGACCAAGCTGCTGTGACCCATCTGGTGGGCAGCACCCAGAGGGACCCTGACGGGCTGGCACAGCCAGGTGACACTCACCTGCCAGAAGTCAGCGATAGTGTGGGACAGCGGCCCCTGCGTGGCAATGTATGCTGGCATCCGCGGGTCGTGCTCAATCTGGAGTGGGAAAGGGGGTGTCAGACCGCATGCTCTTTGGCCAGGGGTCAGTGACAATAGGAGGAGCAGGGGGATGCTCCAGGGATGATCACAGGGCTGGGGAGGGAGCTTTGAGGGACGCAGCCAGGAGGGAAAATGATTTTAACCACATCTGAGCAATGGGGTAAGCGCATTGCTCACATCTGCAGCCCAGAGGGACACAAGCTCAGTCCAGCTCCATCCCAGAGTGGGAGCCTTGCCTGGGCTGAGCACATCACGGAGCGGAGTGGCAGGGCAGGAGGCCCCAGCCATCACTCACAATCGGACTGGCGTTGATGAAATCACTGCGGGACGGATTGCTCTCGGCTTTCAGCTTGATCCGCATGTGGTCATCTGGGGAAATGGAGGCCAGGGGATGTGGTGAGTGGCTGGGGGAGCTGGGGACAAGCCCACACCACAGCCTGCCATGGGCCAAATGGGCCCAAGCATCCCCGTGCCCTGCACCTCCCTCCTTCCATGGCCCTGGGAGCCGGTCCCTGGGGCAGGGTGGCTGGGATGCTCACAGGGCACATAGTCAGGGTTGCGGTTCTTCTTCAGATTGCCTTCACTTTGGGCAACCGAGCAGACGCTGGGCTCAGCCTGGTAAGCGCAGAGAGCCTGCCACTCCTTGGCCAGACGGTCCCGGTTGCGGAGGTGGTCCTCCATATAAGCCTAAGGCAGAGGGGCAAGGGTCAGCCCAGCAGCTGGGGGTGGTACACAGGGGGCCACCACCCCACCAGGCAGGCTTACCAGGATCATGTGTCCAGTGGAGATGTCCATGTTGGACTGGACAGGCTCCTCGCACCAGGAAGGCGTGCTGCTGTGGGAGCTGGGGCTGGGCTGCGGGGCGTCGCTGAACTGGGATGAGACACTGCTGACCCGCGAGGTCTCTGCTGGCGCCGCCGGTGCCTCAGCACGGCCAAAGAGAGACTTGGCAGCCATGTGCTGGCGGCACAGCTCCTGGGGGACCCCAGCAAGAGCCCTGTCCCTCAGCCACAGCACTGCAGCAGTGCAGCCCCATGCACCCTGAGCAACACTGACGTAGCGGTGCCACATCCCGCAAGGCCCCACATCCTGCGGGGTCCTACCTGGTACTCGAAGGTGGTGTCGGCAGCACCCTCGGGCCCCAGGGCAGCCAGGCGCTCCTTCTCCCGTTGCTTGGCATGGCGCCGGAGGCAGAAGGCCACGGCGGCCGCAATGGCGATGCCAGCCACACAGGCCAGCGTGATGAAGGTCAGCAGCACCGAGTGGAAGCCATCCCTGAAGTGGGATGGGCGCGAGTAGGCAGCAGCCTCATTTCGCTGGGGCCAGAGCAGAGCAAGGGTTAGTGGGGGGCATCTACATGGGGCTTGGGGGCAGAGACCCCATTCTGCACCACATTTGCAGTTGTTGAAACAGAAGCAAGGGTGCTTGGTGCTGTGCTGATTCTCCTAGCACCCTCAGTTGGGGCAGAGCTGGTGTCCCTGGGGTGCTGGGTGTCACTGGGATGAGGCACAGCGCACCCACCTTCATGTCGCATGGGGTGTTGCTCACACCAGTGCCCCTGGGGCTGTGGGAGCGTGTAGAGCCTGGCCAAGCCCTGGCAGCAGCAACCTGCTGCTCCCCTGCTCCCAGCACCCAGGGCTGCTCCCCAGGTCAGCCCCCAGCCTGGGCTGCCCCCTCCAGGGCAGGCAGTAGCCCCGTGGAACTGGGGTTCAATGAGCTCCTACACAGCTGGAGGTCAGCGAGGGCCAGATTCAGCCCAAGGGGTTAATGGCAAAGGATGGGCCACTGCAGCACTGGGTCCAGGGCAGCAATCACTGCTCCCAAGGGACTTCCCCAAATGGGGCTGTGTGTCCCCTGTAGCCACTGCTCCACAGCAGGACACAGGGGTGGTATGTGCCAACACTGCCAGAGGGCTGGTGCCATCCCAGCTATGGTGGCTGAGGGACGGGTCCTCACCATCACCCTCTTCGGCTGGGACACAGAGCAGCCCCTGCCACCTTGCAGACTGTGCCCCCGGGGCTCCTTCCCTGTGGCCGGGGGGTACAGCACAATCCGTGCCAGTCCTATGCTGGGACAAGATGGTGCTGAGTCCTTGCTGGATGAGACCACCACACCTCACCCCGGGCCTTCCCCCGGGGCTGCTGGTGATCAGGATGCTGCCCACCCTGCGACAGCCAGGTCCTGGGGCAGCACAGGGATGCTGGGGCATCACCACCACCAAATACTCTGTGCCCAATGAGGTGCCGGAGCCCAGCATTACCTCACTGCCACGGCCTCCCATTGGCTACAAGCCTGGCGATGACGCAGTGTTCCCTCGGTAACCTCATCACCTACGTCATCATCATCATCATCATCACCACCATCATCGTTGCCTGGGGATACCCCGCCCCAGGGGTCCCCGCTGCCGTCTGCCCCCCCCCAGCCTTGCCAGCCCCAGCACCTGGTCTGACTGGCACCAGGGCTCAGCCCCGCAGCCAGGGGTACCCCCCAGGGCCAGCACCTCCCAAGTGGGAGCAGCCCTGCAGACCCTGCAGGCATCGGAAGGTCTGAAGACATCAGCAGGGCTTAGGGGACAGAAGGGACCTCCCTCCCAAGGCCTGCCCAAGCCCCACTGTCCCTCTCTCCATCCCTCCTTGCCAAATCTTGCACCAGTACCACCAAGTTCAGAGCCCGGGGCAGGGGATGAAGGAAAAGCACAAGCTGGTCTGGACTGGGGAAGTCTGTGCAGAAGAAGGCTTGCAAAGCTGCCTCAGCCTCCTCCTCTGAGCTCCAGCTCTCATCTTTCCCAGGTCCTGCCACTTGCCACATCAAAAAGCATTGCCATAGTGACGCTCCACATGTTGCTGATGCAGACAGGTTGCCTCGGTGGCCAGGCCACCCCTTCTCTATAGACTCCTCCTCTACAGCCACAGGGCAGGAGGGTGCGAAACACGGACCCCGGGCTGGGGGTGTGCTGCACCACTTCCCTTCCGCAGGCTGCAAACAGGGGAGGCACGCTCGGCCCTCCATCTCCAGCCCTGGCTCCCCTCCCAGGAGACTGTTCCTGGGAGTCCCCAGAGCAGCACAGGGAGGAGGTGCCCCTCTCCAAGCAGATGGCTCCTGCTCCTTCCCTGCCTTCAGCTGCTTTGCCATTCTCTGGGGGCATGATGGCATTTTGCCTGCCTAGCCATGGTCTCTGGGGTGCTCTGAGCACAGCTTGGCACTGGGATGCTCAGGCCACAGCTAAGCTGGGGTGCGCAGGCTGGAGGGAGGGGAAGGTGAGGATGAGTCCTGTGGGGTACAGCCTACAGCCCCCTGGTCTTGGATGGAGGGAGGAAAACCTCCGGGAGACCCTCCCAAACCACCTTCAAACCCTGCAGAGCTTTTGTTTTGGAAAGATCCGAGTGCCCTGGGTGCACAGGCAGCTGGGCAGAAGGGGGTCACTGGAGCAGTCCTGCTCCAGCCCATCCCAGATAACCTGAGTCTGTCTCCAACACAGCAGCCCAAACACTGCCCAGAGCCCTCTGCTCCCCAGCTGCCCCACAGACCCACGGGGACGGCTCACTCATAAAGACCCCTGCGCCCCAGGGATGGAGTACAGCGTGCTTCCCGGGTCATACCCGACGGCAGCACCCCCCCGCCCTGTCCCCAGCCACCCGAGCCCCAAGGGACAGGCATGCTCACTCGTACCTCTCCTACTCCTGTTTGTACAATCTTCAGGCCCAGCTCTGTCTCCAGCTCTGCCTTCACTTGCTCTGTGGATGGAGAGGACGTGGTCAGAGGGGTGCTTCCCCATCGCCTAAGAGACCTCCCCAGAGAGAGAGCCAAGGGGTATCCCCGACAGCTGCCCACCCCACGCCAGCTCCCCAGTTCAGCCAAGGGCACTGGGATGTATGGTGGGAGCCCCCTCTTCCTGTTCCCTGGGAAGGGGCACCCCACAACTGGGTGGGGAAGAGAGAAGCAAGACCAGGGGGACCCCTGCCCAACTCACCAGTCCGGCCGGCGACATCCGCCAACGAGAGGTTCTGGGGGTTCTGCCGGATGCGGAAGGTGAGAGCGGGGCCCACAACGCTGCCGGCAAGGTGGGGACATGGTGTGAGACTGAGAAGCACAGACCCCCTCCCCATCCTCACGGTGCAGTCCCTCCCGGCCCCCCACCCAGGGTGGCTGTGCATGGCCAGGGCTGCAACAGCAGCACCCCACGGCCCCACTCCCTTCACCTGATGTTGATGAAGCTGGCAGTGGAGAGGTGGAGGTGCTTGGCGAGGAGCTCCAGCAGCTGCACACCGGCAGCCAGCCCCAGGGGCCTGCGGGGACAGCAGCATGGTGAGGAGAAGGTGCCAGGGACAAGGGGATAGCCCACACTCCCCATGGCTGGGGAAGGTGGACAGGCAGGCTCAGGGAGTCCCATGCATGCAGCAAGGGCTGTGCTGGCTGCAGGGGTGCCAGGGTGGGCAGGAGGTAAGAGCATGGGAATGTGTGGTGCTGGGGGTGAGCTGACCCCTGCCTTGCACATGAGCGTGCACAGAGGCAGTTGTGCACAAACACTTGGCTGGGCCTGTCCCAGCTGCCGGTCCTGCAGCAGCAAGCTCCAACTTTGGTGTGGGCTGAGAGAGGAGGATGGGGAAGCTGACCCCACCAGACACCCGACCCTACCAGAGACCCAAACAGGCTCAATCGAGCACATGGAGCCGTGACAGCAGGTGGGGGGTGGATGCTGACCCTCCACACATGCACACCCCCTTGCCCAACCCCTGGCTCTCACTTCTGGTCCGTGATGATGTAGCCGTACTCGTCTGGTGGCCGCATGCCTCGCTGCACTCCACTATCCTTCGCCTCCGTGTAGCTCTTCTTCTCCACTACAATTGACTTGCTGAGGCTGAGTGCATCCCCACCGTGTCCCTGCTGCGGCTCAGCCCAGGGGGCTGGTGAGGATGCTGGCTTGCCCCTTGGACTGTCCCCTGGAGAGCTGCTGGTTGGGATTTTGGGGGGCGGCACAGTGGAGGAAGGGGGCACTGGCTCCTCTCCGTGCTGCATGTCCCCCTCTGTCACCTGGAGGGAGGGAAAGGGAGGAGGTGGGACCTCCAAGGAGAGCCCTGGGTGGCTGCCCTCCTCTGCACACACACACACATCCCACCTGTGACGTGGCACTTCCTCCAGCACCACCCTGATGTAAACCCACCCGTTTTGCTGTGGGCACTTCAGGGCCAGAAACACCTGGGAGGGAGAGAGACAGAGGTCCTGCAGTACCCACCTCAAAAGGCAACACCCCTCACCCTGAAACAGGGTGTGCTGACACCCACCACTGCCAGTCCCTGCCTGCCCCGTCCCTGTGCCCCACTCACCAGAGCTCTGGAGCAACTGGAGGAGGGTGGAGAGGCTACTCAGCTGCTGGGGGGTCAGCTCCGGCAGCCCCAGGCCGTAGCTGGCCAGGAGGGAGGCCAGTCTCTTCATGGCAGCATCTGCAAGAGGATGCAGCATCAGGTTGGATGCTCTGCATCTGCATGGGGACTGTGGGCCAGGGACACAGCAGCCAGGGCAGGGGGGTGCACTGCCCACAGGCATGAAGTCAAAGCAGGGAGAATCTGAGCCACGAGGAACATGGCTGTGGGGACACAGTAGGGATGAGGGCTGGTGACTGGCTGGAGAACATGGTACCTGTCTGTGCAGGGGGTGGCTGGGCAGCCAGGGACGCTGGCTGCTCCCTCTCCTTTGTGTCCATGTAGTCACTGGGGAGCCGCAAGCTGTGCTGGAGCCTGGTGCTGGCAGGGTCCAGGTGGCCGGCTTTCTCTCTGGGCAGGGAAAGCATGCCCAAGTCCTGGAAGAGATGGCCGCCATCCGTTCCTTGCTGCCCACCATAGGAGGGTGCAGGGCCAGCCCCAAAAAGGGCCTGGGCAGGGACCCGTCCCAGCAGCGAGGAGGTTTCGGGGCTCTGCCTGGCTGAGCTGCCGGGGAGCTGGTGAGCACCGTCCTGGTAGCCAAACTGCAACCAAAACACAGAGCCGCCATGGTCAAACCCCACAGGGCCCCTGCTACCCCATGGCCGGGCACCCTAGAGCTGGGGGGCGCCCCAGCATTGGCAGAAGGAGGGTGCTGGGAGTGCAGCAGCGCCCTGCTCATCTCCACCTTTCTGCCTGGGAGAAGGGGGCTCAGCCCCATGGCTTGCCTTGTGGTAGGAGTAGGGGTTGAGCAGAGCCTCTTCATAGCCCAGCTGGGGTGGGGGGTGCAGCAGGAGGTGCTCCAGGTACCGCTGCACCAGGGGGGAGGGCAGCAGCGGCGGAGGCTGCCCCAGATGCTGAGCCGCTGGCAGGCCGATGTCTGCAGGGAGCGGGGCTCGCCATGGGGGGCCATGCAGGGGCAGGAACCTCGGAAGCAAAGAGCACTGGGTGACTCACCCGGCTAAGGGGGAGGTTCCCCCCGCAAAACCTCATTTGGGGAGCGAAGCCCTCACTGCCCTGCTGGGCTCTGCTCACGGGCTGGCGAGTGGCATTGCCCTACCTGTCCCTGGCCGCTGGCTCCAGCGAGGGAGGTGGGCGGAGGCGGGGGATGCGCTCCATCTCCTGAGAGATCACATACTGGGTGATGCTGTCCTGCCACGAGAGCCCTGCCATGAGAAGGGGATGTCAGACACAGAGGAGGCCTGGGGACCATGGGATGAGTGCACAGGAGGCCGCGCCGGTGTCCTGACTCCGCGTCCCGTGGCCTGGGTTTGGCTCCACTCCTCCCAGACTCAGCCAGACCCTTCCTCAGCCCACCCTGGCCCCTGGCCCAGCAGGACCCCCCACAGCCCTAGTGTCACTAGGCAATGTTGCCTGACACCAGATCCCCACCAGGCTGCAGTGACCCTCGCCACGCTCCCACTTTCACCTTGTGCCATGAGATGCCGTAAGACATCCTGCAGGCGCTGGAGCACAGGAGAGGTGACCTGGAAGTAGGGTCTGTCCTGCACGGAGCCCACCTGGCACTGCCCAAACAGCCCATCTGCAAGAGAGGTGGGGGACAGAGGGGCTGGGTGGATGAACACCCCAGGGGTGAGGGTCTCTGGGCGCAGCCCCACATTTCTCCTGCCATGGTCCCCCATACCACGCTCCAAGTTCCTCTGCAAAGCAGCCCAGCACCGTCCACACCCCCTTGCAAAGGAAGAAGGGATCCCTGCACCCCAGCTAGCCACTTACCCTGCACGCACACCTCCTGGGGGGAGCACAGCCTCCGGTCAAACAGGCAGCCTGGGAGGGACAGACAGACCGACCACTCAGCACAGTGTTCAGGGGGGGCTCCAACAGGGTTTGCTCGTCACCAGCTGCTCGGGGACCCCTGCTCTCCAGGAAAGTGCCACAGGGGTGCAATGCGGTGATTGTGGCCGGAGCACAGCCTGGTAACCCAGGGCAAGGCCTCAGTGCCAGCCTTCCCCCCCACCTACTCAAAGCCAAGATGGGGGCTGTGTCCTTGGGTCTGGCAAGCAAGGGGAGGCCTGGAGTTTTTTGGGGTTCCGGCAGTTAGGAAGGGAAGGCCGGGGTGTGCAAAGACCTGCAAGACCACATCTGTTGCCCTCCCACGTGGCACTACGAGGCAGGGACGCAGCCCTGCACCCTGTGACACCAGGGACCCACTCTCCCTGCGAGAGGGACCCCAAAGCGCGCCTGCAGCAGGGGGTGGGCTGTGTGTCTGTCCATCCCCTTCGGGGGGCAGCACTTGGGCAGGGGGCTGCATCCCCTTTCGTCTCCCCCCCCCGTCTCGGCCCAAGACCGTCAGCAGCGAGACGGCAGCAGGCGATGACTCAGCCCCGGATGGCGAGGAAGGAACGAGNGCTCACCTGCAGGGCGCAGTAGCAGCTGTGCAGGTTGTCCAGGCGTGGGGAGAAGATGAACTCGTCAAAGGCTCCACCCAGCGTCTGCAGGCAGAGAGACAGGAGAGGCAGAGCACAGGCTTGGTTCACCAAAAAATACCTGCCCCTGGGTCCCCATTCCAGTCCTCTCATTTCTGCCCCTCAGGAGCTGCCTCCTCTCATTCCACTCAGCTTCCAGCCCTGGCACGCCCAGGCAGAGGAAGCGTGCCGGGTAAAACCCATGCGATTGCCAGCCTGCAGGCTGTGTGTAGGCAGAGGGAGGCTCCCGCTCTTACCGCTGGCTGCATATCCGCCAGGCATAGTTCCAGCTCCACGATTTGCTCCGCTTTCACCCCCAGCTGGGGGCAGAGCAGGGAAAGCAGGACAGGGCTGTGCCGCTCAGCCTGGGAAGAAAGCAGAGCTGCAGGCAGGGCAGGCAGTGGACAGCAGGGGAAAGTGCCTGTTCCCCCGGCAGAGCTGCCCCTCACCCCACTCACATTGGCACAGTCCTCCCTCCTACTCACCTGTCTCATGTCAAAGCCCTCACCTCACACAGGACAGCAGGGCCATTCGCAGGGTGCAGTGAGGGGTTCTCTGCCCCCTGTGCAATCCCCGCCTTCCTGCCCTGCCTCCCCAGAGGCTGTCACACCTATAGGGGGCTGCACCCCCCTCTATATGATGGCTGCAGATCAGGGTGGGAACAGAGAGGTGGCTGAGCACGTGTCATGTCACGTAGACAGCTTTGGGGCAGAGCGGAAGGTTACCAGCAGTCCACAGGGAAAAGGGGAAGGAGAACCTGCTGGCAGGTCCCTGAGCACTGGAAATGAATGGCGCAAGGTCCACTGCTGCTGCGCCACGCCCCCCTGCGCCGTAGCCAATCACAGACCCAGGCTTCTTTCCCCCCCGCGTCGGGCTCACGCCCCCCTGTAACGAGTGGGGTCAATTACGTCACGCCCCTGGGGAGAGACGGCCGAGCACCACGCCAATCGCAGCCTCCCTGGAGGCGAGCCACGCCCCCCCGGGGGGTGTGCCACGGTGCCGGCCGCGCCTCCGCCAACCACTAACCCAACCTTCCCAGCCCTGCGGCCCCACTGGCTCCGCGTGGGTCACGCCCCCGAGGAGCGCTCAATGAGCAGCGAGCGCCGGGCCACGCCCTCACACCCCCGCCGGCGGCAGGGCCGCGGGAAGGGACGGAGGGCAGGGGGCAGCGAACGCCCCCAACCCCGGGCAGGGCCCCGGCAGCGGCTGCAGCTTCGGGGCTGGCAGTGCCCGGCAGGACCCGACAGCACGCCCTGGCCGCGGCCAGGCAGGTAGGGCCCGCGCCCCGCTCCCCTGGGCGCGGGGCAGCCCCAGCGCTGCAGGAGGCCGGGCACACCCTCTCCGCAGCTCTCCGTGGCAGGGCCCCTGCCCCACCCCGGCGCTGGCGCTTAGGGGGCCGCTGCAGACAGGTGAATAGCTCCCGCTCCCGGCCCCAGGGGAGCAGGTGGGAGCCATGGGAGGCCGCTGGGGGACCCAGGTCTGCCGCCCCCAGCCATGCTCATGGACCACTCGCTGGTGAGACAGAGATGCTTTAATGGCCCCCCAGGGCCGAAGCCAGAGCCACTCCCCGCTGCGCTCAGTCGACCACCAGGCTGCTGCTGACTGCTGGCAGGAGCTCGAAGAAGCCCTGGAAGGAGACGGGCCATCAGGGTGGGCCGGGCAAGGTGGCGAGGGGTCGGGGGGCAGGCAGCGGCTCCCTGTTGGGTTACGCGTGCAGCGTCGTGGCAGGCAGATACTCGCAGAGAGCAGGACCGCGTCGCCATAGTAACCCATCACTGACTCAAGGCTAGCGCCTGTTACCATGGGAACCACTTGGGGATGGCAGTCATAGGGGAAGGCTGGGATGCGAGGGGGCACCTCCGGAAGCAGCCGGTACCTGCGCTGCTCTGGAGGGGTGGGGAGCCCAGCAGGATGGCCGGGCTCAGCCCCAGGGCGGGGGCTGGATGGGGGCATGGGGATGCGGGAGATGCGGAGCAGCAGGCAGGGGGCTTCAGTGCAGGATGGGGGACATGGGGCTCACCTTGAAGAGGGTAATGCTCTGGAGCACCCCTGAGGTGCAGCACATCTCCCGGATGGAGTGCATGGCCAGCTGCGGGCAGCCGATGTCCAGCACACGCAGCCCCAGGCGGGAGGCGAGAATGGGGCCGATGGTGGTGCCGCAGGGCGTGTCGTTGCGCACCATGAACTCCTGCACGGAGACACAGCCTCAGCAGCTTCCCAGGCCGTCCCACAGCCTCCCACACAGGCCCCTGGGCTTGAAGGGAGGCAACCTGGGGCAGGGAAGCAGCACCATCTCCAAGCCAGGCTGCAAAATCCCCCTGAGACGGGACGTGCTCAGGCCAGGCCCTCCCCTCCCGTTTCCGAGCCTGCTCCCCGAGGAGCAGCAGTGCTCAGCAGTGCCCCAGCACTGGAGCCTCGGAGCAGCAGGTAGCGCAGACCCCGGCAGGGATGGACACAGTAACTGAGGGGTGGGGGTCCGGCACAGGGCTCCTCTCCTGAACACAGGGGCAGGGCCATGGCCTGAGCTGCTAACGTTCACAGCGAGCTTGCCCAGCCCCGCTCACCTGCAGAGGGACACCCACGCGGGCGGCGATGTCCCGGATGACTGCCTCAGTGACAGCCGTGGAGGCGTAGCGCTGGTTGCTGTTCACTTTGATCACGGGGCCCTGCACAAGGGAAGGTGCCGCAGGCCCGCCATTGGCACCGAGGATAGTCAGCAGCTCCAGAAACACCCGTGCCCAGGCAATGCCGTCCCACCTTGACCCACCAGTCCATTCTCCCCTCCCCAAGTGATCGGTGGGGATGGGGACAGCCCCAGCTCAGAGCAGGGAAGGGCTCCAGGGCCAAGGCTGTGGTCTCAAGTGATCAGCATCAGACATGTGGCACAGCCAAATCATGCTGTGGCACAAACGTCTCCCAGTTTGAGTGCTGTTGAGTTGCGCCCCAGGACCATGCTCCAGGGAGCGGCTGGGCATTTCACAGCGCTGCAGGACACACGGACAGCGCCCGTCCCAGCCCAAAGCAGAGGGCTGCCCTCACCTTGTGGAAGGCCGGACGATGATTCTCCTCATGCTTGTCCCTGCAAAAGAGAAGCAGGGGTTTCACGCTACAGCCCTCCCTGATGCAACAAGGACTGTCTAGTCTGTACTCCCTGGGGGAATGATGGGGATGCATCTCCTGCATCCGGCAGGGCAGGCCCCCTGGACTGCGGCACCACTCAGACTACTCACACGTAGTTAGGGTGCACAGCGTGGGCCATATCGGCGCTGATCATGTAGGACTTGGCCACGGCCTCCTCGAACGCTGTCAGGTTTTGCGGCGATGCTGAGATCCGGCGCAGCACCAGCTCCGTCAGCAAGGACTCCGCGCCCTGTGCGCTCTCTGACCCTACCTGCCAAGGAGCACCACCATCACGACCCATGTGGCGCAACCCCCCCAGCACCCCAGGGGCCAGCTGAGTGACAGGGGGCTCCCCAAGGCCAGCACAGCAGCTTCCAATCACACCAGTGCTTCCTGCCTCCTGCCTGGGTCATGCTCCACAGGTAGAATAAGCAAACCTCCCCTTGCCCCGCTGGGGCCTGGGATCTATCTGCTGCTCAGCACAGCTGAGGGAGAGCAAAGAACATGGAGCTCCTCCCTGCGCCAGCCACCCATGGTTGTGCCCTTTGCTCACCTCCTCATTGTCGTAGAGTGCAATGAGACGCACATTGGGCTCCTGGGAAAGGGAGGAGGGCGCTGCGCATGAGTCAATCAAGGCCTGTGGAGTTAGAAGAGAAAGGACACCAATTTGAGTGCCACCCCATCCCGAGAAGCTCAGGAAGGAACTTCCCCAAGAGAGCTCAAAGAGTCAAGGAAGGGAGCTGTGGGCACACACATTGTCCAGCGAGAGCAGGAGTCACCCCTGGTTGCTGCTGGGAACCCCACAAACCCAGCAAAGGGGGCAGGCCCCCATCCAATCCCAGATCCTCCAAGTGAGACCCACCCCATAGGAATACACCTCCTTGCAGAGCCTCGGGCCAGCCCACAGCCCTGCTAAGCCAAGCCAGGGTGCACGGGAGCCACGCTGCAGCTTCCAGGCTCCTCTTCCTCTCCTGCTCACCTGCAGGGCGCAGTAGCAGCTGTGCAGGTTGTCCAGGCGTGGGGAGAAGATGAACTCGTCAAAGGCTCCACCCAGCGTCTGCAGGCAGAGAGACAGGAGAGGCAGAGCACAGGCTTGGTTCACCAAAAAATACCTGCCCCTGGGTCCCCATTCCAGTCCTCTCATTTCTGCCCCTCAGGAGCTGCCTCCTCTCATTCCACTCAGCTTCCAGCCCTGGCACGCCCAGGCAGAGGAAGCGTGCCGGGTAAAACCCATGCGATTGCCAGCCTGCAGGCTGTGTGTAGGCAGAGGGAGGCTCCCGCTCTTACCGCTGGCTGCATATCCGCCAGGCATAGTTCCAGCTCCACGATTTGCTCCGCTTTCACCCCCAGCTGGGGGCAGAGCAGGGAAAGCAGGACAGGGCTGTGCCGCTCAGCCTGGGAAGAAAGCAGAGCTGCAGGCAGGGCAGGCAGTGGACAGCAGGGGAAAGTGCCTGTTCCCCCGGCAGAGCTGCCCCTCACCCCACTCACATTGGCACAGTCCTCCCTCCTACTCACCTGTCTCATGTCAAAGCCCTCACCTCACACAGGACAGCAGGGCCATTCGCAGGGTGCAGTGAGGGGTTCTCTGCCCCCTGTGCAATCCCCGCCTTCCTGCCCTGCCTCCCCAGAGGCTGTCACACCTATAGGGGGCTGCACCCCCCTCTATATGATGGCTGCAGATCAGGGTGGGAACAGAGAGGTGGCTGAGCACGTGTCATGTCACGTAGACAGCTTTGGGGCAGAGCGGAAGGTTACCAGCAGTCCACAGGGAAAAGGGGAAGGAGAACCTGCTGGCAGGTCCCTGAGCACTGGAAATGAAAGGTGACAAGCATGAGGTCCTAGCAAGCACCCCTGCTAGCCCTTGCAACCAGCTCACCTGGGCCGCAGCATTGCAAGGTGTGGCCTCCATGAGCACCTCCTTTTCCAGCTCCTCCTGCACAGCAGTGGCCAGAATGGGAACCCTGCGGGGAGACGGTGCCGTTAGCTCCCAGGGCTAACCTCTCCTGTCTGGGTCACACACAACCACCCGTTCCTGGAGTGCTTGCCTTGCTCCTCCAGGGAGCGACTGCCATGCCAAACGGAGCAAGGGCACACAACATTTCAAGCACAGATCTATTGTGCCACCTCAGGACACCCCAGTGTCCATTCCCAAGGCCCAAGCTTGGAAGCATCTCTTGGGAGGACTCTATGGGGCTAAGAAAAGCCACAGCAGACCTCCCCACTGCCATTAGCAGCTGCCAAAGGCAGAGAGCTGACGCTGGGCACTGCTCCAGCTGGGTCCCAGCCCTCCTGAGGGCTGGCCAGGGGTCTGGGCCGAGCCAGGCCTTACAGGTGGTGCTCAGTGTTGGGCCCGAAGTTCTCATTGATGCTGCGCTGCAGATGGATGGCCAGGTGGGGAATGCGGAGGACAGGCCGCTCCACACGTACCAGGCGCTGCTCCAGGCGCCCCGTAGCCGGGTCCTGAAGCACAAGGAGGACTGCTGAGGCCAGGTCCAGGTTGTAGTAGGTCCCGCTCTGGGTGGGAATCACACACCCAGAGCCGGGGGCACACAGTTATCCCACTGTGCTGTCCCAGATCAGGCTCACCTTTATGATCACCCTCCCAGCTACGGTGAGGTCACGGTCAAACCAGGTGTTCCAGATGCCCCCTCCATAGGTCTCCACGCCGACCTGCACCATGCCCACCTGCCCCCGCTTAGAGCGCCGCTTCACCTGGGCGAGAGCAGACGTGTCACTGCTGGCACAGCAAAGCCCCAGGGACTGGGTAACTGGTGGGGACTGGACAGAGCCCGGAATCTCATCGCTGACCCTGCCAGCGCAGTGTGCTGTGGGGTGCTTTGTGGGACAGGGGACACCAAGGCGATAGCAGCAGGTGGAGCTACGCAGGGGGTCGGCAAGGGCTGCTCTGGGTGGCAGATCTGGGAGGCGCAGGGACCAAGCAACGGTGCTGTGGGGCACAGGGGGAGTCAGGGCAGTTTTTGCTTGTGATACTGGAGGGCCCTGGAGAAGGCGCCGGCCCCGGGGGAAGGCGCCCGGCTGGCCGGCCTTACCCTCAGGCAGGGGCTGTCGGTGTGGGCCCCCAGCAGGCTGAACCCATTCCCGGGCTGGAACTGGCCGCCGACGGCGAAGGCGATGAGGGTGGAGTAGTTCCTGGTGACGAAGTACTGGGGGCAGAGGGGTAGGGTGAGGGCCGCCCGCCCTCGCCGCCCCCCGCCGCCCTGCCCCCGGCCGGGCCCACCTTCTGCGTGGGCCGCAGCTCCCAGCGCTCCGTCTCCTTCAGCTCCTGGAAGCCGGCCTGCAGCAGCCGGCTGCGGCACTCGGCCACCACTGCGAGGGGGGGGAAGAGCCGTCAGGGGCCGCACCGAGCGGGGTGGATGGGAGGGGAAGCGGAGGCCGGGCGGGCCCGGCGGCTCCTCACCGTGGTAGGGCGAGGGGCTCCGGTTCACGAACTTCACCAGCTCCTGCGCCGCCGCCTGCGCGGCCTGCTTCGAGCCCTGCGCCGCCGCCTGCGGGCAGCGCCGTCAGACAGCGCCGAGACCACCCCCACCCCGGGCTGCGACCCCCCGTGGGANGGGTGGCTCCTGCGCTTGACTGGCTCCTGCATGGGTTGAATGTGGCAGTGGGGTTTTGGATTTCCATCAGTCGTTGTGCATCATTTCCCAGCAGGATCCTGTGTCTTCCCAGTAACGGGTGTGTGGCCTTAGGAGGCACGTGTCAGCCTGTGAGCAGTGCATTGAGCCCANACTCCCGCCCCGCGCCCGCCCGCTACCTGCATGGCCGCCGCCGCCCCGCCCCGCGGCCTGCGCCGCGCGCCCCCTGCTGGCCCGGAGGAACGCACCCCGCACCGGGGGATCCACGCCCTGCACCCTCACACCCCACACCCTGCAATCTACACCCTGCACCCCACACCGTGCAATCCACGCCCTGCACCCTGAACCCTAGTCCGGGTCCAGGCAAACCCGACGCCTGCCAAAGCCAAGGCAGGGGTGGGAGCCGGATGAGTGGAAGCTGGCCACAGCCTGGAGGGACTGGGGTAGGAGCCGAGGGGCAGGGATGGGCTCCCCAGGCATGGTCACCCAGTGCTGCCATGGGGTGCCCCAGCTTCGGGCAACAGGCGAGTAGGGGCTGCCCTGAAACAGGGCAGCTGTCCCCGCACTGCTCAGGGATGCTCAGGGGAGCACAGACTTCCCAAAGGCTGGGTGTCTTTGGCATGAGTCACTGGTGTAAGCCAAGCTGCATCCCCCCCATCACTGCTGCTCCCCTGCCTTGGCACTGCACAGCCCCCACAAAAAAACAAGGCACAAGCCCTTGGTGCCATGTCAGGGACCGATGTCCCTGAGTGGCAGCGATGCCCGGGGGTGCAGGGAGGTCGCTGGGCAGCAGGGTGGACCCCAGCTGCCTGCCAGTGCCAGGAGGGGAACAGACTGAGCATATCCAGGGGATGGGATGCTGGGTCCCAGCACGCATCGGGGTGGCTCCTGCGCTTGACTGGCTCCTGCATGGGTTGAATGTGGCAGTGGGGTTTTGGATTTCCATCAGTCGTTGTGCATCATTTCCCAGCAGGATCCTGTGTCTTCCCAGTAACGGGTGTGTGGCCTTAGGAGGCACGTGTCAGCCTGTGAGCAGTGCATTGAGCCCAGGTGCTTGGTGCCAGCCACATTCCTAGCTCTTGAGTCACCAGCGTGGGCACCCTGTTAGCTGGAGACGCTGTCCGTGTCCTGGAGACTGGAAACTGGCGGTCCTGCTGCCCCTGACCCCAGGACCTGCCATGCCGGGAACTCACGACAGTTCTGGATTTATGCTCCCAGCCTCCAACACCTGCCTCTCCCCCTTCCCAAAGGGAACAAGCACCCCCACCGCCTGGCACCCTGCGAGCAGACAGCTGGAGGGTCTCCATATCAACCACAGCCACCACAGCAAAACACAGGGCCAGCACCCTTCCGAGATGGGACCAGGCTGAGAGCAGGCGCCCAGCGCCCCAGGTCCGAGCTCGGCCACACACGCCCTCTGCCCTGCACCCTCCTGCCAAAGTGACTTTGATGNGGTGCCCCAGCTTCGGGCAACAGGCGAGTAGGGGCTGCCCTGAAACAGGGCAGCTGTCCCCGCACTGCTCAGGGATGCTCAGGGGAGCACAGACTTCCCAAAGGCTGGGTGTCTTTGGCATGAGTCACTGGTGTAAGCCAAGCTGCATCCCCCCCATCACTGCTGCTCCCCTGCCTTGGCACTGCACAGCCCCCACAAAAAAACAAGGCACAAGCCCTTGGTGCCATGTCAGGGACCGATGTCCCTGAGTGGCAGCGATGCCCGGGGGTGCAGGGAGGTCGCTGGGCAGCAGGGTGGACCCCAGCTGCCTGCCAGTGCCAGGAGGGGAACAGACTGAGCATATCCAGGGGATGGGATGCTGGGTCCCAGCACGCATCGGGGTGGCTCCTGCGCTTGACTGGCTCCTGCATGGGTTGAATGTGGCAGTGGGGTTTTGGATTTCCATCAGTCGTTGTGCATCATTTCCCAGCAGGATCCTGTGTCTTCCCAGTAACGGGTGTGTGGCCTTAGGAGGCACGTGTCAGCCTGTGAGCAGTGCATTGAGCCCAGGTGCTTGGTGCCAGCCACATTCCTAGCTCTTGAGTCACCAGCATGGGCACCCTGTTAGCTGGAGACGCTGTCCGTGTCCTGGAGACTGGAAACTGGCGGTCCTGCTGCCCCTGACCCCAGGACCTGCCATGCCGGGAACTCACGACAGTTCTGGATTTATGCTCCCAGCCTCCAACACCTGCCTCTCCCCCTTCCCAAAGGGAACAAGCACCCCCACCGCCTGGCACCCTGCGAGCAGACAGCTGGAGGGTCTCCATATCAACCACAGCCACCACAGCAAAACACAGGGCCAGCACCCTTCCGAGATGGGACCAGGCTGAGAGCAGGCGCCCAGCGCCCCAGGTCCGAGCTCGGCCACACACGCCCTCTGCCCTGCACCCTCCTGCCAAAGTGACTTTGATGCCAGGCAGTGTCTCCCTGCTCCTCCTGCCAGCATCACCCCCTGCTGCTGCAGGCACCCAGCTCAGGGCTGGGTGCTGCTGGGTGGTCCCCGGGCCATGCCTGGGGACATCTGGGGACATTTGCAGCATGGGTGCCTGGAGCCCATGGCCCCCCCAGACATTATCTGCCCAGAGCAGGTGGGTACCCAGAGGACACGGGTGCCCAGGGTACATGGCCCACAGGCAGGTGGGTGGAGGAGCAGGGGATTGCCCAGATCTGGGGTGGCCAGAGCAGGGGCTGAGTGGCAGGGCCGGGTGTGGCCCTTGCCCAGCCCCACAGGCGCGAGCAAAGGGCAGCGCCCTGGCATGCTGTAGCTATTCCCAGAACAGCAGCGCTTCCAGAAAAAGCTCCCACTGGCTATTTCTGAGTGAGCTCTGACTCACCCCTGGATGCATGCCAGGGGCTGCACAGCACCTGCTGTGGCCACCCCCCACCCCATCACCATGCTCCTGGGAAGGCACTGCTCCTGTCCCCAGCCCTCTCTGCCCCACAGACCCCTCGCTGCAGCACACAGATGCAGGCAGCCCCCCAGAAACCGGCACCAGCTCCTCCTCAGGGTGCTTACACCCTGCTGCTAAGCTCTCACGTGTGCCCAGGGGTGCCTGGCAGGGGTAAGATCGGTGGGGCCAGGGCACTGTGCCCCTTCTCACATCCCCTGGCAGCCCAGGGTGGGGTGCTGTGCAGACTGTGCTCCAGGAAGCGCTCTCTGGGGTGGCATGTGGCTCTGGGGATGGGCAGCCAGAGCTGAGCCCCGCCGGAAGGGGTTAACGGAGAGATGGCCCAGGGCAGAGCATGTAAACATAGCCAGAGCTCCAAGGAAGTGCCGCCCCCTTCTCCCCTGCCTGCCAGGCTGCCTGGACCGTCTCCCTGCCCGCCCTGTCAGGATGAGCACATGGATGACACCCGTACTGCTGTGGAGCGAGCAGCGAGGCGATGCCCCCCCCCCCCCCCCC
>VZSC01000291.1:0-19475 GCA_013398225.1 Steatornis caripensis | reverse complement strand
CCCCCCCCCATTGCGGGGATCCCCAGCAGCAGGAGGCTGCGTGGGGCCAGGCTCGTGAGCCGAGAGGGTACCCGGAAGTGGACACAGGAGAGAGGAGGAGTGAGTGAGTGGGAGAGAGGGGGGAGAGAAGGAAAGGAGTCAGAGAGAGGCCCGGGGGCCAGGGCAGGCGCCCCCACCCCTCACCCCACTGCACCCCCACCCCACCACATCTACATGACTCTTCAGGCGGCTGAAATAAACAGTGGAGCATCACCCCTTCCTCCCAGCACATCTCTAGGGCAGGGATCTGGTGGCAGGGTGGTGGGGAGGTGGCACTCGGGGTGGGGGGGCATCACATGGGCCCCCGGGGCTGGGCTGGGGTGGATGGGCCAGCATTGCACCCCCCTCAAACTGTCTCTTCCCCAGGCTGCTGGTCTCCCCAAAATGTGTGTGTCCCTCACACTGAAGGTGCCCCAGAGCATTTTGCTGCCTGTGGTGGTGGATTTCTCAGTTGCACTGGGTGGGGGAGCCCTGCTGGGACTGGGGGAAGTGGCAGCCAAGCCCTGGGCAGGTTTGGAAGGGCTCTGGGTAACTGTCCCCTGTCCTGCCATACACCCAGAGCCTCACACCATGGCCCTGTGACTTTCAGCCCCACAGCCTTCCCCTTTCTGCCCTCACCCAGGACAGCCCTACCCCACACCCATACCTGCCTGGGACCACTCCAAGCCCTCCCCTCATTGCCACCGACCTGCAACCTCATCCCAACTCTGCCTCCTCCCTGACACCCCATGGGTATCAATCAGCCCCACCACCCCACACCTGCCCCTATCCCACACTCAACCTCCAGCCTCAACCTTCGCCCTACATCCTCTGCCCCCTAACACATGTGCGCCCCTCCCTGTTGTCGGGTCTTGGGGGTCTTGGCTTTGGCTTCTTCGGGCCAGCAATGGGGGATGCATCAGGGGAACCCAGGGTCAAACATCTCATGGTGGAGAGATTCAGGGTTGCTCTGCCCGGGAGGCTTTGGAGGGTCCGCACCCCACTGCTAGCCAGCAGAGCCCTGGGAGGGTGGTGGGCTTGGCAGGGGGGGGCATTTTAGAGACAAGGCAGGTGCTGCTGGCAGCAGTGGGGACAGGGCTGGGGGGTCCCTGACGGAGAGGCCAGCGCAGTGACCCCCAGTTTTGACTGCGGGGCCGGTGAGAGCCGGGGGAGTGTTGGATCTCAAGGGCTGTCTCCAGCAGGTGGCCCTGTGACATAGAGGACGGTCCCCAGGGCTGCCTTGGGGAGGGACGACACCTCCTTCCCTGCCCAGCCCAGGCTCTGTCCCTGTGGTTGGGGGTGACAGGCGGGGGACAGAGCAGCCCTTTGCCCACAGGGCAGTTCAGGCAGGGGAGAGCCCCCCAAGCCTCTCGCGGGCCTCGCCCCCAGCCCCCAGCCGCTGCTCCACTGCTCTGCAGCGGGCCGTGGGTCTCGCAGGGCAGCCCGCCCCGGCGCGCCCCGGCCACCCAAGAAGGGGGGATCCTGGGATCTTCTCCTTGCCGGTGGTGCTCCACTGACGGCGGTGCCCCTGGGCTGGCGGCAACGGGCTGTGCCGAAGCCGGTGGGGCTGCCCTGCAGCGGGGAAGCAGCATGCCGTGCCGTGCCGTGCCGTGCCGTGCCTTGCCACACATGTCCTGCTCACGCAGATTTACAGCCCCTGGAGAGGGTGGCCGGGGCCAGGTGCCGGACGTGTGCCGTCACACCGGGAGCGGGGGGAGCCCTGCCTTGCCCGGGGGTGGCGAGGCAGCACGTGGGGCAGGCAGTGCCTGGGCGCTCACTGCCTGGAGCGCAGCACGTGGGGCACCCCAAACCAGAAGAGCGGTGTGCTCCTGCTCCAAGCAGGGCTTGAATGGGGGGCTGGCCGGGACCCACGCTGCCCAGGGCAGTGAGGCAGGGACTCAGTGACGGAAATGGGGTTTCACTGTGTTTGCAGCCTCCTGGCAGGGTGGATTTGGGGTGAGCAGGGATGCAGGGATCCTCTCCTCCGTTGCCTGCTGGGGATGGGGCAAAGGGGCCCCGCGAGGCTGGCTGCTGTGCGGGGTCTCGCATTGCAGGAAGCATGACGGTGTCCTTTCTCTCCACATGCCACCAGGGTCTCTCTGTCCCGATCCGGTGACAGCGCTGGAGAAGGGGAAGGGGAGGAGGAAGGCTGGGTCCCCCCCGAGCCTCACTGCTAATATGGAAAGGTGCTGGCCCCTTTCTATCTTTGCAAGAGGAGCTGGGCTGCAGGGCCAGGGCGGCGGGTGCGGAGAGGGGGAGCCTGGCCAAGGAATGTGACATATCAGAGGCAGCTGCCACTTCGGGAGAGGGGGCAGAGAGAGCGCAGCTCGCCGGGGGCCGCGCGGGACGGGACGGGCGAGGGGGGGGACGCCACGGCCCCAGCGCCGGGACGGCTCAGCGAGCGGCCGGCACCCGTGGGACTCACATCCAGGCCGGCGGAGGAGCAGGTGCTGAGGCGCTGGGCGGGCTCGGGGTCGCAGCGGAGCATGGGGTGTGGGTGCTGCACTGCACCGGGCACTCGGTGAGTGGCAGCTCAGCGAGCAGCAACCCGAGCCCCCGCCTAAAAATAGCCCCTCGCTTGCCCACGACGCTGCGACCTTCGGGGCTGCAGCCGGCGGGGGGGAGGCACTGAACCTGAGGGCACCTGGACCAGGGGGCCACCTCTGCCTCAGCACGCCTGGCAGGCACCCAACACCCCCAGGCTGCAGGCAGGGGGAGAAGAGAAGCGCGGTGCTGCCAGCTTGGGGTGGCGGGGGTCGTGGGCGGGTGTGGGGGAGCTGCAGACCATGCACAGAGCACAGGGACGTGGCGGCATGAGTAGGGCCGGTGGGGAGCCCCGGGTGGCGCCGCCAAGCCCCGGCATCCCCCCGAAGCGTGCCAAGGTCACGGCAGAGCCAGGGGTGCCCGAGGAGGGCCCGGCTCGCTCAGCGGCACCGGTTTTTGTGCGGAAGCTGAAGAACGCAGCTATTGGCACCGGCTGCGACATCCGGCTGCGGGTGGTGGTGGTGGGCAACCCCCGGCCCAGCCTCCGCTGGTACCGAAATGAGGAGCTGCTGGCCCCACACGGGGAGGAGTACGGCACCCTCTGGATCCGGGACAGCAAGAAGGAGGATGCCGGTGTGTACACCTGCATCGCAGAGAACGAGCGAGGAGAGGCCATGACCAGCGGTGTGCTGGCCATCATTGACATGGAAGGTAAGGGCAGCATGGCCACTGGCACGGCTGTGCTGGCTCAGCTGTGGGCACGGGTTTGCTGAGGGTGGCAGTGGTGCTTTGCAGGCTGCCGCTGCAGTGCATGCTTGGAGCTAGCCAGGGCTGGGCTTTGCTGTGCCAGCCCTGCTGCAGGCTGGGGTGCCCAGTACCGGCAGCACCGGGCCGGCTCTCTGGCCTGGAGCGAGCATGTGGCTGCAGCACTTGCTGCCAGGCCAGGCAGGGTGCCAGGGCCTGGCACAGAGGTGTCGGGAGCATGTAATGCCAAGCCTGCTCAGGGCAGCAGGAGAGAGAGAGATACGGCTCGGGTGCATGGAACCGGTGGTGCCCCCCTCCACAGCTACGGACCTGGTGCCCGGTACCCCACGGTGCCCCGGCACAAGCCACTCCCGTGCACCAGCTGCCTCCCACGGCATCACCATCGCAGCCGTACCAGGCACTGGGGCTGCACTGGTAGAACTGGTACCCTCTGGGGGTGGGGCCGGAGGCGGAGCCTAACACGACAGGGGGTGGAGCTGTCGAGTGGGCGGAGCCTATGTCCTGCCGTGGGCGGGGCCTCATGGTAATGAGCAGGGGTGGAGGCAGGTTTTGCTGGCCCCCTGGAGCCACTGCCTGCTGCTCTGCGCGTCCCCCGGGCTGCAGCAGCTGGGCGTGCTCCTCTGGTGCACAGGGAGTGCTTGGGGGCTCCTGTGGGCCCTTCCGTGGGTGGGCCTTATCCTGCACAGGGGCCTGGCAGGTTTGGGACTCAGCCTCCTCTGCCCCAGGATGGATGCCGCCTCCTTGGGGCATTGCAGACCCTGATGTGAGGGAGCACTAGGTGCTCGCCAGTGGCACTGCCCTGAGGCGTGAGCTGTGCCGGCTGTGTGGGGACGGCAAGGGCAGGGAGCGAGGGAGGCGGTGCTGAGCCCCGAGGCTTCGGGTAAGGGGATGCACCCAGGTCTTTGCAGCATGGGAGGCACACTGGAGATGCTGCAACTTGAGCGGGGTGCTGAGTGGCAGTGGGAGGGCAAAAGGGGCCTTTACAATGCTGAAGGGGAGCAATGGAGAAAGAGGAGGAGTTGCTCTGTGTGACCTGGGAGGCTGGAGGAGTGGTGTTTGGAGGATGGAAGAAGGTGTAGGTGCTGGTCATAGGCCTGGTGGGGGGCAGGGGGAGCAGAGAAGTGTGCAGGAGGGGCCCTGTCCTGCAGTGGGTCTGTGCAAGGTCACTGTGCGTTGCAACTTTGGGGACTGTGGCATTTTGCTGTCGGATACATGGCACTGTGTGTGCAGAGAGAGTGGGAGATGTGCACTGCCCCATGGGGCAGGTGCAGCCTGTCCCAGGGGGGCCAAGGTGGGGTGGGTCACCCTGTTCTCACACTCTGGCGTGCAGCTCCGTGTCTCCACAGCACCGCAGGCCTGGGCCCCCCTGCCTCTGCCCAGTGGCGCGGCACCGCCTGATTTCCCCAGGTGCCCGTTCTCGTTGTGCTGACGCACTCGTCCCTGCTCCCGATTCCCAGCCGCCAGCCCTCACCGGCGCCTTTCTGGAGCAGCTGAGGGAGGGACTGAGCAGCCAGGATTGCCTAACATGCGGGGTGAATGTCACCCTGCCCCGGGCGCTCCTCCCGGCAGGCGCTTGGCCATGGGTGCACCGCCATGGAGCAAACAGCCACCCTAAAATCCAGCCCTGGGACAGAGGTGCCTCTGGAGGCACTCAGGCTCCAGGACACCAGGCTGGGCGAGGAGGGCGGCAGCCCCCAGTGTGGCTTTGCCCCTGCCCTGCGGCAGAATGGTCTCTGCAGTGTGCTGCAGCAATGCCCAGGGAGCACCATGCCCTGCCGGGTGCTGGAGGGGGGTGCTGGTGTGGAGGTGATGGGATGTGGTGGTGGGGGTCCAGCCCTATCGCCTGGCCGTGTTGTTTCCCTGAGGCCATTTTCTCCATTCCAGCAGCCAAGTGGTGAGACAGGTCATCATGTGAAATGGAGGCGCTGTGCCCCTGCTCTCCATCTGCCTGCCCTGACACCCTGTCAGGATGCGTGCCGTGGCTCACTGGCGTCTGGCATGGAGGCCCTGACTGTTCAGGGGCTCCCCACACTCCCCACTGAGACCCAGCTCTTTGGGGACCGTGGAAGTTCCACCAGTGGCTGCGCTGTCCCTCTGCCGAGCAGGGACACCCCGTCCTTGTTCCCTGGGGGGTCCTGTGAGCCAGGTCATTGGCGAGTTATGGGGCAAGGGGGATGTGTGCAAGGACCATGGGCAGGATGAGGTCTTTCTCCGGGCTGGGGTTCCTGGTCCCCCATGTCTGGAGGTATTGGGGTGCCCTTGCTCTGTTCGCCTATGCTGAGTTGCAGTCTCCCATGGGCAGACCTCGGTCTTCCACCTTCTCTCCCTCGCGTGTGGGCCAGGCTGCAGCTCTCCGTAGGGCCAGCATTGGCTCTCCCAAGGTGGCTCAGGTCACTGCTGGTGGGGTGGGGGGGGATCCATGCTACCCAGCTCCACACTCGGCCCGGGCAGCTCCTCCTGCACCAGCTCAGCATTCCCCCTTGCTCACACGAGCCTGATTTAGCACCTCTAATCCCTTGCCCTGAATCTGTCGC
Source organism: Steatornis caripensis (assembly GCA_013398225.1). Taxonomy (NCBI): domain Eukaryota; kingdom Metazoa; phylum Chordata; class Aves; order Caprimulgiformes; family Steatornithidae; genus Steatornis; species Steatornis caripensis. The sequence goes on along the minus strand of VZSC01000291.1, from coordinate 13,674 downwards.
TCCACCCCACTAATGATTTTCTCCTGCTCTTCTCCCAGGTCCCCTGAGTGCGTCTGTGCCTGGTGTGGGAAGCGGGGAGTGCACATGTGGGGTTGGCTGGGCAGCCGGGCGCAGGGGCTCCCAGGGGCACACCATCCCTGCTGCGTCCCACCACTCTGCCCCTCTCCTGCTGCAGGTTCTCTCTCGTGCCCTGATTCCGTGGACGCAGGTGGGGTGCGTTGGCCCTTCTCACACTAGCACCAGGCTGGCCCAGGGGCTTCCCAGGTCCATCCAGGGACCCTCCAGACCCTTCCAGAGCTGCCTGGTCCCCGCTGTGGCTCCATTGCCTCCAGGCTTGCTAAAGGCTGTATTGCCTCTCAGCTACATCTCCTGAATTCTTTCCCCATAAACTGGATTAAATCACCTCTTAAGAACCCAAGCTAATCTCCTTTTAGAGCCCAGTACTCCCTTGTGCCAGCACTGCCTGATCCTCCCCACTGGGGCTGCCTCTTGTTTCAAGGTTGGATGCATCTGTCCTGGGCTCCCGGCACAGGGTCTTGCTCCACTCGCCTCCACCTGCACTCAGCAATCAAACCACCTTGGAATCTTTCCTCCGCTCAGGGAACAGCCTGCACCCGCCTGGATTTGGGAGCAGGGAAGGGGCAGGAGCTGCCTGCGCATGATGGCCCTGCACGGCCCCTTCCCGTCCAGCCCAGAGTCTCAGTGGGGCAGTGTGGGCATGCTTTTGCAGCTTGTGGTGTGTGGTGATGGCAATGGCACCACAGTGGGGATGGCTGCACTGATGGCGTCCCTGGTGGCTCAGCACCTCTGGCCATTTATCTCAGTGCCTAATTTTAGTCTCTTACTTTGGAGCGCCATGCCCATGTTTAATGCCAACTGCCCCTTCCCTCTGGAGCCCCTGCCAGTCCTGCTCAAGGACTGAATGGGACTTACAACCTCCCTTTGCCGCCTCGACCATCCTGTGGAACTCTCTGGGGCTGCCTCAGTTTCCCCTTGCTGTTCCTGGCTGTTTCCCAGCCCCAGTACACAGCAGCACCTTGGAGGAGCGCGGGATGCAGCATAGCTCTGGCCCAGGTTGCCGTGCCCTGCTGTAGGGTGGGCACCATGCCTGGCTGTGCCAGCGCAGGGGCTGCCTCTGCAGAGCTGCTTCGCCGGTGCCACCCCAGGTGCTGATCTCCACTGGTGCAGGAACAGGTCCCCAGGGCTGGGCAGTGCAGAGGGGATTGGGCTGGACCTGGCCCTCACGGTGCCAGCAGCCAGCGGGGCTGGTGGGTGGACTGGCTGTGCAGCTGGCAGTCCCCAAGCACAGCCACGCACCCTGAGGCTGTGCCTATTCCCTGGCCCCAGGGGTGGCATCAGGGCCAACCCATGGGCAGCTGCCAGAGACCTAGGTTCTCAGCTCTGCCACCAGCCACGTGGGCAAGGGGACTGGCGGGGTGGCCACGCGTGCTGGGTCCCAGTCCCGGGGTGCTGTGGACCAGGAGGGCTGCTCCCCGGCAAGCAGAACGACAGGTGCAGCTGTCCAGTCAGTCACCTCCACCCCTGCCCTCTCGCCCGCTGCCGGCGGGTTATTTTTGCTGAGGAATGTGCCGTCCCCTCGAATTCTGGCTGGTGGCAGAGCTTGTGTTACAGGCGAGAGGCCGAGACCTGGCCCTGCAGGCGGGTAAATATAGCACCGACGCTCGGGGCTGCGTGATGGGGAGACGGCCTCTTCCTCCTCCTGGGGCTGCCCAGTGCTCCCTGTGCCCCTCCTGCCTCCCGACACCAGCTTGCTGGCTTGTGCCCTGGCACGGTGGCACTGGGAAGGGGCTAGCTGCCTCTAACCTGCTGCCTACACTCTTGCCTGCTTCCCTCCCTGCCCTCTGCATGCAGCCCCAGGCAGAGGGGATGCCAGGAGCGGGGTTGGCAGGGCAGGGATGAAATGCCTCCTGCCATCCCACTCCGTGCCTGGGCACCCAGAGCCAAGGTCACATCGCTGTCCTGCGTCCCTGTGTCCTCCGCCTGCAGTGGGCACCGTGTGCGTGGGCATCCTTCTAGTGGCAGCAAGGGGAGGTGATGCTGGGGAGGGCACCTGGGGTGTCCCTGGCTCTCGGGAGAGGGCTCACAGCAGAGCATTGCTCTTTCCCAGGGCCAGAAAGCTGCTGTGGTGCTGCCCTGCCCTGGCACAAGGGCCATCCTGTTGCATTTATTTCCTCCTGGGGACAGGGCTGGGGACAATCCCCACCTCCCCAGGCTCCCAACACATCCCCACCTCCCATAGACCATCCCCAGCAGCTCTGGGAGGTACAAAGATGTGAAAGATTCATGCCCAGACCTCCTATCTGAGATGGCTGCATGCACCCACCACCATTCAAGCACCAGGACAAGGGGGCTGATTGATAGTTGGGGCCGGGTGGCCAGTGCCCAGCCGGTGCTGTGGTGCAGGGGCACGATCCATGCAGAGCTGCTGGAGAGGCTCAGCAAGGCGTGGGGAGCTGTAATTAATGCTACGTCTTGAGCAAGTGTTTGCTATCAGTTTTCCTCGGGGCCAGTGTGTGTCCAGCAGGAAAAGCTGGAGCCAGGTGGCAATGGGGCCATGTGCTCCAGCTCTACCCTTTGTCCGTGCCACGGCCATGCTGGCCCCTCTCCCCTGCTCCATGTCCCTGTCCTGCAGAGGAGCAGGGTAGTGCCAGGGCTGCCCCCAGGTTTGGGGCAGGGCACATGGGCCGCCCTGGGTGTAGGCTGCTGTCACCTCCCACTGGGCACCTTCTGCAGGGACTCTGGCTTTGCTCTTGCAGGGGGATTTGCAGGTGCTTCTGCCTCTGGAGAGGACTTTTGGGCATCATAGCAGGCGCAGTCCCTCAGAGGTGACCCAGCGGCTCCCAGAGGTGCAGCATCTCTGGGGCAGCCCAGAGCTGCTCCTAGGGCTTTTGCTGAGGGATGGCTGAGCAGCAGAGCCACAGTGGCAGGGAAGGGCTGTGTGCCCAGCCAGCTGGGAGCCGTAGCTGATGGTGCAGCAGACATGGCAGTCGGAGGATACTCGAGTGACTGCATTTTGGCTGGCACACGTGGTCCCTCCCTGGGCCAGCCCAGGGGCTGTCTCTACAGGTGCTGTGGTGGCACACCCGTGCCCTAGCACCACCGTGTGCCAAACCCAAGCCTCGATGCTCCTTCATGGCATCCCTGAACAGGCTTTTATCACACTTGAGCGTGAAAAAAAGGCACAGGCCGTGCAGGTCTGCAGCAGGACCACAGGCATGCACAGCCTGACTGAGAACACCTGGCAAGGAGACTCTGGGTGCAGCGACCCTGGCAGACATGAGACCCACAGCCTACCCCTTTCCCCAGCCCTGGCTCAGGGGTACCCATCTCTGTCCCCACCCAGGGCTGGGAGGCCCAGCAGAGTCCACTGACTCAGACAGGAGATTGCCCCAGTGCCAGCCCCAGCATTCGTGTGACTCGCCTGACGTGCAGGGTCTCCACGGAAACTCCGCAGCATCACTCGAATTGTGGGACTATCAGAAATGTTGTATAAACAGCTTCTTTTGTACTGTTTAATTTGCAAGTTATTATGGCGCCATGAAAAGCCTCACGTTGGGAGTCACGGGCTGGGAGGGGAAGCAGAGAAAAGATGCCACACATCGTGGGGAGCGTGATGTCCGTGTGCAGCCCCGTGTGGGCCGGCCGGCTCCCCAGGGGACAGGTGAGCAGCATGGGGACAAATGCTGGGTGGGGAGGCCTCCAGCAGCATCCCCACAGATACTCTGCCATGGGAGGGGGCAGCGCTGTCAGCCTACAGGACTGGGACCTTGGCAGCCTCTCCAGGAGCCCAGAAAGGGGGCTGATGGGTGCTGAAGGGCTCAACGGCTTTGTGTGCTGGTGATGCAGAGCAGCAGGAGCTGTGGGGGACATGACAGCCAAGAAAGGCGCTGCTGAGGCTGTGGGGCTGGGACTGCCCCTGCAGCTTATTTGCAGCATCCCCGAGAGAATAGGGACAGGCCAGCAGGGCTGGGGACACTCAGCTGGGGAAGGCGTACTGGGGTTGTGCCAGCACCTGGGGACCATGAACAGGTCTTAATGGTCTTAACCAGCCTCACCAGGGACCCCAGCCCACAGCTTCTGCCCACACCCTGTGAGCCCCATCACAGCTCAGACCCAGACATCCCGTCCTGCCCTGAGCTGTGCCGTGGGTCCTCACCCCAGCACGAGAGGAGGTCTTGTGTGTGTCATGCAACACGGGCAGGGACAACAACCTACCTTTCCGGGTCAAGTTTGTGTCCCCACCAGCCACAAAGCAGTGATGCTAGCCCAGGGCTGAACAGTCCAGCCCTGCCATCCCAGCATGGGTCCTGAGGCACCGGGGGGGTCAGGGTGCAAGGTTTGCTTTAGGGCAGTGGGTGCCTGGGGCTGGAGGCTGTGTGGTTTGCAGGGCAGGCTCATGACGTGGTGTGGGCAGAGCCAGCCCAAGGGGGTTGCTGTGAAGGACTGTGCCCGTGTTAGCTCTCGTTCACGTGCAGGCAGGTCGGCAGTGCTGGGATCCACACCTGTGTCTTGGTAAGGACCTTCTGCATCGCCGATGGCTGGAGGATGTGGGGGACTGAGCGGAGGCTGGCAGAGTGCTGGTGAGCCCGGACCTTGGCTGGGCAGCGCTCTGGCACACTGAGCTGTGCTGCTGTGTGCAGGGTGGTGGCAGCTGTGGTGGTGGAGCTGCCCTGTTTGAGGGCACTTTGGGGGCAGTGGATGGAGGGCAGTTGCGTGCAGCACTGGCTTGGTGTGTTGTGTTATTCTTGTCCCCGTTGGTGTGCGTGTGGGAGCCGCGGGCGTGGGCTGTGGCCCACGGTGCTGAGCACGGGAGTGAAGAACAGCCCCTGCCCCGGGCAGTGGGGCAGGATGGACCGATAGCGGGGGGCCGTGGTACAGCCACATTGCTGGGCAGGGGGCTCAGACCCCTGGGTGCCACGGAGCCAAAGCCAGCGGAGGAGAGGACGTGTGCCCGCCCCAGCCGCCCCTCCGCCCCCCGGCCCCGCGGCTGCCCTCGCCCCCCGCCACCTGTGCCCTGCCTGTCCCCCGCCGCTGTCACTATGTGCCAGGGCTGGCGGCGAGGCGGAGGCGGAGGCAGGCGGAGGAAGGATGGAGGGAGGAGCACTCCAGTGATGCTTCATGCTCACAGCCCCAGCCCTCCCGAGAGCCCAACCTGGCGAGCCCCTTCCTCTCCCTCCGCCGTCCCCGGCAGCGGAGGATGCTCGGAGCATCGCTTGCCCCCGCGGCGTGCTGACAGCTGGGACCCCGCTGGGAGCGGGCTGGCGTCCTGCCGGGCCTGAGCCGGTGTGACCGGGCCAGCGGGGCTCTGCAGAAGCATGAAGAAGATCTGGGTGAAGAAGCGTTTCCAGGTAAGGGCTCCAGGCGGCCGCGCCGGCGGGTGCCGGGAGGAGGGGGCAGTGCCGGGGAGCGGGAGAGCATCGGGACGGGGATGGGGGTGCCCGTTCGGCCCTGCCGCTGCCACCCGGGGCTCCCCAGGGCTTCGTCCATCGCCGGCTCCAGCCCCACTTGCGGAGCCGCCAGCTGCCCGCCTGTCCTCGCCAGCCCGGGCAGGAGGGGCAGAGGGCAGGTGCTCAGCACCGCCTGTGCCAGCAGCAGGGCTGGGACCCCCGTCGGGAGCTTCCCCCTGCACCACCCTCTCCCCTCTCTGCTCTCCGGAGCCTGGGGCAGCAAATGGAGGCTGCTTATGGCTCCCCCCAGCCCCGCCGCCGGTGGTCACGGAGCTGGAGAGGAGGCTTTGCATGCGTCATCCCCTCCGCGTCAGGAGCATGCCTGGCACAGGCGAGGCTCCTCCGCGGGCCCCGCCGCACGCTCTGCCGCCGAGTGAGGAACAAGGACGTCACTTGGCCTTGGCGGGGGATGGAGGATGTGGGGCATCCTTCCAGGAAGCTCCCCAGCTCCCCCAGGGTGCACAAGCCCACCCCGCTGCTCCACCCAGCACCTAGCGGCACGTAGCCTCCCCACTGTCACCCTGCCTGGTGGCCCAGCAGGGGCTGGTGAGGGGATGTCACCCCCAGCTCCTTCCGAGGGGTGTGGGATGTGCCAGGGGACACGGGTCCCCAGGGATGCTGGGAGCCAGGTGGGGGAGTCCCTCCGGGGCAGGGTGGATGGCACGGCCTGGCTCCCCCATCTGCCCTTGGGGGCAGCAAGCACAGGGGCTTGCCCATGTGGTGGGGCAGGGTCCTGCTCCGCTGGCCAAGCACGGGGGTTTCACGACACCCACAGGGGCTGTCCCTCCACACCAGGCAAGCCACCCACTGCTTCCCCACCTCACCCTGTCCCTGCTCCCTGTCTGCCTGTCTTGCACCAGTGCCGTGTGGTGCTGTGGCAGCCTGCACGGGCTGTGCTCAATGGCCCCAGGAGCTCCCCCCTGTCCCTGATCCCCTTGGCTCCATGGCCATGGCTAGGGATGCCCCAGGCCAGGGCCAGGGCAGGACCGCAGCCCGGGCGGGGGGCTCTGTGCTTGGCACGGGGGAAGGACCTCGTGGGGCAGGGCTGAAGCCAGGTGCTGATGCCAGCCAGCCCTTCTCCCCAGCCTGGACTGGGTGGGCACAGAGCAGGCTCCTGGGGCTGCCCCACCCCTTTTTGCAGGGTGCAAATGAAATCCCAGGCAGGGAGCACACTCCTCACTCTCTGGCTGGCCCCTTCGCCCAGGCCCCAGCCCTGCAGTGAGCCCCGAGCTGCTCCTGCCCCCTTTCCACCTTCTTGCTTGGGGGTGACCCTGCATCACCCAGCACTCGCTCCCTGCTGAGCTGCGGGGTGGGTGCTGTGCCCAAGGGGGATCCAGGCTGTGGGTGCCCCAATCCCGCAGGGACCTGTTGTGGGGCAGAGGGGAGGGGGCTCAGCCTCCCCATAGCTCTGAGTGGTGGAGCCCAGCCCAGGCCCACTGGGTGCATAACCATATTTGATGGGTAGCTGATGGCACTAGTCCCTGGGGAAGCCACAAGAGCACCCGATAATGGCATTCAATTGCATTTTCATTTTTTAATGGGGGAATTATCTGCCGGTGGTGCAGTTAATCACTCATCTATCTTTCCCTGGCCTGGAAGACGGGCTGCCAGCCAGAGCCAGCACAGTCAGCCGAGGAGGGGAGGTGAAGCCTGGCTCAGACTGAATACAAATGTGTCTCGTGCAGCCGCTGCCCTCTGGCCAGCAAAGCATGCAGGCGGGGGCTAGTGGGAGCCCCCGAACGCTGCACACAAGCAGGGGCTGCTGCTGCAGTGGCAGCAGGTTTGGGGCATGTGAAATAAGCCTGCTGCCCTTCCAAGGACAACTAACTGCTGGCCGTGCTTGCCTGGCTGTCCCCGGGGTCTGTCTGTCCGTGGGGGCTGTCTGTCCATGAGCCTGCCTGGGAGCTGTGGGGAGGCAGGAGGGGCTGGCAGAGCAAAGAGCTTTGAGAAACCTGGGTGTCAGCCCTGGGCTCCACACTGGGGAGACAGGGGACAGGGTGTCAGTGTCCTGGGGACACCCTGTCACCCAGACTGGCTGGGAAGGATGCTCAGTTCTGGCAGTCCAACTCTGCCTGTCTGCACGCCGCATCCCCACTCCTGCCTGCCTTGGAGATCACCCCATCCCTCTGCTTCCCTGGGAGACGGCATCAGTGCACGCCAGGCCTGGCAGCCAGGTCACCCTCGGCCGGTCCCTCCCTTGGCAAGCAGGTGCCTGGCCCTGGGCTGTGGCGCAGAGAGCAGCCGAGCTGGCAGGAAGCTCCCAGCGCCTCCACCCATGCTCGGGTCCTGCCTGCCCAGACGGCGCGGGCAAGCATGGCTCCCACGCCTCCAGCCCCGCGCAGGCGGGCCAATCCCATGCCGCTTGTGCCAGGCAGTCTCTCTCGCAGCTGGCGCAGCATCGTTGGGGGTGAGGGATGCTGTCCCTGTGCTGGGCCAGTGCCCGTGGCAGTGTCTGGGCCAGTGCCTGGAAGACGCTTTGCTGGCCTGGTCCCCATGCTGGCGTGGACGGTGGCTTTGAAGGGGCTGCGGAGCATTTGGGCACCCGCCTGGGCAAAGACCTTGCTGCAGGTGGTGCTGGCAGCAGGCAGCGGTGCCAGGGCAGCTGCACTGCCCAGGGCTGTCGCTCCCCAGGCATGGGCGACAGCGCAGGGCTGGGGTGCACAGTGTCACCCCCCAGGCACAGGCAGCGGTGCCATGTTGGGGTGCACAGTGCTGTCACTAAAGGGATATGTGTGTGCGTGCGTGCATGCGTGTACACATACGCACGTGCGTGTCATCGTGTGTGTTCAGGGCTGGGCACGCGCTACGTGTGTCCACCCACACCCATCCACGGCTCCCAGCGCGGGGGTGTGTGCCTGTGCGTACCCTGTGGGCGCGCAGCCGGGGGTGTGTGTGTGTGAGCGTGCATGTGAGCGGTGCTGGATGTGCCCCGCCAGCGGGAGGGCATGAGCAGCACCGTGTGTGCTGTGTCAGTGTGTGTGTGTGTGAGCGATTGTGGGTGTGAGTGGTGCTGCATGTGCCATGATGGGGTGTGTGTGCGCGGGTGTGCCGTGCCAGCAGTGTGTGTGCATGCGTGAGCAGGAGCGTGGCGCCATGCCGTGGGTAATGCTCTCTTCTCTTTTCCTTTGCAGAAGACCGGCCACTCGCGGCGCTTCGGGCGCTTCACGCATGGTGCGTTGAGTTACCAGGACCCAGCTCCCCCTGCGCCCCGAGTGTGCCAGGATGGGGTCCAGCGCCACTGCCATGCCAAAGCAGGGGCAGCGAGCAGAGGCTGGGCAGGGATGGGCTGCAACGCACCAGCCCTGAAACAGGTTCCTGCTCAGCCGGCAGCTCCCAGTGTTCCCCATGAGGCCAGGCTGCTCCTGGCCCCGCAGCTCCAGGCTGTCGTGGCCAGGCTGGGGAGCCTGGTGCAGTGGCAGTGCACGGGGCAGTTGGCAGTGTGCTGGGCTGCAGAGGGGCAGCTTGGAATGGGGATGAGCAGCATGGCCTCCCACTGCACCGTGGCAGTGCAGTGGAGGGGAGTAGTGGTGGGGCAGGGGACGTGTCCCTTGCCACAGTGGTCTGTTGCAGCAGCTTGCGAGGGCTCAGGCAGCAGAAAGGCTGGCCCTCCCTGTCTGCACCGCATCAGCTTTCCTGGGACAGGACGTTAGGGTGGCACTGATGTGGCCTGGCTGCATCCTGTCTCGGGGGGGCTCTCACTGATGCTCTACCCTGAGCAACCCTGCTTTAGCAACCGGGGCTGTGCTGTGGGAAACTTGCCACTGGTGGGATAAGGGATGCACGCATATGTACTGGAGGGAGGGTGCTTGCACATGGACACACATGTCTGTGTGCCCCAGCACCCCCAGGAGCACTCAGTTGGGGCACAGGCTGGGGTGTCTGGCCCCAGGCTGCGGTGCCCTGCAGAGCACGGGGATGTGCAGATGCCGAGGCGGCAAGGCCAGCCTGCGGGGCAGCTCCAGTAGCTCTGGGGACGAGAGGTGGCTGTCCTGCCAGGCAGGATGTGGCTGTGGCATGGGGAGGGGATGGTGCCATGCACTGTGCAGGTGCGACGGTCTGTGTGCGAGGAGGGTCTGTGTGCAGCACCAGAGCAGCGTGTGGCGAACATGGGTGCAGAGCGGAGATGTGGTGGGGAATGCTCGGGGAGCCGGACCTGTTTCCATGCCCCATGGGCACCTGGCCTCTGCCATGGGGCCGGGCAGGGCATGGGGTGCTCCTCATGGGATCCTGAGATGGGCAAATGCCCAGTCCTGACCCCATCCCTGGAGCTGAAGCCCAGCACAAGGTGCCAGGCCCTCAGAGCTGGCATGGCCCCCCCAGGTGCTGCCCCGGCAGGTCCCTGCCCCATGGCAGCATGGGGAGATGCTGAGGACAAGGTCCCTCCCCACTGCCCCCCGCGTCTCCGCAGGCCGGGCCGATAACCGGGTGTTGATGTCTCTCTCTCTCTTGCTGCCCCTATGGAAGCGAAGTTTTCCGCTCCTGCAGGAAACAAAGCTACGGTAGGAAGACCCCTGACCGATGCCAGCCCCATCCCAAGAGCGGGCCCTGTGGCCCATCCTGACACCCTGCCTCATGGCCGCCACCATTCCCCTGTCCATGCCCACGCCGCCTCCACCAGCCACATTCCCGCCGCTGGCACGCTCTCCCTTCCTCCTATCATCTAACGCTGCTCCTGCCTGCTTTGCCTGCCCTCCCCTGCCTGCCCTTTCCCTGACTGACTTTCCCACCCCTGGCCCTGCTGTTACCTGCCGGCAGCTTGTCCCTGCAGGTCACAGTCATGCCCCCCGCCACGGCGCTGCCTCCTCCCAGAGCTGCCTGGGCACTGCTCACCTGCTCCTGGAGCCGGTGGGTCTGCAAGGGGCAGTGCCAGCCTGGACTGCTGTCCCAGTGTCCCCTCACCTCCTGCTCTCCCCCTCCTTCCCAGACTCGGAGACGGGCGAGGATGAGCCCAGCGACCCCCAGGTGACACAGCGTAGCGAGCTCCAGGATGAGACGGCCTTCAGCACCCCCACGGGTGAGCAGGGGGCACCTGGCTGGCACCAAGCCCCAGCACCATCTGCTGGGCACAAAGCACCCCCAGGGGCTCTGCTGGCCCAGCTTTGGGGGTTTGTGGTGTGGGGGGGCTGTGGTCCACCCATGCAAAAGGGAGAGGGCTTGGGGCAGTCTGCTCGGGACACCCTGCGGCGGCTCAGCCCTCTCTGAGCAGGGTGCTGGGCTCATCCCTGTGGGCACCCGGTGTCGGCTCACCGCTCTCATTCCAGGTGGGTCTGACACCCTCGTGGACGCCTCCATGAACACGACGCCAACCTCGGTGCTGGCCCTGTCGCAGGCAGAGGAGCGCTCCAGCTGGTCGGGCAGCCAGCAGACCGTGGTGGAGAAGGAGACGGATGGCAACCTCCCCGCACGGGGACCCTACCTCCGCCCTGCTGCCTGGCAGCAGCCGCAGGGAACCCCAAGGCAAGCAAATGTGCCGGCCCCACGTGGCGCCGAGGTCCGGCACCTGGGCGTGGAGCCGCTGGTGCGGGCATCACGGGCTAATCTGGTGGGCACAAGCTGGGGGTCAGAGGATAGCCTTTCGGTGGCCAGCGACCCGTACGGCAGCGCCTTCAGCCTGTACCGAGGACGGGCGCTCTCGCTCCACGTGTAAGTAGCCAGGGGAAGCGCGCAGAGGGGGCATCGCGCTGGGGCCATCTCCTTCAACCCCTGCAGCCATCTCCTCCCCTCCGCCTGGGCTTTCTTTGCCTTCGCCATGCCTGGATAAGGAACAGGGGCTCTGAGCAGTAGGCAGCCTGTTCGCGGTGAGGAGGTGGGAGCAACCTGGGCCGGGGTGGGTACAGGTCCTTGGGTGAGTTGGGGGACATGGAGTGGGTTCCCCTTCTGCCGCGGCTAGGTTGGGGCTGGGGATAACCCCTGTCTAACCCTGCACGAGCCGCAGCATCCCACCCACAGGCTGTGCCGTGGGTGTCCCCCGGTCCTGCCCAGGGTGTGGGGACTTGGGGGTGCGTGGCAGCCTGGGACACCTGCTGGCAAGGCTCTGCCACCTGTAGTCCCTGCTGCACAGGGGCGGCAGCAGGGGCCAGGGACATGCTGCCTCCCCAGGACCTGCTGATGTGCTCAGAGCCCCCGTCCCTCCCTGCCACCTCCGGTCCCCATCCCCGCAGGCCTGCTCCTTCGACCTTCATCCCGCCTCTTTTTTTGTTTGAGGCTGCTTGTTCCACCAGAACCTCATCTCCACCTTATGATTTCTGCACCGTGAACGTGGAGCCCTGCCGGGCACCGCAGGGCAGGGAGATGCGCCTGCAGCAGCATGTGTGCAGAGGGGACTTGTAGCCTCGGGGACCCCCTCTGTCTTGTGGAAGAGCTGGCCTGTGCCATGCTGCCCTGGCACACCAGGACACCCTGGCAAACTGGGGCACCCCCTGGCTGCCAGTCCTGTCTGCATGGTGGCACTGGGGAGGGGACTCGCTGGGTATCCCAGCATCACCCCACTGTCCCACATGGGTAACCCGGGCAAGGGGGCACCGCTGTGTCACAGCAGCCTGGGACTCTCATCCAACCCAGCCAGCTCCTGGTGGTCTCCATGTGGCCGGATTCACTCGCCAGGGCCCGTTGAGGCTCCACGGTCCTGGGGCTGCCCTGGTCACTGCCCCCCTTGCCATGCCCCATTGGGCACCGTGGTGCGGGCTGGGAGCAGGGATGCAGCCAGGTGGTGAGGGTGGGCTCTGAACCGTGCTCCTCTGTCTCTCCCCTTGCAGCAGCATCCCTCAGGGGGGCTACCGGAGAGATGACCTCCACAGCAGCCCTGTCTCTCCGAAGCCTGGTGCTGAGGCCCCAAGGTCCCCTGCTGCCCTGCCGCTGACTGCCAAGCCACCTATCATCCGCTCACCATCTCCCCGCGCTGGCCTGTGCCTGCCACCTCCCTCCAGTGCCGTATCCCAGCCTGCTGCCCGTGGCCCTGGCGTCCCCTCCTTCACGCCCGTGACCCCCCGCAAGAAGTCCTCAGTGCCAGCCGAGTACCAGGACACCGTCCCCGAGGAGTATGAGGAGAAGATCAAGAAGCCCAAGTCCTCTGCATACTCGCAGGGCAGTACGCAAGAGTCCCGTCCCCAGACACCCATGAGCGACACCTCTGGCCGCGTCTCTGTCCGGGCATCCCCCAAGCTGGTGCGTGCTGGCTCCAAGATCTTCGAGAGGCTGCAGTACTTTGAGGAGCGGCGAAGGAGCCTGGAGCAGGCGAACAGCCCCTTCCCTACACACTCCTGCCTGCCCTTGCGCAAGACGCGTTCCTTCGACCAGCCAGGCTCCGGCTCACGCCGTGCCGGCACGCTGGGCAGCTCACAGGAGGATGTGCAGGAAGGCGGCCGCTGGGAGTCAGGCAGCACGGCGGCGTGCCGGCGTTTGGCCTTCCGGCAGAAAGCCGCATCCTTTGACGAGCGGGGCAAGTTTGCCAATCGTGTCTATGCCATTGAGCACAAGTTTGCGGAGGAGCTGACCCGCATCAAGCGGACGGTCTCCAAGCAGCAGCTGCGGCGCTCCCAGGAGTTGTGCAAAGCTGGGCTGCCCCCGGTACCCTCACCCCCTGCAGCTGGCGAGCCCACCACTCCCCGCGCCCCCCGCACCCCTTCCTTACAGGGTGCCAGTGGGCGCAAGGCACTGCCACCAAAAACCTTCCTGCCAGCGGAGAGCACGCACGTCATCCAGCACCTGGCACTTTCCAGTGTGGCTCTGGTGGGACCTGATGGGGAGCAGGAGACGGTGGGACAGCGGGGGAGGAAAGCCCCGGTGCGTGGCAGTGCAGCAGCCGGTCAGCCCACTGAGGCGGAGGATGCAGGTGCCAGGAAGAGTCCGCAGCAAGAAGGCACTGGGGAAGTGAAGAAGAAGGAGCAGTGGCCGTTAGCGCAAGCCACCCCACAGGGACGGGCAGCCCTTTTGCAGGCGGGTCCCGCCGAAGGTAGCCCGTGCCCAGACGGGGGCCCTGCTGGTGGAACCCGTGCCCCTGGGGCAGTGAGCGAAGCCCTGGCTGCCCGGCTGGCTGTGCCCCCTGGGCTGTACCGGAGGCCAGAGGCACCCGTGGAGGTGCGGTTCCTGCCCTGGGCAAAGCCAGGCATGGAGCAGGAGGCTCGCCTGGAGAGGAGCTGGGCAGGGCAGCGCGGCACGGGCAGGGAGGTGGAGAGAAGGCAGACAAAAGTGTTGGAGAAGAAAGAGA
>VZSC01000287.1:35718-113727 GCA_013398225.1 Steatornis caripensis | reverse complement strand
CATTCTATGATTCTATGATTCTATGATTCATTCTGCGACAACCAAATCACATTGCCAGCTTATCTCGCTATCCTCTCACTTAATGCAGAATTTTCAGGCATTTTCCCAACACAAGCCCTTAGCTGACCTATTTGTATTATTATACCTTCTCTGTGGTTCACTTTTAATTTGCTGATAATATTATTTCTATTTTGTGGACTCTTCTCACAGAATTTGAAAAATTAAACAGGCCTTCAAACTCGGCCTGCTTGAGTGGCACTAAACCTGGACATACAACTTAAGAGAAAATTATTACATTAACAATAACTAATAGTTATTGTCACATCTGGGAGAGATTTTAAGTCTTTTAGAGGCTCTCTCTAGTAATATGGTGTTGTCTGTTCTCAGCTGTCAAGGTATTTAATAGAAGATTTACCAGTATGACTTTAAATTATTGTAATGTTAGTGAAACAAGATTACCACACAGGGAGGGAGTAGCAGAGAAGTCTATTTCACGTGAAGGAGGCTGTGAAAAAATCTGCTGCCGTATTTAAAAGATGAACAAAAGGCTGCAAGCAGAGAGAAAAGAGGATATTTAATGTCACAGCTAAACAGCCATCAAAAGACAATAGGTACATGAACCCTCCTGTGTGCCAAAAACCAGAAAATAGGTACGCTTTGAAAAGTGTCATCCTGAGCTCTCAGAATTAGGCTTCACTTCAAATACCTGTTAAATATGATTCTAAACAACAGGGTTATCGAGCTTAACTTATTTTGTCAGGAGAAGGTTAAGCGTGAGAATTCTCACAGCCTGTGTGTTCTCCCATTTTATGTTACCATGAGAGAGGGTTTTGAGGATTGAGCTGCATTACTTAATATTTTTTTCTCTTGTGGGGAAGTCTCAGGCTTAAAATCAGGATACTGCCCGTGAATTAATTTCATGTGATTTTAGAGGAGGACAAGGAGCATTTTTTGTTGGATAAGAGAATTAGCAAACACTAGATGTGTTACAAGAATTGATCAATGACATCCCTGCATTGAATGGGATTGCAAATCAAAGGCTGTATGTAGCTGCATGNCAGGCTTAAAATCAGGATACTGCCCGTGAATTAATTTCATGTGATTTTAGAGGAGGACAAGGAGCATTTTTTGTTGGATAAGAGAATTAGCAAACACTAGATGTGTTACAAGAATTGATCAATGACATCCCTGCATTGAATGGGATTGCAAATCAAAGGCTGTATGTAGCTGCATGAGCTACTGCAGTCCTGTGTAGCACTGTATCTTGATTAGGCTCTGCTGAGGTCCGTGGAGAGACCAACCTGATGGAACTCTCTAGACAAAATTTCAGGAGAGGGAGAATGTGTCTTACCCCTCCTCTTTCCTTACAGGGAGTTAGATTTTTATGCCTGCATGTTTTGGAAAAGGTATGTTTTAAGACCGGCTGGTGTGGTAGTTTCATATTATGTGGGATCAAATGTTAGAAATGGTGTCTTGATTTTTTGGAGAATCCAGAGCACTGGCTGACATGAAAGGAACAATACCAGATGGTTGGATGATGAAGTTTTGACAATTGTTTTTATATCAACAATTTCCCTAAAGCAAAGGAGGGAATTCTTTCTTCCTTGCCAAGGTCTGAATAAGCCACCAGACACTTGTGGCAGATTGCACATTTATCCATGCTTTAATGTTATCTGTTGTTGTCTTTCTGAGGTGAGGGAAGGCCCATCTACATCTTTCCATCTCTTCCTCTTCTGCTACAGTACAAACACCTCTCAGCATGTCAGCACAGCATCACAGCTTCTTTTTTACTTCACAACAACACGTGTGGGCTTTAAGTAGCATGAAAGAAGTTGTGAGGCAGGGAAGCTGGCTCAGGGGGCTTCGATATCACAGCCACTCCCTAGAAGGAGCCACAGGCCAAATTCTGCCCCTCATGCAAGCTACCATGGGAAGGATGCAAGGGGGCACAGACTCACATCAGGGGGCTACATCTCACTCCTGGTGACACCCAGTAATTTCAGAACAATTCACATTGCTGTGGGCCTTATGAAACGGAGTCACAGGCTCACTCTTCCAAAATTACAGACAATTGTATACAAAATGAATCTACAATAATAAGCAATGACTGATAGCCAGTACTACTTTACTTCAGGTTCTGGTCAAGTAATTAGGTTTACTAGTTTTTTAATAGGGAAAACACTGGTAGTAGCTTCATGTAGGCTGTAGGAAATGGCAGCAGACTGACAATTGACTGAAGGCAGGGTGAGGACAGTCGAGATAGACGTGATAGGCCTTACTTTCACAAAAGAAGCAGAAAGCAGTCTAATAGCTAGGAGAATTTGGTGAGGCTGTGCAGGATCCTTCATAGTGCTAAGCTGAGGCAGAATGCTTAGAGACTGAATAGCAAATGTCTTCAGTAAAAATGAGCTACGGCTGCTGAGTAGGGAGATGGTACCCACTCCCCAGGAAATCTCAGGTAAGACATAAAACTGAAAATTAACTTTGGAAAATGTGATACACATAGAAATAGCTGGAAAATGTGATTGCTCTAAAATTTCTGTCGTCTTCTAGCCAGAAGAAGAATTAGATCTGGAATGAACTAACTGTTCATTTGAAAGCTAGCGACATTGTAAATAGTTTTGGGGGAGATTTCAGTCTAAAATTTTATTGTCACAGTAATTTCAACAGTTTATTTAGGGTTAAGAAGCACATAAATGGAAAAGAAAAGAAAGCGAAATAGTATTGTGATCAGTGATGCTCAAGTTTAGAACTTCATTTGAGTTGGAGAACAGTTGTATTAAATGAAGTTAAAGTTTGGAAGGGAATGGGACAGGAAAGGCAATTCCTGATCATTAGCTGGCAGCCTAAAGAATGAAAGAACAAGCCAACAGCCATAGAAAAATATACCTTTACTTTTTTTTAGTAAAAGCTTTGTGTTAGAGACCTTCTGAAAGGGGAAAAAAAAAATGCAGAAATCTCTCAGACCCAGACAGCTGCAACAACTGGTGGAGATAAATGTTATCTTCCATATTCTAAAAGTAAATATTTTCTAGTAACTTCTGTCAAGAAAGCTGTGGAATGGCTGAAAACAAGACTTCCATGCATCAAAAAATATCGAATGAACACCGCGACATTGAAACCAGAACCGGACTTTAAAAATTAGGAAGTATTTCTGCCTAACAGCATGATAGGAATCTAAAGAGTATTTCCATATGATTTTTTTTTCACTCAAGATTAAAAAGTCCTAAAGGCTGAAAGGAAAGTGAAAATGTTAGGAATAGGTTATTGGTGTTTATATATTTGTTACCTACTTGACTAAATATGGCATAAATGTAGGCATAAAGTATAAAGAACTTCTCTATTTATATTTTCCATAAATAAAATCTTTATGAAATAGACATTAGAAGTATGACATGATATTGAGGAAATTCTGGGATTTCTGAAATGCACAAAACACAACATATGTGTTAGCTATTGTATGGTATAAGGACTTTGAATCTAAATCCTTTTACCTTTTACCATTTAAAATATGTACTGAGAAACAGATTCTGAATTTTTAGAAAAAAAAAATTATGTAAGCCTTACTTTAAATAGTGCTGTGACTGAAATAATGATAATGGTTACAAAAACAAATCTGACTGGTTTCCAGAATTTTTCCAAGATGCAATGTACTTTTAATAAGGGGAGAATTGGACAGGGTGAAAAAATATTTGTAATACAGAGCTAGTTTCAGCTGAAGCTATCAAGAAACTACCAACACCCCGTTCCTAACTACCGTTAGTCACATAACTTTTGAAAAAATCCAGTTACTTGTAAGTAGGTAGCTAATCATGTAGGAATCCATGACCTGCAGTTTACAGACCTGTATGCATAGCGTATTTTTCAGTTTAGCAGCCAAATCAAAAAATGGTAAAACCCCAAACAAAACAGAAATAGATTATTGAGGTGATGAACTTTTCTACTTTTATTTCAATAACACCTCAGCTCAATGTGAGAAGCATAGACTTACTCTCTCTTTCCCTTCCCCTGGGAGTGGAAGAGGGAATTGAATTTCCTTTGTCCTAGAGAAGGAGGCTAAGCCTGGATAATGGATGAGAAGGGATGATGCGGAGCTCTGGATTTTCCAGAGAAAATCAGGTCAAACTTGTTATCTTCAATGCAACTGAAATCTGATTGTTAGTTAAATTATTTTGGTGGGCAGTTACCATCTCCACATAAGCAAGACCCATGGCTGCCCACCGTTCCTTAAAAAGGGCAAGGACAACGATAAAACCAGCCGCAACCTGTATTTTCTAGAACTCCAAGCTATTTTTAGGCATATGGTAACCAGCTGCTGTCAGGCTCACACTGACAGGCCAGGATTTGTAATGTTGTGCACAGTGTCAGTTTGTCATATATTATTTTTAAAACAAATTTGAGGCGAATCGGATAGAAAGGGGAAACAGCAACTATTTTTTAAAAGCTGCTGTTTATCATGTTTTTGCCAGCCTGAACATTCTCAGACTTGACATGATCCTGAGCTCTCACACCATTTGATTTCACGTTGCTCATTTTTCATGCTCTCCAATACAATTGTGCAAATACATTGATCATCCTACTGAAACACCTGCACCAGTCAGCAAGAGAAAACTTCTGAATTGATATCTCTGCTGTTTCAGTGACATGGCACATGCCTCCATGTGTATTTGCAAGGACTAGATTGTACCTAACAGGCAGTGTTCCTAAAAACTACACAGATTCCTCAGAGGTGAAGGGCAAGAACCTAGGGTTGAGGAATCTGGTTCCAGTTTTTGTAGAAGGCAGGTGTTAGGGAGCTATTTCACTCTAGTTTTCATATATACAGAATAAGCAAAGAATGGCCAATCACAGAAGTGGAGGACTGGAACGGAAATGTAGGAGTCATCTATTTGATCTCATCCTCCTGCTCTAAAGCAAGAATCTCTTGGGAGATGGTTGTCATACAACTTCTTAAAAACTTGCCTGTTGCAAGGGTTTCAGAGCTTTCACAGATAAGCAGTTCCAGTGCTTAAATGTCCAGGGCTTGACTATTGACAAAGATTTCCTAATATGTTAAGCCCCCACCGCTGTCAGTGAGTATTCATAATTCCTTAGGGAAGCATGGAGAAAATCAGTCATTATACTCCTCATCGAATATTTTTTGTAATTGAAGAATTTACAGTGTACTCTCTGGATTTTTATGCTCTACATGGAAGAATTCAACTTTTTTCAATCTGTCTGCAAAGCTTACAATTTCCAAACCTCTTAGCATTTTTGTTGACTAATTCCTCTAGCTCTTTCCTAATGAAGCACTTCAGCTGTGACATTGTCAGAGGAGAGCAGAATTGCAGCTTATACTTATAGGTGACCTCCCAGAAAATTTTGCTTTTCTTGCAGCACCAGCATATTATTAATTTGACTTATTTTGTTGCTGTGTTGTAACTTCCAAACCTCTCTTTGGTGCTGTTGCCAGCCTAGTTATTCCCCAGTGTATATTTGTACATTTGCTATTTTTTCTTTCTAAATGAAGTACTTTATACTTGTTCAATGCTGCTAATGTGCAAACATCTAGACTTAGTAGAATTATGTCTTGCTCATGCAAGCTTCCCTTAAAACATAACCTGATTCTTGGGTTTAGAGATCATTAATGTTTATTTACCAATACCTTGTTATTTTATTTATTAAATTTGGCACTATGCTCTGCTTTGCATATGCTTATGCTTGCTCATGCATAGTTTATGAATATAGAAATTAGTATCTCATTAACTTGGTAATTAGGCCAATGATAAACAGCTGTTTGTTTACTGTGCTGGGCAAGATTTCTACTGGAGTTCCTTACCTTTCATGCACAGTTGTTGTTTGGAATCTCTATCTTGATAAGAAAGTATATGGATCTGTAATATCTACTCTCAATTGTTATTGCCAGCTCGGTGAAATCTCAGTTTTTAAGACATTGAGAAATAAAGGAGAATTGCAGCATGCTTTAGATATCCAAGAAACCATATGATGTGTATTAGTAAAATACTTAGATGTTCCAGCCATAGACCAGGATCCCAGAGCGCTGTTTGCTGTATGAACATGCAGAAAGAACTTTCAAAAGACAGCAAGGGGATA
Source organism: Steatornis caripensis (assembly GCA_013398225.1). Lineage (NCBI taxonomy): Eukaryota > Metazoa > Chordata > Aves > Caprimulgiformes > Steatornithidae > Steatornis > Steatornis caripensis. The sequence continues at coordinate 107,634 of VZSC01000287.1, read as the reverse complement.
CAGACTGAGGGATACAAAGCAATGATGGAACTATATTATTTACAAAGAGTTTTCATGCTTTAAAAGTAGACCTTTATATTACATGTCCTTTCTCTGCAGCTTGAGTTAGATTGAATTTTAATACCCTTTAGAAACCTGTAATAATTGAGGCTTTCAGAGCTTGCACTTGCGCTTAGATTTCAAGTCACTTTTGTCTTCCCCCCCAATACACATGCATTCTGTGGGGGTTCTTTGCCTGTGGGTTGGTGATGAATAAATCCCTGTTAGAGAGCAGTTATTCAGAAGAACTTATTTTGTGCCTTTGGAGGGGGCATGTATTATACATGATAACAGATATTTTTTAAAGTTCAGAGTAATGCCTCTACCCCAGTGTTGCAACACCTGTAGAAATGAGGCAGCAGACCTGTGCTCATATCTGCAGTGCTCTGAGAAATCCTCCAATCGGTGGAATTATTCCAATGTATCCAAGTTCATGGATCACAGCAGGGGACTGGGACCAGCAAAAGGAAAAGCTTACCATTACTCTCATCTCTCTAGAACAACATGTATTAGTTGAATTCATTCCTCCTCTTCATTCTGTAGTATTTGGTGATTATCGAATTAGGAGGGAAGCCTTGGATGTGGAGGCAAATTCCTGCGCAGAGAAGTGGGGGTTACAGAGAGGTCTTTACCTTTCCTGCCTCCCAGGAGGGACCCAGAGAGGAGAGCAGGGAAATGTAGGAAATCTTTGCAGAGAAGGCTCTGAAAATTAAATTACCTTCTCATGTAAGGCAGTACAGGGAGTAAATCAACCTGTTCCCAGACAAACCCCTTCTTTCAGCTTCCTTATCCAGCAATAATCCGCTTAACTAGTTGAGTCTTCAGATGGTTTAACAGCATAGAATTAAAATCTCACTTAGGTAGGGAAGGATTTTATATGTTATCCTTTATGCTTTTTCATTATGAAAAATGGCAATGTTAGAAAGGAAGTATTACCCATAAGATTATTATTTGCTAAAAATTTTATCAGAATCAGATAATTATCTTCTATCTCATTAGTCGTATTGCCAAAATGTAATTGGTATTCTGTGTTTTGTGCTGTCTTAGCAGTGATTTTTTTTCATTGATTTCTCTGGCCTTTTAGTTTATTTTTAGAAATAGAAAATGTGTCATTCTGGCTGCTTTTTTCATTCCTGAGAAAACAGAATGTCCCACAGTGGGAGAGTTTTCAGGTATTCATCAGCTATTCTTCAAAAAACATATGATCACACTGTGGCTACTGTGAATCTCAGTAGATGAAAGAGGGGAAATAAATTGCAGAATGCTTCTTTTTCTGAGGAGTTGAGAAGAATACGTATATTTCAGTCCATTTTTTATAAATGGTGGTTGTCTTTTCTGAAAAACTTTATCAATAGTGCAGAAGAAATCTTCGTTGAGTGATGTAGGATATTTTTATTCAAAATAAAAATAGAATGAAAACTAGGTTTTCTAAATCTCAAAATGCTACTGAGTATTCTCAAATATAAACAGAATAGAAAACATTTTCAGTATTGGCTTTTTTATTTAAATCTTGGAACAGGTCAACTACTTAGTAAGGTGAACTGTGATTGCAAGACTTGACTTTTCAAAAATGTTTGTGCTCTGGCACAATAGACTCCTATGTATTTGACTTTTTCTTTGAAATCAGTAGAAGTCTTAGGTATTATATTCTTTCCCTCCTTCACTTTTTTCCCATCTGCAGGTCTAGTTGATACTTTTCTGGGAAGTACACTCATCTCCTCTTGTGTGTACTCATATACCTCAGACTCTGAAGTCCAAGCATGGGGAAGGGACAGGCACTGAGCAAGAGGAGAAGACAGAGAGGACAGACACATGCACATTCTCTACTTAATGAGGTCTGCTAGGAAATGTAAAGCAATATAAGGCTTTAACGGTATTCCAAGCCCTGCCTGAAAGGACTTCCGTGGTTTCAGCATGATTAAATAGCAACGTTCAATTCGGTTACAAAATCTGTAGTGTGAATCACTTGGGAATATGTTGTCAATTAGCAAATGGTAGTGACCAAGAGGTGGCCTAGAGATAAGGGGCTTCTCTGCTTCTCTGCAGTTGCCTCTGGCTTCCTTACTATCTCTAGGATTCCCTGGCAGGTCTTCAGAGGCTATGAAAGTCCTTGTAAACAGTAAAACAATTGAGAAACACTATTTTGCAGGTATTTCCTTTCTTTGACAGTTTAATTTTTGTTCATCAGAATATGGTTTGAAATGGTACTATTAAATGTGATCAAAATTTCCTCAAAATGTTCCACAGCATGTTAGTGTATTGGTTTTAGTCATATCATTCTGTTCTCTGTGCGGTTTCCCCAATTTCTCAAAATATATGCGTGCAGATGTTCACAGAATGTTCATTTTCATCTTGAAAGCTCCTGTTCTCCCAATAAACTAATTTAAAACTTGTGTTCTATGAGAGTTGTTTATAACATACACAGCAAAATTAAAAGAGAAGATTTCTTAAACGATCTCTTTGACAAACCACAATTAATTAAGTAACAATTCCAACACTAGTTAGCTGGCGAGAAATTATATATTCTGTAAAATAATGAAAAGTTGTAAATTTAAGAGAGCAGTGACATTTACAAAATATGTGGAACTCATCAAATGAATTCTTTGTTATGAGCTACTTCCTCAGCTCTAATTAATACTGATATTGGCTGGCTATGTTGTAAGTAGAGAGTTGCTACATATCTAACAGTTGATTACATGCAGCAGGAGATGGAGGGTTCATTTTCCTGAAAGCATGATTGTGTGGTAACTATCATTGATTTTTCTGTATTACTATCTCTCATCTGTTATTTTCAGGCTGTGCTCCTATTTCCAAAATAATATTTAATTCTGAACTCACAGACTTAAATTCATAAGTAGCTTAGGAGGCAGTCTAACTAGTGTTCATGAGTGCATGTAAATTAGGTAAGTCCCTTAGCTTTCACTGTCTATGATACATGTCTCATCATTGCAAATGATGTACTCCAGGCTACTGAGATAGGATGGACTCCCTTCTTTTGGGGTACTGATTTGTATATAGTGGATATGTTGGCCCACCAGTAGATGATGCACTGAGAAAGTCCGATCTTAGTGGAGTTGCTGTAGGTAATATGGAGCAGACGTCCATCTGCACTGGAGGGGGAAATTCTAAGCTGGAGTTGGTAGAGCCTGCTTAGCCCTAACAACAGACTTGAAGAAGGATCTCAGAATTTAAGCTAGGAGAGAAAGAGGGGACTTGCTTTCTGTCTGCTGCTTCACCTAAGAAACCATGATGGAGACAACTCACTGAAAATCAGTTTTGCCACCAATTCTTGATTCGAAAAGCAATCAGCAGTCAAATGAAAGAGGACATATTGACAGCACTTTGTTGTATGTCAAAAGCAAGGTCAAATTAAATAAAATTTTACTATGAAATGGTTCTTTCTGCAACTGATTGTAGCGAGACTTCAGTCCCTATGGTATTTGCTGCATGAGCTGCTGCATGTGGGCATAACTTAAAAATAATTTATTTAGATTTCTGTTTTCTTGTATCTTGTAAGAGGCAGATATGTGAAGCCAGGATTCCTGCTATTACTTGGCTGTTGATGAAAGATCCTGGGTACTGCACTATGACCACTTGCCATTAATTCAGGATAATTAATGAAGAGGAAATCTTGTAGTAAGGAACAGAGATTGAATCAAACAAAAAAAAGTCCTAGAAAGAAGCATTGTGTAGTCATCGCATTAGGAGGTCAATGTTGGTCCAAAGAAGAGCACAGCAGGTGAAAGAAAAGAAGATGCATGAACTGTAAATGGGGTCTTTTGGACAGCTTGATTTTGAAGGAAGCACATAATTTATGTGCAATTATGAGGAAAGCTGTGAAAAGCCTCTGCTGGAAAGAAAGGGGAATTGGGACGTTTTCATTGCCAGTCTCTCTTCTACTTTAAATAGTGGCAGGTCACATTCCAGTGGGAGCATTGTGGTTTCTGCTACAAGATCTATAAACATCCCAAAAAGTTTATGGCAAATGAAAGAACTTAGAAATTTCCCTCTGTTCTCTCGCACCATGAGAAATGATCCTGTACAGTGCTGTGGGAGACATAACTATTAAAGACATTTTGTGTGGGAGAAAGATTTCACTTGTTTCTCTGGATTGAGATTCCTTTATGTAATGATTCTCCATCTGAGTATGACCCTAAAAAATTATGGAAGATTTATCTTTTGGTCCTTACTAGTTTAGCTAATGATTCTGTATATTGTACATCCCGCACTACTGTCTGCTGATGAAATTTGGTAAAAGTCCCAAACTTTGTGCTAGGGATGACAGAGTAGGAGATGAGGGATCACGCATAATACTCTTTCTTCTTATCACTCCTGTTTTCAGTGGTCTGCATTTGGCTGGTAATGTAATATTTCTTGGTGTGTTGACTTCATGGGCTGTGCATGGTTTAAGTACTAGAAAAGCAGAAGTGTCCTTGTATGTGAGTTTGGAAAAGATCAAATGATGAATTTCTGGTTGTGAAGCAAATTTCATAAAGAGTTGGGTGGCTTTAGAGAAAGTTTAGGTTAGTGTCTTTCGCAGGCTCTGCTTCTACAAAGGCACACTGAAAAGAGGCAGAAAGTCCCTAAAAAAAATAATTGCTTGGTGCGTAATCCTAGCAGGGGTTGTCTCTTTTGCTGAGAGGGCATGATAAGAACCTGATTCTTGACTGAAGTTTGAAGGCAGTACAAGAATATAAATGAAATGTTAACAATTTTACACGAAAGGCATGTCAGTATTATTGTAGACCTTGTACAAAATAATTTGTTCAGTAAATTAAACCTTCTTCTTTTTGACAAAGGACTGAATGACAAGGTTGTTTTTTGTATGAAGAAATCTCTTGATATGCTCTAATATTACATGTAAATAAACTTTAGCTAGGTGTTAATTTATTATTAATCCAGTGTTTTTGTATTTGTTAGGTTTGCACCATGTTCGATGACATGCTGGAATGAATTGGTTCAAACGCCCAGATAGGAAGTCAGTCTTGCCCTGAAAAGCTGGCAAGTTAGACCTTACTAGTAAAAAAGCCTGTAGAATCGAGAGCATACAGGAGCCTCCAAGAAAGACAACATGCTCCAAACCTCTGGGGGAGTCGGCTGCTGCAGGTGGCCTCTGTGGAGGACGAGGGGAGGTTCCAGGTAAGAGATGATGTGGCTGCATGGTGGAAGGTATTTCAGCACCATAATGTTAGTGTATGCATGGGAAGGAAAAAGGGATTTTTATTTCTGTGTTAACTGTCTTGAATGTTCAAATACTTGTAAAGGATGTTTAAAAGTCTTGAAAGGGGGTTTAGAGAATGGGATAGCGGCCTTGAAATATGATTCATAAAAGGGGTTTGTATGGGGTGCTTGTTGTGGAGGGAGAAAGGAAGGTTGCAGTGGAAGAAAACACCAAGTCCTTTCTTCTCTTGCAGCTGGCTGTGTTTGTTCTCAGGTACCACTCATTTTCAGCAGCTTGTAAAGCTACTCCTGTACACATAATTTTGAAAGAGCTTTAGCAAGTTTCAAGGTGAAAGGTGTAAGAAATGAAAGATTATTACTACTATTATTGCCTCCCTATATTCTTTGTTTGGAATTATCTTCTGGAGTTTTTTCTTCCTTTTCACAGAATCACAGGATGGTAGGGGTTGGAAGGGCCCTCTGGAGATCCCCCAGTCCAACCCCCCTCCTAAAGCAGGTTTGCCTAGAGCAGGTGCCAGAGGAACATGTCCAGGAGGGTTTTGAATATCTCCAGAGAAGGAGACTCCACACCCTCCCTGGGCAGCCTGTTCCAGCGCTCTGTTACCCTCACAGTAAAGAAGTTCCTCCTCATGTTCAGGTGGAACTGCCTGTGCTCCAGTTTGTGCCCTTTGCCCCTTGTCCTGTCGCTGGGCACCACCAAAAAGAGCCTGGCCCCATCCTCTTGACACCCATCCTTTAGATATTTATAAGCATTGATGAGATCCCCTCTCAGCCTTCTCTTCTCCAGGCTAAACAGACCCAGCTCTCTCAGCCTTTCCTCACAGGAGAGATGTTCCAGTCCTCTCATCATCTTTGTTGCCCTCTGCTGGACTCTCTTCACGTAGTTCCCTGTCTCTCTTGAACTGGGGAGCCCAGAACTGGACACAAGACTCCAGATGTGGTTTCACCAGGGCAGAGTAGAGGGGCAGGATCACCTCCCTCGACCTGCTGGCCACACTCTTCCTAATACATTGCAGGATGCCATTGACAGTAATTTTCAGTCCCACGCAAACCCCTACTTTTTCTGCTTAGACCGAGACAGGACTGAGTGGTGTTCTGGTTTGGAAAATGCTTACAAGCTTAGTATGAGAATTACTATCGCACTGGAATGTGCTATAATCAGTGGGGAAAGTCAACAAATTAAGGACTGCTTGATTTCCCTTGTGAATTCTACTATCATTTATGTGAGATGTAATTTATTCATTGCTGAAAATCTGTGCAGTGGAACAAGTAAAACTTGTATTACACTATGCTTTCCATGGGATAAGTGAATCTCAACTTCATGTAGAATTTTGTTTTGTTTTTCTGAGAATCAAAGTGTACTCCTGAGTTTATTAAATATTCTTCATACAGGGAAACTAAACTTCTTAGCAGCGACTATAATAAACAGTTTATTTTGTTTATGAATATATTTATCACCATTCTTCCTAGAATATCTAAAAGGATTTGCTAAGTAGATGGATACATTTATATCCTGTGTTCCATGGTAGAGCTGCACTTCACTTGAGACTGGTCATAATGTTTTTCTCTATAGATGGACAAACATACCAGCTGCCTGACAGAGAGGGTAGAGAAAGGCTACTTATAGGTGACTGGCTGAGCTTGTGCCCTTACTTATCACTTATTTACCCTTTGACTGTCTTACTGCTTGAGATACAGGGTAGTCCTGATGTGCAATGGCAACACGTAGGAAGGCCTGCTTTTGCCTGCAGAGTGATAACAGTGTTTTCTGTCTTTCTTATTCTGCAAGCTTTCTCTTGCTTGCTGGGAGGATGAGCAGGTAGCAGCACTTACCTGTACAAGGGAAGGGGAGTTTTCTGTCTATGCAAGAGTCAGAGGCAGAAGAATATTTCTAATACTGGCAGACAGGTGAGCAAAGAGGGCATCTGTGTCCATATGCACACAAGTGTGTCCATCTGGCAATTAAGTGATAGTATGAAACTCAGTTATTCAGAAATTGTTCTTCAGATGATGATATAGATCTGTGGTTTTTATCATTTGCCTTTTCTTCAAGCTTTCCTTCTAACCACAAAAGCTAAGAAGTTATACACATGAAATAAAAAACCCCAAACCACCAATAATAGAATTCTGAAGGTTTTTTTTTTCTCAGAAGAAAGCAGACAGTACTCAATAACAATGAATTTGTCTGGATAGCAGCTTGTTGACCTGTTAGTACTTACATATTGAAACTAGTCTTAGTACTGCTGTCTCTTCCCCAGTCATGTTTTCAGGTTTAAAGGGGAACTTGGGATTATTGTAGGGTTTTTGGGGTAGGAACTAGACAAAGGATACAAATCTGAGGAAATCAATTTTGTTTATAGTAGATGAAAGCCGAGATCATCATGTGGTCACTCAATTCCAGATGCTGGGGCGTTAATTAAAATAAATCATGATATTCGCTATATAACAGCAATTAAAGGCAGAAAGAGGATGGAAAGGACAAATAAAAAGAAGCAAAATAATATAGACAAAGGAAGAAAAGAAGTAAAGAAAGGAAAGAAGAAGGAATGTAATCCCATAAAGAAAATTCTGTGCTATCAAATCAAATTTTTTAAAATATGACTGAAACTTTTTTGTCAAATACATGTAAATAAAAACTTGTTTCTGTAATATCATAATTTCACAGTGTAGGTGGAGCAGAAAGGAATTTTTTAAATCTGTTTCAATTTATCCTCTGCTCTGGATACAGTAGAGAAATCCCTTCAAAGGATCACTTTAGTTCATAGACAGCACATATGTTATTTGTTGCTGTATGCTCCAGACTGTATCAATAACCATGTACTTCCATAAAAATATGTCTTCAGACAATTGCTCAGTTCCCACCATCTCCTTCCTCAGAGGGCTTTATTTCCTTCTTAACTCTTCTCCTATTTTACTTGGCAGTTTATGGACTGCTAGAACAACGATGCCCACGCTGTTTCCTTCTTGTAGTTCAGCTGTTCGGATTGAAAGCGCATGGAAAAATGTAGATGAGTAGAACAGTCATCTGCTTGTGTACTAGCTAACATGCCAAAACAGGCTTAATACAGCTTCAGTCAAAAGCAGTGGACATTTTGATACTGAAATTCACAGGGGAAAATAATCAAGTCCTTTGCTAGACCTTAGACATCCTGTCAGAGGGCTGATGTTTCCAATAGCACACTGCACCAAACTCAAGTCTGGCCTATAGTTTTCATTAAATCATTCCTCAAGTAGAGTCATCAGCTTAACTTCTGTATTCCTGTAATAGTGTAGATTTGCTGTAGAAAACTGTGTTAATTTTCTTGGGCCAAATGAGCCTGAAAGGTCAAAGCCAAGAATATTATACATTGGGCATTAAAACAAGATTGAAGGATTCTAGCACGGAAATCTTTACCTACTTCATTAAATGCCTTTCCATCTCTTTAAAAAAGTACAGAGGAAAAGAAAAAGGGACTATTAAAAATATTTGAAAACCTGTTTCAGGCACAGGTGCTAGACAGCCTAGAATCATCCACTTAATTAAGATTGGTAAGTTTAATTCAGAACAGCTGTTCCTAATATGAGTATTAGCTTGATGTTCGCTACTTCTATTTGAGACTGAAGAGTTTCTTTTATTTAGTCTTATTTATTTAGTCTTTATTTAGCTACATCAGTGGGATGATGCTGTTTCTCTCCACAAAACTTTGTGTTGCTTATGTCCTTAGCCCACCTTGTAACCACATTACTACTTCTTGAAATGTAAGTAGTAAATGAAACTGAAAGCATCTTTCTTTCACTTTTTCCTTCAGCAGAAGACAGTCTTCTAAATGGTGTTAATAATAGGTTTTTGGTGTTGAGGAACAAGATAAATTTAATTACGAAGAGCAGAAGCTTTTTTGCTGCCTGTATTAATGTCTAATTTTCTTTCCTTGAGGACGAGAAAGTAGTAACAGACAAAATTGTAGATAAAGGAGCAGCATGGATAGAAAATAGGGAATGCGTGTTCCAGCTTTTAACTGCACCCTTAGTCTTGGAAAAAAGACAGCAGCGCACAGTCTTTTGCCTGTTGGAAATTTGAGAAGCCATGCTAGCATACAGTTTAGCTGCCTGTCTGCTCATAGTACTATTTTGCGTCAGTGATAATGCAGAGCAGCAGTCAGTGTGATAGGAAGATGTTTGTTGGCTAAGCCAGGCTCCTTTATTAACAGAAGGCAATGGAAGCCAGAGGTGAAGAAAAGAACAGCAGTAAAGAAAAGAAAAGAGAGGCGTGATGCAGGAAGGTAGACTGAGGCTGGTATAGTTGCTGTGCCTGCTCAGTTCTCTCTGCCTCAACTGGGAACATCTCCTTGGGCAGAACAGTAACACCCAATATTGTTGCTGTGGACCTTGGCTTGTCAGGAAGGGATGGATGGACAGTGCAGAAAATTGTGATAGAGCTGAAGGTAAATGAAAGAGAAACATACCTTTCAAGTGTATTTGGTGGAAAATGGTATGTGTGTGGAAGATTATTTTCAATAAATGGAGTAGTGAACTGAAGACCGTTGGATAGCGGTAGCTGCGAGAAACAAGCAGAGACAGAGATGCTGTGTGTGCAAATAGGATGCAGGGAGAAAGTGGAAAACTATGATAGAGACCAGCAGGAAGCCAGAGTCTTGGAGTTTGATGTCAATACTGTTACTGGTGATCCAGTCTCCTGGAATTTGGGAGCTAGGGCTGATTGCAGTCAGTGAGGATTATCTGTAAACATTCCTGCTGAATTTTCTGTGTATGTTAAATACTGGTGAAACTAGGTGTAACAGATCAATGGAGCTGTAGCTGTATCACGAGGCAGTGGTGCCTCAGTTTGTTCTGGTCTATGTTTCAGAAATCTGAGTCACTGTGAACTTGAAGTTGAGGAAGGAAGAAGATATCAGTAAGCAAGCTTACTTGTTAATGAAACAGTTAATCTGCATAATTTTTCCCCTTCCCTTTTTGTTTTTACGTGAATATCTGTTCTTGTAAATCACTTCTGTTATCTTAATTATCATGTAAGATACCTTTGTGGTACCAGGTATTTGGTGTTTGGGTCTGAAGATTAATCCATACTGAAACTAGCTCCTGCAAGCTCCCGTGTTTCTCCTTCCAGTTCACAAAAAACTAGATGACTGGAAATCCTTTTAACAACTCAGTCTGTAGACATGTGGCATTAATGCGTTTGTACTAGTGTTGCAGCAAGAGGTCTCTACTCTTATGGGAAAAATTCTCCACCATTTTAGAAATACTTAGGAATACTTCTCCATGGGAATTTTTTTTTTGGGGGGAGTGATATGTGAATATATTTTGGGATGCTCCCAGTTGCCAACCCTGTTTTCAGTTCTGGTGGTTACATCACCTTTCAGAGCTGTGGATTTTGGAGCAAATTGATGGCTGACCTTTAAAGACAGTGAGTTCTTAAGGTTAACTATATTAGAGCAGTGACTGCATAAAAGAGCTGTCTGGAATATTTTATTTTTTATTTTGTTTTTCATCTAAAATCTCATGTCATCTTCTGAAAAATAGGTTTTGAACATACTTAGGCTGATTTTTCCATCAAGAAGGGCTGTACTTTAGAAACCAATGGGCTTTCTACTGAGAGATGTGGTAAAGCTGGAGAGATTTTTCCTCTATCTACACAAATATGGCAAAAAAAAAATCTATTTACAAAGATGATACTTTTGCCAGAAATTGTTGTGATATTAAAGCTTTTCTGTCTCGTGTAACTACCAATACCACAAATATTCATACAGATTTAGTTAGGTAGAGGGCCTAGAGCTTCTGGTCTCTCTGCGAGAGCTCACCCTGTAACAGATCAAATGAAGAGTGCAGTTTTTCTTGTTGGTGGCACTGGCATGAGGCATAGGAATTTCCTGCTAATGTGACGAGAAAGCTAAAGGCTATAATAAAATTGAATGTGGGAAGAATAATGTCAAGGTGGATTTAAGGAATTAAATACAGAAAAAAGCCTTATTCCTTACACAGCTTCTCCTTAGCTACCTGAGGTCTTGCTGCAGCTATGATGTCAAGTCTTTTGTGTCCCTTAGGCTGAAAACAAATCAAAGTCCAAAGTTTGAGCTGAGTTTCGTGAAGCATCTTGAAATCTATGCAGACTTAAAACCAGAATCATGTAAAAAAGGGATGAAAGTGCATAACTAAAAAGAAAAAAAAAAAAAAGAAAGAAGAGTAGTAGTAATTTTCAGAAGACCTAGAAGGCCAGGAGCTGTGTAGGCTTGCAGAGCTCTCCAGGCAGTGTGGTGTTTCCAACACTGCACTAGGTGAACAGTGCGTGCTCAGCTGCCTGGAAAATAGGCATAAGTGTCAGGAGTTTTGTGGGCCTTCTGACAGGACACGACTTTTTTTAGCTGGTAGGGCTATGTATGAACAGGCATGGTAACAGCCTCCTTCTTACAACATAATAGCCTCTGCATTCTTCTCAGAGTCTTTTTCCTTCATGTATGTTGCTACAATTCATGCAGACTGGGATTCTATTAGGCATCACTGGAGTGTCTCATGATGCTACACAGTTACAGGAACAATTATCAATTACGGAAAATTGCAGACTTCCTTGAGAAAGTAACCTGTTTCAGAACACAGAGGAATTTCGTTTCATTCAGCACCGCACTTGTGAAAAAAGCAAATACTGAAAATCAGGCATTAAATGGAAAAGACAGACATTGACAAATGACAAAGCTTCATTCAATTGCAAACAGAAAAAAGCAAATAGCCTTCTGAAACAAAGCTCCAAAATGAGCCCTTCTGCAATACCAAAGACAGGTCTTAGCTTCCAAATGAAAGTAGCAGTAGATGGGTTGTACATAAATACCCCTGGCAGTGGAGATGAGAGTAGCATAAGCAACATTAGGAAAGAAAACAAACTGGCAACACCCAGTGAAAGGGTTTTGGTGGTTTTTTTTTTCCTTCATAAAGAGTTCCTATTGCAAAATATTTGGTGACTATATTGGGGTCTGTGTGTATCTATGTAGGCAGTCACTTTCTTCACCGAGGATAGTGGACTGGCGCGGCATGCCAACCTCTTTTCCTCAGGTGCTTGTTAAGCACCTGCGTGTACTGCGATGTGGAGGAGGCAGCTGGCAGACCCACAGTTTCTACAGCCTTTGGGCTCTGGTAGTTACCTGGAACATGTCTTAAAGGAAAGATGATGAAGTAGAGCTGGCAGAGCTGCAGATACACTACTTCTTGCTAGATTTAACAGTTGCAATTAATAAATTTTCAGCTTAGCCCAAAGTGAGCCAACCAAGGGCTGGTTATCCTCCATCAGTCTGTTCTTTTGTACAATGCGAGCAGGCATCGCGTGTCTCTGCCAGCCGCAGTTCAGTGCCAGGGGCTCTCATGAGGCTTCTCCCTCACACTGGCACAGCATCATGCCAAGGGCGTGCAGGGCAGTACAAGGGGCTGTCACTTCAGTCCTGTTAATACCATGCGCTGCAACACATTTCTCCCTGATCTCTGGGCCTGTCCGTTTCCAAAGGAGGTCTGTCCTGTCCCTGTTCCAGGATGGCCAGCCCCTTCTGGCAGCTGCTTCAGGATTGTTTGGCCTCCCCCAAATAATCTGTCTCTTGATGATGTATGACCCCTTGACAGAAGCAGCAGCTTTGTTGCTCACACTGTCCCCGATGACCTGTGACTACTCTGCTGATTCATCACAGTATATTATATGAGACAATTGTTTCTATGTATAAGCTAGAAATTACCTTTTTTTGCCATAAATCTGAGTTTGATTTCATTTTCAGCTTCACCATAAAGCCAAGATATTTCTCATGTGCTCTTCTCTGCCACAGGAGAACATGGTTGGTTTTTTTTTTGTGAGAGGATGGTGAGAGAAATGAATTGGACAAGGTGTTTATGAGACATGCCAGTCTAAAAAATGCAGTGTTTTACATTGTTTGAATATTGTTTGATTTACTACCTTATTTACCACATAGCAGTTGAAAAACAACCTGACCCAGCAATTCTGGGGCTGTTTTTCATATAGCTGTGAAAAGACGGGTGCCTTTTGCTGTATCTGGAAAGACTGTCTGGCTGTTCTCAGAGTTGTGTAGTGTGAAGTTTATAACCAGAAGATAGCTGTGCAGAGAAAGCTGTCTGCTGTCACTGGGACTTGGAAGAAAGCAGAGATTTGTATGAAGGGGTAGAGAAGGGAGAGAACAAAGGTAGTATTTTCATAGTCTGTATTTAAAAGTTCCTCAGAAGTCTCAGATAGGTGTTTATCTCATTATAGCAGCTGCCAGCTTTATCCACTTACCACTTTACCAGGAGTAAAACTCCTACTAATGTTTTATATATATATATATATATATATATATATGTGTGTATATATATATATATTATCAGCCCAATACAAGGGTTCAAGGTTTGTCATTGTTTTATGTAGCTAATCATCTCATTAAAAAAATCTCTTGCTAACCAGTTAAGCCAACTCTGATAAACGTCCACAGTCTTAGATGGCATTTCAGATAATATTGTGTAATTTGACAAAGAGCTGTGGGAATGTAATTGGAGGGGAAGCCTTCAAACTAGCAATTCAGCTAGGGCTAGTAGTAATTGCAATTACAGATTTTTCAGGCTGAGATACATGAATAATCTCAGAAAGGTAGAGAGCAGAGCTGGGAGTCTGCTACCAGCTTCTAGCAACTCCTGGGCACAAGCAGTCACAAGTCAGGAGCTGCCTCCTGCCTCTGTTTTTCTGCAGGCCGTGACAAGATCTGGCTTGAAGGCTTGTGATCATGCCAACCTGCAGTGACAGGACCTGGGAACTGGCTTCTGACCACTTGCAGGCAGGCAATGCTGTGGATCCCAAGATGTTTGGCTACAGCTCTAAATAAAAGAGGAATAGAGACATGCTTTCTCTGGTGGGCACAGCGCTGGGGCCTGAAAAAATTATCAGTGCCATGGAAACAGGTGAATGAGCAAACTGTCTTTGGGAATCACTGGCCTGGGCTGCATGCTCTGAGGAGGTTGGCCTGAGGTAAAATTACTTTTCATTTCTTTTCAGCAACATCTAGAACCAGTGACATCCATAGATCTGGAGGCAGGTACAGCCAACCCCCGTTAGTTTTTCTTTTAGCCAAAAGACTGGTAGATGTGGCACTGTGTTTGGAGTCATTGATATTAAAGGTCTTTTCCAACCTAAATGATTCTATGGTTCTGTGATTTTATCAGACTGGGGACATAGTGATTCTTTTTTTCTGCAAGAAGAAAAAGGGAAGAAAACAGTTGTCTTTAGTCCATCATGAAGATCATCACTTAAAGGATTTGTCTGGCAGATGTTATCTTGAGAACTGATTTATGTTGATGATACTAGAACCCCTATGGGATCCTTCTTTCTTTGTTACAGAGGGAGGAAGAGAGGGAGAGCAAGCGAGAACTCCCTGTTAGCACTTCTGCAAGAAAATATTTGGCTGCAAAACTGTTACAAAGGACACCGTGGCACTCCATATCATAGGTGCAGATTTGCTGGTGATGTATATAGAGAAGGTGATGACACTTGCTCTTTGAAGGGAAACCAGATATTTTTCAGGCTGGTGAAAGAATAAGGAAAGTCTGTGAAAAGGTATGAATATCAGTAGCTGAGAATGCCATGTTTTAGATGATATTTAAGTCTTTCTTTCCACTTGCTGAGTTCACAGTGCTCAAGACACACGAGTTAATCCATCACAGATTGTGCTGCATTCTTTTTCTTTGTCTTTTTCTAGCATAAGTAATATTGATGGGCTACAATGTAAGGCTTACAGACTATCATACAGAGCTTCTGATCCCAGCTTACCTTGCTACCCTCAGTTACTGGTCACATGGGTAGTTTTATTGCTTTTAGCTGCACGTGGTTGTTGGCCAGCACAGATGGCAGCCTGTTCACCCCTTAGCATCTGTTGGGTTTTTTTTCGAGGCAGGACAGAAAATAGCTTGCAGGATTCTTCCCAACTGATCTTTTAAATTGGCTCTTTCCAACTCTTGCAGTTGTTTCGACTTTTGGTCTCAAAACCCAGTATCTCTGTATGACCCTCCTTCACTGGTTGAGTTTCTGCTAGATTTGCTATGTTTTGTTCGAGAATCTCACCTGCTGTCTGCAAAACAGAGGATTTTTCAGTGAATAATTCTGCCATCTCAAGCTTATCCCACGTTCCTGCAACCAGAACGGGATTCAGATGAGTTTTGCCAATGATGCAAGTTAAATATTTATGTTTTGTTTCATAGTCTTTGGTAAATTGTTACTTTGTTGCTTTGTCACAGAAATTCGGTAAAATGAGTCCTTAAAATAGTTTTCACCATTTTTTTTAAAATGTGGAAACTCTTGATTGTGAGGGTAGTAACACCAAATCAATCTTGAAGTAAACAAATTTAGTACATATTTTACAGCCTTCCTGCTGGTAATGTGGATATACTTTTGGCATATGAACTCATGTGCGTTGGATCTGCTGTTATATCCAGGCTATTTCTGTTTGAAAACGGCAAAGCTTGTCAACCAGCTCAATTCTCTGAAACATATAAGCAGTCGTCCCAGGCTGGGAGCTCACAACCTATAGCCAGAAATCCAAGTTAATTTTGGCTCCTCAAGGGCAGGCAGAAGAATAGAATGAGACATTTCTAATCGTAAAATGCTTCTGCATGACCACAATCTGACTTCTGCATTTGCCAAATGTTTCCTTTGCAGCAACATTTCTTTTTTTGGGTAACATTTCAGTTCAGTTAACTGTGCTGATCATTATCTCGGCTGTCTTTTTCGTGTAATAAAACTTAGCGCATGTAACAGCTACTTAAAAGGAGGAGAGGAAGGAGAATAACTTCTGCTCGCATGAATTGGACAATTATCTCTTTAACAAAAAGAGGAATTTAGTGTTCAGTTTTACAAATATGGTAACAATTATTTATAATCATGAAACTGATTTGAAATGCTTACTGAGTGGTAGACGGTTTCGTATTCATTGCCATTATTGTGCTGTCTCGCCCATGAATCAAAGCAGACTTTCAGTGCTGTCTTTTCTGCCTGCTTCATTATCTACAAACTGTGGCATATCAAGAGAATGTGCTTACTTTCATGTAAAGTATAAAGAAGTCAAACTTTAAGCTGTTTCCATTTTGAGGATTTGAAAACAGGACCCGACTCTTAATTTTTCCTGTATTTTTTGTAATGTATTTTACGACATTTAATAAGGATTCTGATAAACACTATTGCTATTGGTATTGCCAGAAACAGATGATTAAAAATATCACTAAATTCTTCAGTAGATTTACTTTACATTATTTCTGTGTAAGAAATGTATTCATTTAAGGAAGGAACAGCTTTCCACAAAAGGTGGTACTTGTCAGGGACTGTTTTGGCATGCCTGGACATGATCAGGTTTTTCTGCACCGAGGCTGTTGTGGTGTGCCATCAAGGAAAGAGTTAATCCTCATGTAAAATAGAGCATATGCTTTCTTTAATAGAGATAAAGGTTTGTATTGGTGGTGCCTACCGCATTCCTTGACTGCTGTGCCAGAAATCTCCTCAAAGAATCCAGCAAGTTAGCGAGCCATGAACCCCGGTCTCCCTCCTTCTCTCTATTCTTATACTGTCAATCCTTAATCAAGCTGTGCTTCTTCAAGTGTTTTCCCATTTGATATTCTAGGAGTTTCTCCCCACTTTATATCAAGCTAACTGGTCTATGGTTTCCTGTTATGTCTCCAGGCACTTTTAAAATAACTTTGTTATGTTAGCCACTTTCCAGTCCCCAGGGGTCTCTTCTAAACTAAATGAACGTGTGAATGTGCCTGCTAATTCCTTAGTTTCTCTCCTCACTTAGCACATTTGGATATTTGTCTGGCCATGCCTTTTAAGACTGTCTAACCATTTTAATAATACTAATAGCATTACAGACCTAAAGCAAAAAAAGATCTTCCTCGTTCTCAGAAGAAAACTCCTGACCTCTTCATAGAAAAGACAAACGCAGCCCATGCTTTGCTTTTATTGTTTTTATACCTCATACTATTAAAAAGGATTTGCACTCCCATACCGTCGGTCCTTGCTGCCTGCACAGTAAATCTGTTGTGTGTGAGGAAGGACTAGCTATAATAGGGTAACTTTCACAGCTTTTACTGTTCCTTGTGGTGGTTAAATTTTGTTTTCCTCATTGTGAACGAGAACCGCCCTGAGGCAGGAGTGACTAGTGCCATCCTCAGTCACCCCAGCCACTGTCGCTGCTGCAGAGCCCCTGTGCCACTTGCTTCACAGTGCCACTCGCACCAAGGCTCGTCCCTGCCCTTGGGAGGAAACCTGCCCAGGAAGGGCAAGGCATCCCCGGCTCCTCTCAGCAATGAGCTGGGAGGAGGCTGAGCTCAGTATGGGATATCAAGCTGATGGGCACACCATGGGGTGGCCTGTCTAATCCATTGGTCCAGGCTTTTTTCTTAAGCTGTATTTTATTTTATTTTTTTATTTAAGGTCATGAATATTTTCTGTTGTCACTTGCATCCTATTTAGATGTTCTGTCTTTTTATGAACACCTTTTTCCTCTTTGTGTTCTGTGAAGAGTACACCTTGAGCAATGTAAATGTCAAAATCGTAGTGTAAAAATCAAAGTTACAGTTGCCTGTGAGATGTCTACTGGCATAAGTTACTGTCACAGATTCTTGCGATAAACAGCTGGGCTTTTTTTGGATTCAAATGTGGAGGAAGCAACATGTTGGTGAGAAACAACATAACTGGTGTGAAGGAGTAAATACAATCTGTCTATAATTCAGGAGAAATCTGTTTTCTTTTACTGAATGCCATTTAGATGTAAGGGGAAAATATACGCTCTCATGTGGCTATGGTCAAGATATTCTTAACTATGGTTTGTTTTCTGTAAGCTATATCTCATACCCATTAAAAGCTGTTAATTCTTAAGTGTTCTTTTTACTGATACTTGTATGATTTACTTTTGTAATATGATGACACTCATTCTTGCAAGAACATACTCAACGCCTTTGTTCATCAAAGAGATGAGGGAATAAATCTACATTTTCTTATTCCATTTGAGGAGGATGCTAAAATGGAAAGAAGAAACAAATACCAGAAAGACAAGGAAATAATGAAATAGCATCTACAGAGAATCAAACCATGCCCTGTAAATACCAAAATGTGTTTCAGCTTGGGTAAGTATGCAAGCAATGTGTTTGCATAAAGTATTTTGGAAAGCAGAATTGTCCCTGGAATACTGGAGGGGCTAAAAAAACCAAACCAAAACAAAAAAAACCCAAACACAAAAAAACCCAAAAAAACCCCAAGGGGGTACAATAACGAACAGAAGATCTTGTGTAAGTGTTCAGCAAGCATCAGGAACAGAGAGAGTCCTCTGAGTTTTGGTCAGCATATCTAGAAACACTCCATCACAGAAGGAGCAAGTCAGTCATTCCTGCTTGTGGTGCAGCTACATCTGGAAAAGTGGTCTAGGGTCTGAGAATTGCAATGTATGAAAAATACTGAAAAATTAGAAATTGCATATACCCCTCATGTTGCACCTTCCTATGTAAGTGGACACTTCTGGGAGGATCTAAGAGCTGAACCTGAATCTGCTTAACATTGTCTGGACCGAGAAAAACTTATGTTCTAATGTATTGTAATTGACTTATGTTGTGAAACAGCATGAAGATCTTTGACGTGAACAGGATTGAATATATTGTAAATTTTCAGATTTTTTTTTTCCCTAAGGAGGCAAATGGGCCACAGGTGTCTTATTCTGCACATTTTAAAGTAGGAATCTTGCCCCGTCTGCCCCTCCCCCCCCTTTCCAATGCAGCGAGAAGGCAGAAAGGTAACAGGACACCCAGCCCCAAAGTCCTGCCTAGCCCTGGATTGCCGACTGCCTCCCGAAGCCCCACATTCCTGCACTGGGCTCGGTGCTGGGGGCTCCTGTGTGGGCCAGCTCCTCTCCACCTGCTGACACAGGCAGGCCCTGGGGTACCTTTTTGGGGTACCTGATTGCAGAACACTTTGTCCTCACCCCTCACCTTCACCCTGTTGTGAGATGTCCCACGTTACCATCACGCGAGTGTCACTGCAGTCGTAGCCAGTAGCGCTCGCTCTGGTGCCAGCAGGAGGATGCCTCTGCAGCCCTGGCAGTGAGCCCAGCCTGGGCTCCAGCTGGGTTAATTTTATAATTTCTCTGACTGTCTGTGCATTACTCGACCGTCCTTTGCAGCAAGGATATGGCCCCTGAGCTGCCAAGTGAAAAGCCCTGACAGCCCCCTTTAAGGACACTTTACAGGATTTCAGGCAAAGGAAGATTGAGTCCTGGTTGCTGTAAATTACAAGATAAGATTTTTCCAGTAACTGCAAATGTATCACCACAACCTATGAGAACACAATTTATCACTTTACCAAAGCAAGTAGGGAATTGGCCTTCAACTTTGAAAGGAAAATGACTCATAAACCAGTTAGGTTGGTTTGTATCAATGCAGAATTGGGCCTCTTTATTTTACTATTTACAGGGAGACTTTTTTCTGTACTTCTTGCACCCGGATTCCCTGATTTCCCAGCTTAGCATTTATTTCTGCTTTTCTGTTTTTTAAAAAAACATACATCAGGTGTGTTGGCCTGGAAGCACTGTAGCACTCTCCCTGTAATAGCAAAGTGTCCATTTGAACTTAAAATGAAGCTCAATGCCTTAGCTAATGGCCTTGGATCAGTTTATGAAGTGAAGAACTTTGCCAGAGATGAAAAACCAGGGCATCAGCCAGAGATAATGTTATTTAGCTCTTGATTATTTTTTTTTTTCATTTCTGCCTGTCTTTTCCCCTTGATGGGTTTCCTTGTCTTTGCCAGCTCACCTAGTAAGCAGCCAAACACCACAACAAAAAGATTGTCTCATGATGAAGGTTTAGAAGAGAGAAATGCATAGAGTTTATCTAAGCAGGGAATAAGAGACATAAATTAGTAACTACTCAATCTGAAGTTAAATTTAAAATACGGACATTCAAAATGCTGTTTGAGGCAATGGGACGAAGAGGGGAAAAGAATAACTGAGGTTGATAGTCAGGGAAGACCTGCCAATTGGGACCACAAAGTGTTTTCTGCAGAAATATTGCATGCTTGATTTGTGTCCAAACGTAGTACAATTCTGGAAATTTGTATGAGGCTGATTTATCCAAGGTGGAAATGGGACAAAGAAAAAGAGCGAGTGTGGAGGGCAGGAGACTGAGTGAAGAGTGGGCTAAGTGTACGGATGTGTGAAAGTCTGGGGGAAGAAGGAAGAAAGAGAGGGTAATTTGAATCTCCTGGAGCTGTTGAACTGAGGTTTAGAGGTATCTGCAAAGTGTAGACAGAGTTGTGAATTTTAACTGGAAGTGCTGAAAGAAATTACTGGTCCTTCCCTGCAATTTAGCACCCCTCATTTTGGGTAGTACATTGCATGAGTGCTCCTAATTCCCTTAGCATAAGATTAGCTAATTCAGTTTACATCTTGGCCTTCGGCTAAGATGCTAATGGGTTTATTCATAATATTGTAAAGGTTGGTGCTCTCAAGCGCCTCTTGGTATAGACTGCATGAAGTCACACACTTAAGTCTCTAAAGTACTAAGACCTTAGAGCAACAGCATCTTCCATTCATTTATTTTAGCATTGAAAGACTGGTAGCACAGCTGTAATGTTGCTGAAGAGTACAAGATATTCATAGGGTTTTCAACAGCAATGTGTTGTTCCTCATTTAAGCAAAGTACTGTATCGGAGATGACTACAAATGAAAGCAAAGTACAAGCTATAAACTACCTTGTAACTGAAGTGCACCCAGTTTCACTGATCTTGAAAGTAAACTTGACCTGGATTGTTTCAAATTACTTAATCTGCACAAGTGTTTCTTATATTTTTATCTGTTAAACTTTTACTACTTGTACTGTTTAGTTCGAGGGATTTTTAGGAATGTATTTTTCTCAACACTAAACTGTAGGTGTTTGCCCGTTTTATTTGCTTTAATTGCTTAAACTAACTACAGAACGGCTTTTGAAATCTGTTGACTCTGTCCCAGCTCCAGGAAAAAGAATGCTTTCTTTGTAATCCCACTGTTGTGCCAATTGGAGAAGTAATTGAAACCTCTCATGGGCAATAGACCAGCCATTTTACATACCTCCCTTATCTATGTAAACATTTCCTGATCTGCTTTCTTCTCCATCCCTTGGGGTCAATAACAGTTTCTTATGATCTCTTTATTTTAATGGTCTGCTCCCTTCCTCCCTTCCAAAATTGTAAATAGAATTAATATTTTCTTTACTGTTCATTTTTCACTCGATTCCTTTTCCTTACATTGTACCCTGCTCTCCCACTCATAGGAACACTTGTGTGGTTGTTTTTTTTTTTTTCCTGTTGGAGTTGGACAGTCCTTACCTTTAATTTGTGGAACCTGCAAATATTCCTTTTACTTTCATAATGAATTTTTCATTGCTGTTATTGTCATTTCTTCCCCTTTGATTGTTTCAGAGAATTAATGTAAAGAAAACAGGATACATTCACAGAAACCACCAAGTTAATTTGTTCTCAGAAGGCATTTGTGAGGGATTGAGAGTTATAGTCCTCCATGCTAAGGATGGACAGGTGCCATGTGACTTTGACTTTTGAATATTGAATTCTGGTGCACAGTTGCTTATGAGCAAGCTATAGGTGACAGTAGTCTGACAGCAGCGATGAATAAAACGGTTACCGTTCTAAGCTGTGTGCAAACATTTCTGAATTGACAGAGATAAATATTTTGACAAAGATAAATTTATGAGTTATTGGCTCAGCCTGTGCTTTGTTTAGGATTTGTCATTCTTCTTGAAGGTATCATCAATTTAGGTTCTAATGGTTTGCATGGCTCTGAGCAGAGGGCTTCTCTCCACACCTCCAGCTCCTGACGGTGAAACTCGCAGGGTTTCCAGTGAGCTTTGCTAGTTTGCCACTCCTTCCTCCTCTCCTCACCCCTCGCTTTCATATGCTGGTGTAATTTGGGGTGCTGAGGATGCACAGGAGAGCACAAAACCTCATGGCCAACCTCCAAATTCGTCCAGTCCTGGTGATGGCGGGAGCACACTGGTAGCTCTGCCTTCCAGCCTCATCCCTGCGGAGGCAGCTGCAGGAGGAGCACTGAGGAAGGATAACTCCTGGGACCCCGCCAGTCTTTCTGGTGCCACCGTTGCCAGTCTCATGCTTTTGAGTATCATTCAGACTATTAACGCACTATGTTAAAAGAGATCAGAGTTTGCCTGTTTTATTGGGGGTGTAAGGATTATTTGTAAATCATGTTAATGGTTAAAATAATGAAATAGCTCTCCCCCTTCAGAATTTTCTGTTGGAACCTATAGTGAGGCCATGTTTTACTAACAGTTTTATGACACTCAAATAGTTTATACAAGAATAAAATGGACAAGTCATTTACATAGACTGAGCAGGTCACATTTTATCCAAAATATCAAAACATTTATGGTCCTCAGTTACTTATAGATTTTATTAAAACAGTTAAAAAGACGTTAAAGTATATTCTGAACTTCTTATGGACATTGAGTTTTAAGGCAATAGAGTTGATGGCTTTTGCAGCTTTCCAGTCTTAAGGTAGCACGTTGAATTGAAAGATGAGCTGGGATGAGAGACTGCTTTGAGCTGATTTCTGTTGACATTCACAGCTCTGCTGTGTAGATGTAAACACTGCCAGATCTGAACAGTGGCTTTACACCTGCCTTGTGCAGGTGTGAATAACTGCAAAAGCAACGGAGGGGCTGAGAATCAGGCTCCAAGAGCTTCAGCCTGCAGACATTTGTCAGATGCCTGGTGCAGATTGCATTAAGCACCTCAGGAGGGGTTTTTTACATTCTCTAGCTTTAACTAAATACATAATTACTTCTACTAGTCCTTGTGTATTTATAGATCATTTTTCTTGAATGCAATATTTAATTGCCAGTTCAGTTGTCAGCAGGAATACTGAATCATAGACATCAGGCACTTTATCTTCAACATTTTTACGCAGGTAGGAAATAATACTGGGGCGTGATGAGCACTAGAAGAGATTCACCAGCCTTGAGCTTTAAATTTGCATTTATATCTCTGTGTGGTGCTGTTGTGGTGTTTTGATGGGGTGTTTTTATGCCCAATTCTTTAAAAACCTATTAGGGCCATTGCTGCTGGAAGAGGCACTGTATTAATATTTGCTACAAATTCATAGGTAGCAAAAGACTTTGCATTTCTGTTAGAGACAGATTGTGGGAAGCTGTCTGTGTTATAAAGACCTAAGAAAAAACTAATGGCTCAACTATACAGTGCTGAGACTGCCTGCTTCAGGGCAGGAGGGAAAGGGAAGAGGTTAAATGTACATTCAGGCCCAGAATGATACTTCATAGCTTTCATGCCCAAACCTGTAAGATTAATTATGTAATTCTTTGTTTTTATTTTGTAAAATTTACCCTTATTCCACTGTAAAAAAACTGAGAGTTATTTCACCATAAACTGCTTAGGTTACAGTATATTCAACGTTTTTCCCATTATTCACTATTTTAACTTTTTCGAAGAACTCTAGTACATTAGACAAAGTTTATACTTACAGAAAGCTATACTGGTTTGCACTTTAGGTACTTTATAATGACATCTATAATGACTTTCTCAACAATTTTCTTAGGTACTTAAATGAGGGTCATGAGATTATAATTGTCTGGATCACTCTTAGCATATTTCCCACCTCAATAAGAACAACACTGACAATCTTCCAGGTCCTTCTTGTTGTAGCTGTAATGATAAATTAAATCACAGTTATTTTGGCCTTGTATTTTCTTGGGAGATAATTCAGCTAATATAAATAGATAGAATATTTTAGTTGGAAGGGACCTACAATGATCATCTAGTCCAAGTGCCTGACCAATTCAAATTTGCGGACTCTACATATTGTAAAGCAAGTTATTTCTTCATCTGCTGTTCAGATTTGCATCAAACATGGAACTAGGAGAAAATGTTGTGAATATAAAGCTGAAATTCTGATTTATTCAGTCATTAACAAAAAACCCGCCATGCCGTTTCAGTGACAATAGAATGAAAATCCGACTGGTGTTTTCTTTCTCAAACTTGTTTTCCATAGAGATTGGTGCACTTAGGCAAACACCTATTTAAACCTTTGAAATGTATCATCTTAACTTCATACAGCTCTAGTAGCCTAGATTGGTTAATGTTTCATCCCTACTTGCAACAGTATTACAGTTTAAGTTTCAGTAATATATAAAGCATTTGTGGAGCAAACACTACAAAATTATCTTTCTGGGAATGATGTTACAGGTATGAAATTAGGTTTAGGAGTTTTTATTATCATCAAAGCTTTTCTTTGTTGCTTTTTAGCTTGTTAATAAAAGTACTGGATATAAATCTTATGAGATACAGCAGTAGGTGGTCAAAAATCATTCCAATGTGTTGCTTCTACATGCAATTAAGAAAAAAGGGAAATCAAACATTCAAGCTGCAGCCATGGACTAGTTAACCTTGAGAAAGAGCTCCAATTATTGAAAGCAAAAACAATCAACACTTTAAGCTTAGTGTAATAATGAATGCTGATACACCTGTGAAATATTACTAGTCCAAGAACTGTATATAGCATGGCTACTTGAGGATTGACCTGGATACAGTGTGGCATGCAAAGTCTCATTTTCTTCTTTTCCTGTTACACATAGGACAAGCCTGCAATATATGTGTGTCTGTTTGTGTTTTCCCCTAAGATTTCTCTTAGACCTGGTGGTTTTACTGAAGCTTTTATGCATTTAATTAGGCTAGTATGTCCCAACAGTGGCTCATAAAAAGTGTCAGAAGAGACGGAGAAAACCTCCCCTACGGATTATAGAGTGAACGTGCAAGCACTTTTCTAGGGCAATGGTGTGGGCTGTTGCTCTGGTGCACCACTTGCAAGGTGGAGGGTGGACAGGCCACTGCACAAATGGCTTCTTGCTTCTGTGTGTCTGGGTGATGCCTGCTGCTTTCTGTTCTACTGTGTGCCGCCACACGCAACTTGCCAGCAGCTGAGTTGTTTGCTCTGGGATAAGCAGACTGTTGGAAATTCCATTTTCTGGATGCTGAGATCTTTCAGATCTTGTGTTCTACAGAGGTCTCTTGCTCTGTTAGCCTTACCACAGTTCCTGATCACATACCTCAACCCTTAGCAAGAAGCACCCCAACTTTTTCCCCACAGTGGTAGCCCTGTCCACAACATACAGTTTACCAGCCTGTCAAGTAGCTCTATCTGGCATGAGGTGGTGTTGAACAGGAGAGCCACCGTGCTACACAGGAGCTGGGGAGAGCTGAGAAACCTCCCTAGTTGGCAAAGCCCCCTGCCTGCACCCCCTCTGAGCTATGACCCACAGGCATACAACCAGAGCCCTTCAGAAGGCTGTCTTGGTGCTAAAAAAAAAAAAAAACCCAAAGAGAGGGGCCACTTGTTTGCCAAGACTGAGGCAAGTGAGAAGGCAGTCAGCATCATGAGCCACAGCTGAAATTTATGTGACTATGCGTCATCTTTAAGATGGAATGAACATAACTTACCTACTAAAAAAAAAAAAAGTCCAACCCCCGACCCTTATGTAGAGAGGCTTAGCTATGGATGGGGTTTATTTTATTTGGTTTTTTTATGACTGTGTTTGTACTGTGATGTTTTTACACTAGCAGTATATTCTGATAAAAGTCCCATATTCTGAATAAACCTTGGCCTAAAATAACACTAGAATTTTGATTTATTTCTCTGTGATTCTTTTTCCAGTGCTGTAAATCATATTTTGGTGTTCATTTACCTTTGCATTCTTTTTTGAGCCACTGGCACTGAAGCTGACGGATGGGAATCCAATGAAGTGTGCTAAGTGTTGCTGCTGTAGGCTTTCATCTCCCTACATTTTGTGGTATGATTTACCCTGATAATAAATCATGTGCCTCATTTTCTTTTGCTTATTTTATTTAGTGTTGTCACAAATAATATCATTTGACCATCTACCATGAACACTAAGCAGTGGTAAATTAATGAAATAAACTGAATTTTTGGAACTCATCTGTCCCAAATTTGATTAGAGACGCCAGTATTGTACCAAGCCATTTACTACAGATGAACCTCATTTATTAAGGACACAGCTTTGCAGGGTCTTAGCTAACTACAGTAAATTGTTACGCACAGTATTTGCAATTATTTTAATGAAACGGTTAAAAGTGACTTTTTTATATCTCAATCATGATTAGCGTTTCATGTTTCTAAAACTGGTGGGTTTAGTTACTCTGCTTTTTTTTCTGAGTCACTGGCATACATCTACATAAGTGCCTCTTCCCCCTCGCTCCCCACAATTGTGAATAGGAGGTGTTGAAAGATAATCTTAAACTGGCTTAATAACTAGGATTCAGTGTCCCCCATTATGGTTTTGAAGATTCCCTTAATTTTCATTTGTTACTAACTGTAGTGCATAAGGATTTTCATGTACCCTCTTGGTATGGCACCTGCATTACAGTGTAATGTGATAATATAATATTGAAGTGCATGCTTGAGCCAAACCCCAAGATGCAATTATACTGGGATAGTGGGGGAAATCCTTACTTGTAGAGTTAGTGAGAAGACAGCAAAAACTACCATTCATGTGGAATGTAGTTTGAAAAACTGGTGCACTCAGATAAAGAAAGTTAATAGGATAGTATGGTATTTTAATGGTACATAAACCATCTGATACATATTGAGACTTATGTCCAGGCAGTAAAAGCTGAACAAAGGTTAAAAATGACTCAGAGAAATTCTGAAATGCATATGCCGGGAAGTGGCTGAGTAAGATATAAAACATCCAAATGTTCTGAACTAACAATCGCACTTAAAAAGAGTAGTTGAAAGAATATATTGCTGGAACACAGAAGACAAAGCAGAGAAAGGTTGGGGAAAACAGCAATAACTGAGAGGAGGAAAACTAATCTAGAGGAAAATAGAAGATTAGGTAGGTAGAGATAATGTTCCTTGGAAATATAAATTACATGAACACAAGAAGAATTAAGAAACATCTAAACCAAACATTTTTTGTGGTATGGATTGGCAAAGGATGGTGATGACTATCCAGTATTCTCTGTCAGTGGTTCATAAACCCCACTGTATTATTTTGTTATGATCACACTGCTAGGGTAATGGTAATGCATGATGGAAATCGCTGTATCAAAGGTAAAATGAAAATACAGTAATTTAACTGAACAAATATATCATAGATGTCTAAAACAATTCTGCTTTTTTTTTTCTTTCTTTTCCTTTTTCCTTGAGTCTTCTTCCTTCTGTTAAATTAGCAGCTTAAACCATTTTGGGGTAGATTCCTACACTTTCTCTGGGCTGGTAGGTTGGGTACATTCTCCAAATACACTGTCCTGTTGTAGTTGTAATGTGTTTTGTCCTGTGTAAATGTGTGTTAAATGAACTGGAAAGAACATTGGTACATGTAGGTTGTAAATAGCACATGCAAATAAAACTGCATTTGGCACAGTTGGCTAATGGAATATTAAGAGGAATTATACGTGCAACTCATTTTAATAATATTTTATCTGAGGAGAAAAAAAAAGCATGAATGGCAGGCAGCTCTAATTTTGGCTTCCAAAAGAAATAGAAAATGGAGTATTCTTTATTTCTTTTCTTGAACTTGCTTAATATTATATTCTTCAGTTCAAGAGCAAAAACAAAATTATTTTTCTCATAGCTGGGTAAGATCAATGTTATCCTAAGCAACCTGAGTTTTTCCTGGTTTACATTTCACCATAAAAGGGTTGGGAATCAGAAGTAGATAAAAAAATGTATGAATGCCATAGCAAGCAGAGTAGAGGTGCTTGCTCTTTGACAAAGCATTAACATCTCTGCTGTATGGGTGATGTATATGCAATTTTTAACTTTCATCAGTACATTAACAGCTAGGGACTAAAAGAGACAAAAGGACACTAACGTATAATTCAGGAAAAGTATCTTGGCAAATTTGAAATCCTGCTGGTGACGATTCATGATGAATCATGATTTTGGATTGCTGTTTGGTGGAATTCCTGCTCACGGGTGTACTTCGCCTATGTATGTGTGTGTGTATAGACGTTTGTATGTGTGTTTATGTGTGTGTATGTATATATGCATACAGAAAGACCACATGGCTGGAGATTGTGTGTGTATATAGATAGATAGATCGATCTAGAAAGCATCCGTATCATGTATATCAGAATGTCATAAAATATCTCAACCTGAACTGTTGGCTCCGGTTTTGAGCTCACTAGTGGTACATGACCAGACATAATCTCTGCACCAAAGACCTCACACTTTGGTCTGATGAGATGTAATGACAGACTGAAGTTAAATGACTAGAAGAAAAGGGCTGGCTTTTTTTGCCCGCTGTAAGGCTGAAAGAAGGGGTTATGATGAGGTAACATTGGGCATGATGAGTTCTGTCTCACATGACATGTTTCAGCTCTCAACAAAGGTTTCTAGTTTATGAAGAGTAACTCCAGCCCTACAAACTGTTATGTTAAAGTTAGGCCTTTGATTGCTGTAGAAGATTCTGGAACAATACCACCAGATTGATCTTGAGTAAAACAGAATTGTTTTCTGTTTAGCAGGTTTTATGGGTTTTATGCAGTCTACATAGTTATAAGCGGCAATATTCTCATCTGTGATTTATTTTTTCCAGCACATCTGTGTTGAATTGCACTGTTTAGAAAATTTCTTAAAAAAAACCCAAAACAAACACAACCCAGAAGAATTTAGTTTCAGGGTCTGAGATTTAGATTTTCTTTCTGCCACTTGGCATAATTCTGTATGAAGTACAAGAAAAAAATTAAATGTAACATGCAAACCTAGCTAATGAACCCTACATGAAAAATTTAATGCCACTTCCTACCAAATATACAGCATCTGAAAGCACTGAATCCCATAAAACACCTTGCTGAAAATAGTTAGAGAATTATAATGCATGCTCAGCAGGCTAGCACTAGAGCACAATTTTCTTTACTATATAAGCACTAAACTCCTTTGCATAACACCCCAGAGACAACTCTAATACAGTCTTTGCCACCTATGGTTTGCATCAAGATGGAGGTCAAGGTGTAGAATCATTTCACTTAAAGCCCTACTCCGAGTTATTAGCTAGGAAGAGAAAAGGAAGAAATGCACAATGGAGATGTGTTCTATACGAACAGCATAAAATCACTTTTTACTTATAAGTGATGATAGGTAAACCAGAAAACAGCATCTTACAAGCTATTCAAATGTTTTAGCAGAAACATTCTGAGCTTCATCTCTTTTCCTTATAGCCTGGATGAATCGCATAATTTAAGGAGGAAAAAGAGATATTGCAAAAGAGGATGCGTGTGTAAAGATAGTCTACTTGTAACTACAGATAAGAGTCCACTAAAGTTTTTACGTCAAGCTTTTAACTTCATAGTTTTCTCTGTGTGAATATTAAATCCGCCTGTGTGAGTTTAGTACAGTGTAGTGGTGCAATACCTGTCCTCTGAATTGTTTACATTTTGTAGCTAACTTACTTGCTATTTTGTTAATTGTGTTGTATAACCTTTCTTTACTTCTCTCTACAGCTAATAATAAGTAGAAAATTAAAAGAGTAGCTTGGATAATGGAGGATGATAGTATAGTGAAGGGAAACAGGAGCAATTGTCCTTTTCTTGCCCACTTATAAATCGAGCAGTTGTAAGATATGTATTCCAAATTAACAGAATAAGTAATTTACTTGCAGAGGTGAAGCAGTAAAAATTTCATCACCATCCCTGCCTTCACCCCATACAATCTTCCCCAGCAATTATAATGAGTGAAAACAGGACTTTTAAATGGAACTCTGTATGTGACCGTAATGATAGCGCTGCCTACCATGAAAGCTAGAGTAATGTTTCCTATTTAGCTACGTTGCTGTATACCAATAAGGCATTGGACACGATAAGCGGCCCAGCTGCAACTTCAGTACTACTACTAGGCAATTTCCTTTTCAAAACTAGCATATTTTTGAAAAGTTCAGTTCCTCTGAAGAATCATGTAAAAAGATCTCGTATGCTTCAGACTGCTTGTTCGTTCACCTTCAGTGAAAGGTTTGCTTAGTAGCATATTCTCTTATACGTGACTATGATGGTATAGCTCTTTCAATGTCAGGCTCACTTACAAAACAGTTTTCGGTGTAACACCTGGGCAGTACATATTAAGAGATATTTGTATCTGAAGGCAGAAGTCAGATGCTGATTTGGGGAAACTCTCAAGTTTTCTTAGGAGCAAGTTTTCCCAGAATTTCTTCCCGTTTTCTCCATAGTATTGGCATAGAGGAATCCAGGCCTCCGAGCAATCCTCTTCAGACATAACAAGAAAGCTCCTGAAACCTCGGGTTGAAACTCCATTTCCTCACGGAAGGATGGAGTAGCTTGCCTTCATGGGAAGGCTAGGGGATGTGCATGGAACTTGTGGAGATGTGCAGTGCATGTGCAAGGGAAGGCCTAGGCAGAAGCTCAGTAGAGTGCATCAAAGTGATTGGCAGGATGACGAGATTTTATTTGAAATGTGAGCACTTTTCTGAGTTGTCATAAGCACCATGATGCAGTTTCTTACTTATCTCACTAAATGTTTTGATGCCCCAGATTCTCTCCTTACTGTCCCTGCACGGGACCCTCCCAGGTACTTGCCGCTGCGTAGTTTGTCTAAAGAAAAAGGAAAGAGAGCAGGTGATTTGAGATGAAAAGCCCATTTGGGGCAAAGGGGGAAACCTGAAGAGATGGGTTTGCAATAGCCCCTGATGGGTGCAGGAAGGGGCTAACATCATCATTACCTCAGGCTCGCGAATGTTACCGCTTGTCCTAGTGCCGCAGCGGCAGGGCTCTGGCGCAGACAAAATAGAGCTATTGCCAGTTTGCTGCCCTGTAACCTCCTATCCTAAAAATCTGCTGTTTTCATTGAAAGATGGACTGTTTTGCCCCATTAGTCGCACACTCTCATCTACCAAATTGGGCTAGGAATGATAGGTCCTATACGACTTAAAATTATGCGTCCCTTTATGCAGCCGACTTCTCTGCTCCTTCTCTCGTTTGGTGCAGGTCTAACAGGTTGGTTATTCTGTGTCCGTCACTGCATACTCTTCTGTGGCAGCTCCAGAGTGAGCTCCTGGTAACAGCTGATCATAGCAAACCTCAATGCAGTTAAATACAGTGCACTAGGCCTTTCTCTGGCCATCTGTACCAATGTGAATATTACTCTGTCGATCTGTCTTTCAAGTGGTATGAAAACTGTCATTCTGGGCTAGAATTATCACTGGGCCAAGAAGAGTGAGGGGTTCATTGCATTAGTCTCAGCCAGGGGTAACAACAATTATTCATTTTTACTGGACTGATAAAATTTGATCAAAAATGGCATGTTTGCACAGTTAAATGACTGAAATAAAATTCCAACTTGCACCCCAGTCCAGCAAGGACTTATGCGTGTATTTGTGTACACAGGGAGCAGTGTGGAGATAGATGGATTTTCTTACAACACAGAAAGCTAAGCACGTGTCTTAAGTCTTTGCAGAATCTGGGCTTCAGTGTCTTTCCGCTCTTGAGACATAATTACAACCTTGCACTGCAGTTGCTTTTGAAAGCTCACTTACTGAAATCAAACTAAATGAAGACATGCTGCTAGTGCCTAAAGGAACCCAGTTGTCTAGTTAGACATGCGTTTGCCTGTCCTTAGGCAACAACAACCATAGGTATGAACTGTGCACACCACTGACTTCTCTGCTCTTTAATTTTGTAAGCAGATGTGCCGAAAGATGGATTGTTTGCCGTCTTATGCTGGACACTACAAATGTCACTGCATTTTACCTGCTCAGGCTGTATATATGTCTATGTATACATGAGGTGTATTGCATAAATTACATGCAAAAATTTACTAAAATTGTATTCAGTGGCTGAAAATGTTGATTTGCTAGGAAATCTTTTTTTTAATAGCTGTGATTTACTGAGCATGATGGGTTTCCTTTAAAATATTTTGAATGATGCATCAGGTCAGTTGCCTTGATCGTATAATGACTCATGATTGATACTCTGATCTGATCTGCCAGTGTTATAAATTTGGTGATTATATCACTGTTTCACTTATTAAATTTTAACATAATTCTATTTTTTGTCTTGTTTAAAAATAGTAGTGTGGAGAAATATCATCAAAGATTTTTTTTTTCCTCAAATCTTCCTTTAGATTCTGCCTTCAGTCTCTGACAGAACTGTGCCCGCATCAGTAGTGTGCCAGGCAGATACCATCTCAAAGTTCTAAATGAATATGGAGTTTGTTTAAATTTGGAGAAAGTAGCTTGCCAAAAGGCATGATACTGCTTGTTGCACCTAGAAGTGTCATTTCAGCTAGGGAAAGGGTGAACCACACCCGTCATACAGTCAATAGATGACTTCAAACTTAGAAAACAATAGAAGTGTACAGGAGAGAAAAAAAATGAATGAGCTGCATCCCATCTGTTTGTCCTTTTGCTACATGTGGTAATGGTCACTTATCTGACTACCTGTGGATATGAAAATGCATTTGAAATGATGAAGAACTCTTTGTTCCATGGTAATGACAACAACCCGTGACATTTCTAACCTTACCAGCAGGTTAGAAACTACTTGTGTTCTCTTCCATTAAGAATTTTACCCCTTCTGACACATCTATTTAGTTCTGTTTGAAAGAGAAAATCACATTAGTATGACCTAAAACCACAAATGAAGACTATCTTCTCCCAACTATTCTGCATATGTTTAAGTATTTATGAGCCACCTGCTGGGGATGTGAGTTGGTTATCAATCTAATAACACCCAATGTTCCTTGGAACCCTCTGTAAGCACCAAAGCATATATGCGTTAACACTAAATGAAACCAAGCGGCTGATAGTAAAATATTGAATATTTGATGTTTGTCTCTTTCTTGTTTTCTTTTTTTTTTCTTTCCTTTTTGAATTTGAGTTCTCAAAAGTATCTGGACAAGGTAAAGAATAAACAGTCTTTATGGATCTCCAACCTGGAACAAGTGTGTAATATATTTCATTCAGCATGGTCTGATAGTTTGCGTTAGAACTGTCATTCTTCCTTTATAATTAGGGCTGCAATCTAGCTGTATTTTTAAGGCTTACAGTGTTTTTCATTTAAGTGTTTCAATAGACTCACAGGCACTTATCCATATGCTCTGGATTTGCAGAGTTAATTTTGGTCACGTTGTTCTTTCTTTACTTTTATTTTTGTGCTATTGTTTTCAATTTTGAAGAGTAAGAGGTATTGCTTGATAACAAAGACAGAAGTTAATACTGTTGTATTTAATATCCCTTCAGTGCCTACAATGTAAAGACTGCAATCTAGATGAAATTACTGTTGATGCTAGTGAATAAGTTATTCATAGTTTTGCAGAAGGAGTTGCGCTTCCAACGTGAATGCCTCATGAGTTGTTTATTTTACATCTTTGGATGTAAATTACCAGCAATTTTAATCTAGGAATATATCAGAAACAGAGCTGTAGAGCAGTCTGTTTTACTGCAGCTTTGTCAAACTTACCGATGTTCAGCTTATTTTCTGAAATTACACGGGTCAAATAGCAAGAAGATTGTTTAGAATATATACAGAAAAATACATTGGGAGATCTAATTTAGTTTCTGACCACTAATGACAAGTTGGGTCTGTAGTTCACCAAAATGCTGTTACAGTTGTCCTTAGCAATCAGCCTTTATTTTTCTGTAGGAAAAGTATAATGGATTTAGGGCTTTATTTCAGAATCCTATAAATTCTTCTATATCCAGAGGTATTGATCATGGTAACAATAAGACATTTTTCAGTGCATCATTAAAGTTGAATTAACATTACTGTGCTTCAGATTTCTTGTGCTGCGTATTTAGTAATAAACAACTTGAGATTGAAATAGGAGGAGAAAGGGAAAAATAGTAATTTCAAACTGCTTTGTTTAAGTTCTTATTTTTGGAATTTTTCCCCCCTCATTTTTCAACGCTGCAGCGCTGACATGAGATTGCCCAAGTAAGCTATCTCATAAGCTATCCATGGACAAGATTCTTGTCTTCCATGCTCCTAGCTTTGAATGCAAATGACTGCAGATGGCAAATAACAGAGAGGCTTATATTGGCGTAACTGCTTAGTTTTTGCTACTTGACACGTTGTCCTCCAACAGATAAAAATGTCGTGGAAAAAACCAAGGGTAATCACAGATTCTAAACCCTTATGGAACAGATTTACATGTGTAGTACTATATCATATCACAGCTTTGCAAAACTTGCTAATAGAATGGTGTTATCTAATTTCTGAAAGAAATACTTGTCTTAAAAACTGCAGAAGCATGATATTAAAATAATGCAAATTTTCATTTCTTCTATATTTAACACAGGTCTGACAAAAGTCAGCCAGAAATAATAACAGAAATACAGAGAGATGATAGAAATTCTTTACAATTTAAAACTGTTTATAACCTGGTGGAACTTGCCATCTGACACAGAAGCACAGAGAAAGTCTCTGGGTGGTTTGATATCCAACATTGTTCTAAAGCCTAAATTGTATTTACGATCCTTAAAATATGCTACTTAAAAGGCTGAAGTAGTGTTAATAAATAAAATGGGGTTTTTTTGTGTTGTATATCCGTGTTAATTTTTAGAGATTTTTCTATATCCTTGAAAAATAGCAAGCGAGAGACCAAACACTAGATGTTTCATGTCAGTTAATTTTTAAATATCTATGTCTTTCTGTTTGTGTTTTTATATCTATATACTTTTATTTACATATATATGAAGAAAAGTAAAAATATTTATCATCCACTAGAGCAGGATTTACACAAGATTTATTTTGGCCTTTCCGAGAACTACTGTGATTTTGGAGACAAAATGGAAATTTAGATTTTTAGAATTCATTATATTTAGTCATACCTTAGTTCAGCAAAGCATTTACAAAAGTACTTTACTTCACTGATTCCCATAGAACCAAATTTAAGTAAAAAGTGCTTTGCAGAGTGCAACCACGGTTTCTTTAAATGCCAACATACCAGACAAATGTCACAAAAAAATGTTGTTAGGGAAAGGAAGCTACCAGTAACAACAAACAATGAACAGTAGATAAATCAATATTTTTCTTTATGAAAAATAGCATGGAGTATTGCATGGGAGAACAGAAGAATAACAATTAGTATAGTACTTTAGCACTATCCTGTAGGAAAGGATACAAAGAAGGTTAAGATGCTATTTAGGTGTCAAATTAGGTATGTTCAAAGTTCTGGATCCTATAAAATGAAGTTTTCTTCAGGTCTTGTACTAGCTCCCTATAAAAAGAACCAGCCTTAATTGTAAATAATCACCCTGTGTTACGAGCTGTACACTGCCTGTTGTTAGTAAGAGGAGAAGCTTTGTGGTGCCTCGAGCTGCTTACGCTTCAGAGTGCAGAGAGCAAACACATTGCTGAGTTACTGTGGGGTAACTTGGTGAGTAATTAGCAGCCTGCCAGCTGCTCTGACCTCAGTGCATAAGCTGGGATAATTTTGCCCACCTGTATTTGCAGGGTAACTCGCTTTCCTTCATTAGCAGGTAAGCAAGCTCACATCAAGTATACTGGGGAGTAATATGTACGTGGGCAAATCAGCTCTGTGAGCTGCTCGTTCAGCCTGTAATTTGCCTCATGTTGACATTTTGGTGTATTCATCATCTGGAGTCACTCACTGTTTTGTTTTCTTTTATGACAAGTTATAAATCTGTTGACTTTTTTTTTCTACTTAATTTAAAAAATCATCATAAATGCATATATTTAGGTGTTTGGAGATGTTTTTATACAGTAGAAGGTGCATATAGCTAGTGAAAACTTTTATTGCTTTCCTACCAAGCTGGTCTGTAGAGCATGGAACTGGCTATGAAGACATAAACTGAATAGTCGTAAGCAATAAATATTAATTACGCAAGGCTTATGTTCCAATGTACTGTTGCTCCTAACACGTCCCACCTGCATGGCAGAGTGCACTTGTTAAATGAGCTTTGCTATTGGAGAAACACGTTACGGGATTTCACTAGAGAAAACGCTTTCACTTGCAGTAGGTGTGTACAACTTTTTGGCTCCAACTTGAACCAAACAGAATTTTTAAGTCTGAGTTTCTTCTTCAAAGTCTGGTTCTACTTAACTGATTTATTCAATTTGAGGCATTCATGCACTTGCATGTACAAATTACCTGCTGGTAGGTATTTAAACCACACTCATAAAGGGAAGTTAATATGAGAAAGGGTCATCCACTGCTATTTCTTTTAATGTGTGCTCATGTCCTCCCATGTATCCGTAGCCAAGTCTTTCATTGTGTTTCTGTGGCTCTAACAGCAGATGTGCTGGGACTGTATGTGGTGTTTGGCTTTATGGGGCGTTGTGAGGGGGCTAAAAGGGCTGTAGTGCCCCATTAGCATGTTCCTGGTAGTCATGGCTAGACCGAGGTTGTATGTGGGTCCATCCTATATGTGTTTGACTTGGAGCTTCTATTAGATTACAGAAAATAGTCCTTTGACAATTAAAGAAAAGGTAATTGTTGAAAGTAATTGCTTCAAATCCCAAAGCTGTGGTGTACTACAGAAGGGATTCAAACTCTAATATATGCTTTTGGTTTACCAGATTACTTGCTAGCTCACAACTCTTCCTAGGCAGGGGGCAAATTGCAGACTGTTTCTGGACCTACGCTGAGCATGTGAGTGCAGGTTTACCGTGGTGTCCCATCTCCAACCTGCAGTGCAAAGAATGCAACTCTGCTTTGAGAAAGACTAGTGTTGATTTTGTCTTTTGGCCAAAACAAATTGTAGAAGTATGAAGTTATGATTACAAAAAGCCAGCAAGACCACAAGAAGAGGCAAAAAGATTTAAAAAAACCCAACCCTCAAAACCCAAACTCCAAAACCAAACCACCCTCCCCCCCCAAACCAATAAGGGGCCGAAGGACAACCGTAGGTAATTGAAGGTTTGGTGAAATAATTAAAATTAAAACAAAAGAAATTAAAATCTAAAGAATTATGCTTTCACCCAGAAAGACAGCCATGTTACAAACGTGGGTAGGGCACAGAACAAAAGACAGAATACTCTGAAAATTTATAGGGAGTCTGAAAGATGCCTCATCCAACCCTGCTTGCTATCTGGCAAGTTTTCCGACTCCTGTAATGTTTCTTTATTTTAATTTTTGTCAAAAATAAGAGCATGCCTGCCAAGCTGTTTTCTTCCCAAAGCTCTCACAGTTCTACCTTTTTCAAACCTTTGTACTTTGATTAATACTTGCTTATTTCTGGTAAAGTACTAAGGATCATAATTCAATAAAGGTGGCATTTACTGCCATCTGTCTTGACAGTCTTTGAATAGAAAATGTGAAAGGTGAAAGGTTTACTGGTAGGGCTTATTGCCTCAAGCATACAGATGGAATAAGAAGCCTTAGATATGGTACACGGTAATCCTAAGAAAAAATGATCTTCTTATACTCCTCATCATCTCCATCGCAGCCATACCTTCTCTGGGCAGTTCTCTTACCAAAACAGCTTTCTCTCTATAGAGCAAAGCACAGCAACATCAGGCCGTAGTCGCTGCCTGTCAAAACAAGTGCCCTAATCAGAACTTGCGGAGCGCTTGAGTACTCCACCATGATTCCAGACTATTCAACCACCGTTACTCATTAGAAGGAAAACAAGGAAGTATTGTATATCATGTTAACGTTTATTCTGAAAGGTGGGCAGTTTTAATTGAACACCTCACTATAATACATAATTGTTTTTTTCTGTCCGTTCACTGCAAGTAATTTTTTAAAAACAGGAACATGTTTATTTGGTTATTTAAAGTATACTTAACACAGCTTTTTAAATTATTGGTAACATTCATTGGAACTGGATTTTAGGATTCTTACTGTAGCTGAGTAGGATTGTAGATTCATGATACATTATCCTAGTAATTCCTATGCTACAGTGTATATGGAAATAGCATTAGAGTTTAAGAGAGACGGGGAGATTTCTGGTAGTTTTAAAACAAAAAAAATCCCAACTGAGACTTGGTTTTTGCCCGCTTGATTTTTTTCTAACACCACCTGTTTTAAGTATTAGTCTGGTATGAGGCAACTCTGATTTTAAACTGCCTGGAGTTTTGGGGTTTTTTTGTGTTGGTTGGGTTTTTTTGGTTTTTTTGTGGTTTTTGTTTGTTTTTTTTTTTTTTAAAAAAAACATGGCACTATTCTCAACACATGCTATATAAAATCTCATGTCGCTACTTTGCTAAAAATAAAGAAAATGGAAAAATCAAATTGCTGTCATGTTTAAAAGCCAACATACAAAATATACTGCAATGTCTTCACCACAATATAAGAGATGATAGCAAATGTCTTATTTTTAATTGCTACTGGCCATGGCTAATAGAAGCTGGAAAATAATACCATTCCCTTTTTAGTGGCCTTCTGTTTCCCACAATGGGAAAAATATTGATTTTTTTTTTCCCCCCAACGTGTTTTTCATACCGTTCAAGACAGCATTAGTACGATTTACTCATCAGAATCCCTGATGATGCTGTCAGTGATATCAGCCTGATTCCAGGAGCAGGGCCTTTGCTTTCCAGAGTACTCTCCAGTAGCAGATCAAAGTAAGATTAAAGGTCAGGTAGTGAATCTTGAGTTGAGGTTTCTTTTCTAGCTAGCTATGAAACCCCCCAAATACCCTGCATGTTATTGTCAATGTTAAGTAGTCATCAGTCCAAACTATCTGAGTGGCCTTTTACTTGATATGAATTGCTGCCTCTCCTGAGCCTCAGTGCTCTGGGAATGCTTAGAAAATCTCATCCTGAAATCAGATCCCATTTTGGGGCATACTTACTGATATAGCCCCACCGACCTGAAGGAGGGCATGTACTCACACAGCAATCTGCCTGTGCAAAATGAGCTGCAGAATTAGGTTCTCAGATGATAGCATATCGTGTGTACTCTGGAATCGCCTTCCTCTTCTTTCACCACTTTGAATGCAGTTTAATCTCTTGCAGGAATGCACTTGAAGTTTTTCAGTTTATGGGATGACAGATGCTATTTATTAAATATGCTGCATGATGCATTTCGGTCGTACAGCTTACAACTAGTTAAAAGGGGATAACACAAAGGACAGGAATACATAGGTGTTGCAGAGGCTGTGGCGTAGTGTGTTGGGTTATACGGAA
Organism: Steatornis caripensis; assembly: GCA_013398225.1. NCBI lineage: Eukaryota > Metazoa > Chordata > Aves > Caprimulgiformes > Steatornithidae > Steatornis > Steatornis caripensis. Next base: position 68,288 of record VZSC01000287.1, on the reverse strand, counting down.
AGATAGAATGCTTCAAACCCTTTATCAGCTTTCCTTAATACTTAACTGCTATATTGCTTTGTGATCTTTAAAGGTTAAATTTTTAAGGCTCCAGACCAACCTACTTTAGGACAGGGTGAAGCTTAGGGTGACGCTTAGAGTGAAGCAAAGATGGAAGTTTCCTTTGTATTAGTTGTCTTTTCTGAGGAGCTTGTGTATCTTGAGTTCTGGATCGGATCTAGGCAATTATTTTTAAATTACACAGGCTTCTCTGTTAAGAACAGACAATGTATAAACCGTAGGCAGCAGTGTTTAGGCTATGTTGAGGCCTGATGTAAGTAAGTGTAGCTCTACTGATGTCAGTGTTGTTACATCTGCTTGCGCTCGGTCTTAATATAGTCTTCAGACTGCAGGAAGCCTCATGGATGTACTGAATGCTGCATGGCAGCAATGAATAATGGAATTCACTCACACAAAGTGTCTTCCATCTGAGGATCCTAAAGCACTTGGCAAGTGCTTTAGGAAAGCTTTCTTTCGTGGGAGGGGAAAGAATCTGAATCTCTACCCAGATATGTATCCTTTATCCATGTGAGAACAGGAAAGATTATGTATTACAGAGGGGTTATTTTCTTTTAAAAAGTAATGATATATTTAGACATTAATGGTATAATTTTGTATCATCAAGAACTGAAAATTTTCTGTGATGCCCAAATGTATTTTGGAAAGATGATCTGTGGTATACATCAGTTTGCAAACAGCATGAATATGTTAGCCTTTGCTGCTTCATCTTCTGCCAAAAATGTAGAGACGATAGCATCTGTTTCCACTACCCACGCTATCCAAATCATTAAAAACTCACAAGAGTTGGAAAAGAAGTTCTGAAAGCTTTCACATGTCTGTCTTTGCTAGGAAAATCACTCTCTTGTAACCATGTGTTCAGACAGTCTTCTTTGCTTGTGGTCTTGAATTTCAGGTGATAATGAATAGGATTCTGGAAAAGTAGGATTAAAATGTAGGAAATGACAGATTTCAAATACAAATAAGTCCTGAGTACATAATTTAATAGGTGCTGCTTCAGCAACTTTTGAAATCATGACAACACATTTCTTTCTTTGATGCAATGAGATATGGAAAACACTTTAGAAACATTGCTAGCTGAGGATGGGTAACAAAATTAGTGCTTAGGTCTCGGTCGTACGGATCTTTGATGAGTGACTAGTTCTCTCCAGTGCTGAAAACCTTCTATTACAAGTTGGCTTTAGAACATATGAAGGTTTGGAACTGGTTCACTTTTTTCCCAGATAGTTTGCTAGCAGCTATTAAGAGCCTTCTAAAATAACCAATGTACATTTCCCTTTCCCATCTCTTTCCCACACTCCCTTTATTTCTCCCATACGCCACTGCTGGGTTATAGGTAGAAAGAACTCAATGTACTGAATTGACCAAACTACAGGAAATAGTGGTCTCTTACTTGTCTTTTCTTATTATTTTTTAAACCGTATTGCTCCTACACAATGCAGAACAATTTGAAAATGTAAATAAACCAAACCCAAAGTGACGTCTGGTTGTTTCACTTTCTTCCATCTCTGCCACAAATTCTGTCTTCTGCTGTTGCAGAGTCTGGTCCCTTATTGCTAGTATCAATTACACTGCAGACTGATAATGATTTCTGAGCAAGTAGAACAGGCTTGGTTTTTTTGCGGTTTAAAGTGTAGAATTTAAAGATATGAAAGAGCAAAGAAATATATCGTTGGTGTTGTGCAATTAGATGTTGCAACTAAGCGTTGTCTCAGTAGTTCAGTAGAACGGGAAGTAGGAGGTTAGTGAAGAAAGCAAAAAGGATGACCAAAGTGTAAGGATACTGAAGAATTTGAGGAGCACAGAGCCAAATCAAAAATAATGACATTAAACAAAAGCTTGAAATAGTCACCCAAACTCAGAGAGGTCAGAGGACTATAAAACTTAAAATTCTGCTGTTGTAGTAGCTACATCTTTTTAAATGTTAAAGATTTTGGTTTTGTTCTTCTTTACTTCTGTGCCCACAGGAAAATTTGAACCCCTTTATAATCCTTAATGCTGTTTCATCCTGTCCTTTTTCAAAACTGGCAAAATTTAGGTTGCATGTAAACTTTTAAATGGCTTTCTTCAGTATCTGAAACTTGGTAACAGAAATGGGTTATACAGGCGTGTAAACTTTGTTATATTTAGCTCTTCTTTCCTGACATCTATCTTTTGATTGTATAACAGACCATCAAGTGACTTTCTAATACAATTAACAAAAGGTTCCTTCCAATCTGGAAGAACAAAAAAAAATCAACAACAAAAAACCTGCTGTTTTCGCACAGCAGTGTGGCCTAGAATGTGCAGATATGCTGACTCCTGCCATTAGAGCCTGTGCTTAATATTACAAACATGTATGTTTGGTCAGGTCTGAAATAACTTCTGGTGTGAGGATTTAAAGCTCCCAGTATCTGTCTTGGGGCTGAGCTCATTTCCGTACAGTGTGAGAAATTCATTGTTTTTTCAGTTCCAATTTCATGAGTAAGAGGAAAATACTGCAAGGCTGCCCCTGATTCTTAGTGGGAAAGCAGAAACAGTCTGTTGTGCAATGTGCATACGTGGCCTCGGGGCTTCCAGACTTTCTAGTCAATTAAAAAGTTTTAAGTTGAGCAAGTTCTGTCCCTATCAGTGACAATGCAGGATATCCCTGAATATTCAAAGAAAAATATCTCTCCAGATGAGTCACATTTTCAATATCTTAGGTATGTTTTCTATAACTTAGGGAAAAACACTGATTACTGCTGTGATTATAAGTCACATGAGTGAAAATGTTTTTCTTGCGGTGCCCATGTTACGAGGCAGAGCCATACGAAGGACATGGTGTTGACCTAGCAGCAGTCCTCCAGCGGTGGAACTTCTTCTCCTTCCTCTGTACAACTGTCCTCTAGGTCATTTTCTGGACTATATAGTGAACTCGCCTGACTTGCTCTCAAGTTAGGAGCCTTTCAGGGCTTTTAATGTTGAGGCATGGCAAGAAGTGGGCTTGAATTTTGGCATCCTTCTTCTCTTGCGAAGAACATTTTTTGCAGTGAAAAATGGTCGTATCTCTTTATCACGCATATGTTGCACAGCAGACCAGGAGCCTTAAGTCTGACAATGACGGTTCCTACTCTTCTTCCCTGTCTCAAGAAATCTTTAAGCGATGTCCTGCTGCAGTATCTGCTACTATGTTTACCAACAATGTAATGGTATAAGTGTAACAGCTTGGAGTTTCTGCTGACTATATCGCAAATGCAGCCAATAATACTGATATCTTATTTGCTGCAGGTAGGCTCCAGGGTTAATTCTCCTTTGATTTAAAAAAAAAAAGTGATAATGCATTCAAAATGAATAAACTTCTCTGTTTAAAGTGAACAAAATGTCTGAAGATGTTATACTGATCAAATTAGAAACAGCAGACTGTTTTCTACATGTAGAGACTATGTACAGACACCCAACATTTCCTTAGTCTCATGGCAAAGCATTTTTTATTGTCCCCATTCCCAAAGGGAAAATTCAGTCAACTTTTCTTGTAGTTTTAAGTCTTTAAAATAGTTATGACTGACAAAGAATACAGCATTGGATAGAAATATGGAAGCAATTGGGGCAGCAGGCATTGCTTGTGCTTAGGTAAGATGTACAATATCTTACGACATATAAATGGTGGACTGAAGGATGGAGATGGACCACTGCCTGCACATCGCAGTGAGAGTCTTTGCAGGGAATTTCTGTTGCACACGAGCATAACTTACTGCAAAGTATCCTGAAAAATCAGGGTTACAGAAATGCCAAAAGGATTAAGTAGGCACTATTAAATTGAGATGAAACAATTCAGCAAATTCTTCTTCAAATTGTAAATAGTTTGTGGATTATTGGAGAGGTAAAATAGTAGTTGAAAATAAAGTTTTTCCTGCTATAGTGAGTTGCCATTATGAGCACATGTTGCTATCTGCCAAAACAATAAGAGAAATAACAAGAACACAATTTTCCTTTTTCATGTTGAGAAATTCACATCAATAGTCTGTATGCAGAATAGTGGGTTATGGTAGAGAAAATAAGTACACATTGTTCTTCCGTAAAATACCAGACATGCCCATGACTTATTGGTGTGAAACGCTCTGTGTGTCTAATATGATGATGTAGTAGTCTCAGAGATAGCATGCAATGTGGCAGTTACTATGGTAACAATATGGTTTTCATTGAAAAGCCATTAAAATGGTGGCATATAAATAACATATGTACAGTACATTGTCTTTGAGAGAACAGCTCTTGTTCAGGGATTGTAAGCACATGCTTTCATTCCCATTTCCTTTTTTTTTTCCCCACCTCCTTACCCAAATTCTTGTATATTTTTGATGTCATCTGATCAGCCTGCCTCATTTTTAGCACTTAGCCTCTTTGAAGATGTAGTGCTTGCAGACCTGGTGTTCTGCAATGAGAGCTGACTGAATAATGTGCTTGTTGTTAAGGACTCAAGACAAAAGGAAGTAAAGCGAGTGAGACTCATTCCACAGCTCCTAAGCGTGACACTCAGCTAAGACTTATTCAGTTAAGAGTACGAGCATCAGAAGTGCAAAGCAGTTTGTCCCGTTGTATGCTTAAATGCTTTATTGCGCTTAACTATAGGCACCAACTGTCCTGCTATCCAGAGTTGTGTAGAGCAGGAGATGCAGTTTGCACACTGAAAAGTGAAGAACTGTAATTTATATGGGAAATTTGTGGAGCTATACAGTTTACAACATTGAATGAAAATTTTCTGACATTACCATGGTATGCATTAACTAAAACAACCACTGCCCACTTGGGTGAGGTAGCTGGTACTGTGAAAGGGGGATTTGAGACCTTTCAATATTGCTCACTACCCTGAAAAAGGAAATAAATACACTGACGGAGGAGGTGCATTTCAGCATTAATACACAATTGCACAAGAAGTTATAAAACTCCCTCTAACTGTTGAAAGTGAACTGTTGTAACAAGAATGATATTCTAATTCTTCATCAAGTCATTGCTGTATAAGAGGAGGAATAGTGTAATTGAAGCATATATTTGCTGAGACTGGCGTGCCATGGATTAGAAGGCCAGTAGCAGGACTTTTTGCCACACTATGATGGACATTCAGGCAAGCGCCCTACACCACGGAGATATGCTCATAGAGGTAGATGTGGTGATCCTACTTGGTAAAGCCATACACTGCCAACTCCTCTACCACCTAGCGGGTAACTTAACATTTCTTTCAAAAAGGAAAATGAGTTAAAATCTCCTGTGGAAGTCCAGCAGAAACTGAAATTTAATGCAGAGTAATAGCACAATCCTTGAACTCAGTAGTGCATGTAGCCAAATACCAACCTACTGCTTGCTTACTACCACAAGAATTCTTGTGTTTACTGTTTATTGTTATTTTTTCCTTTGCTTTGTCTTCTTTCCAAACACTCATTTTTTTGAGAAAAAGCCTCAGTAGCATATCTCAGGAACAAATATTTGCATGGGCAGTCACCAATGTGCAATAGGAACCTTCTCTAATCTAAAACAATTCAGTCCCAAAGTTTGTGTTAGCAGAATTCCACCGTCAATTATCCCAAATCACTTCGGTGTAGCAGAGAACATAAATGAAAGAAATGAAAGAGCTCTGACAGAATCTTGTACAGGGGAGCCATGGCACCTAGGAAGACAGCATCTGGGTTGTCTGCTCATTGCCTTTTTTTTATACAATGCACTGAGGAATAAATGGATGTCTTGCAGCTGCAAAGAGGATTTAGCCACTGCTATTGAGAAGTACATAATTCCCAGAGGACAACCCTCACTGGAGATGCCTCACAACCTGCTGTTGTGTTTTCCTGTCCTGCATTAGAAATTAAAGCCAAGTTGAATAATAATCAGGTATGGAGTTGATTTGAAATGACTGCTCAGTTTCATTGGTTCCAGGGAAGAAATGGCAGTGTTTACTACAAGGAATTATCACTCTTAGTGTTCCTGTAGGAAGTAGTTTCTATTGAAAGTAATATTCCTAGCAGTAGTTTTATTTCCAATTATAAGAACAGAAGGCTAAGAAACTTCTGTGATAGTGTGTGATAAATATGGGCAAACGCTGAATTTCTGTGACAATTCTATGTATAATCAGCCAAAACAAAACTATACATTGGAAATCTTGGGTGTTATTAGGGTTGTAAATTCAATAATTTAAGAGCTGCAATTCAAGATTTGGAGGACAACCTTAACTTGATACCAGTCTTGTATGAGAATCCATGTAATCTAATAGTGTGATAACTATTTTTCCGAAGATTCCTCTTTTGGACGTATACATATATATATATATATATATTTACATACACATATGCATTTAGCCCTAGTAATATTGCATTCCTGAACTAATAGAGAAGCTGAACAACCCTTTATTCATCTTTTCACGGAGAGGTGGATGATTCTCATCAAATTCTGTCTTGGAAAATTCTGGGTGATTGATACACGTATAAGGTATGTCTCCATCCCTCTTAGATGAACAAGTGTATGTCAACTTCTGCGACAGAAGAGTGAGTCTGTAGAATTCAAGTGAACTGGGTTAACTCTTGAATCTGCCACAGCATCACTCTGTGACATCTGGTAATTCAGTCGGCTCCTGTGTCTGTCAGATGGATGGTAGGGAACAAGAAATACTGGGAAAGCAGTCTCTCCATGCAAAAGGTGCTTCAGGATGATGACAGCAGAAATCATTAAATAGTGAAGTTACACTGTGCCAATGTTGTTGCTTTTCTGTAATGACGTACTATGGATAATAAAAGAAACAAAATATTCGTTAGACTAATTAGGGGCACAATCTCCATAATCCCCTATGAAATCTAGTAATGATTAAAAAAATAACTCAAACATTTTTATTATTGAAAAAAGACTGTTTTTCTAATCACAATGTTGCATGAATGTGACTTTGACTGTAACACCTGCGCAAATCAAATTCAGTTAACCCAACCTGTAGCTGAGATCAGCAGCTACAAGATCCCGGCCTGCTCATTCCCACAGACTGCATTTTAAAGTCAAAATAAACAAGTAATAGGAAACAAAAATAGATGGAGAAGATTCAAATAAACAAACCAACCAAAACAAGCAACTAGTTACAAGCTGGTGCTGTGTCAGTTACCTTGGGCAGAACACGATGTTGGCCAGCTACAGTCAGCTCTTGTTTCTGTACTAAACCAGTCCTCTCTGCTGGTCTGTGCCGGGCTCTGCACTGGCAATTGAAGCTGACACGGCTCAGCTTACATCCCTGAGGTACACATAAGTGGGCCGTACTACGGGCCGAGTATCGAATTTGAAGTGCCGCAAGAGCAACAAGTGGAAGGCAGTTTGGAGGATGCAGCAAAGCAGTGGTGCTTTCCCAGAGAGGGTCCTTCTCTTCCACCGCTCCTTGGCTCTGTTGTGACTGTGGCTGCTTTCTTCTGCACGTGGTTTTTTTTTTGCCTCCACTGTGCTTCTGTGTTGATGCTTCTTGATCTGGGCATTATTTTTAAATAACTAGGGGCTAGTGGAACACCAGTCGCCCATGGGAGTTGGTTGATGAGTGGTACTGTCCTGTGTTACACGGTGTGATGTGGCTGAACTGCTCACTCTCTTTGAGAGTATCCTCTGGACTGGTTTCTCCTTTTGCTTTTTGTGGATGCCTTCCACTGATGTCAACAGCAGTAATGCCTGTATACGGGACATTATAACTTGGAGCTCGGTATCAGTCCTTTCTCGAGTGTTGCTACGCATCCCTGCTACTACTATAATGAAAAAACTATCCCAGGATTCTGGTGCTTATTTCATATTCCTGCTGTCAGGCTTTCTGTTTCTAAAGTCACATCTGTATTGATCCTTCCAACTTATTTATAAGAATACAGTATAAATAATTTCTCTTCCTTCCACAAGCTTTTTCTCATAACCAACTTCAAGAGAAAAGCTAAAAAAGAAGTATTGTATTTTCCAGATGAGGGAAACCTGTCACTTATTTTGCAGTCTGCACATCATACTTCCCATACTTCTGCGATAACCAGCATTAAAAATTTCATCTTGAAGAAGACTCTTTAGGCTCCCCAGAAAATGCATCGACTTTGTAGAAGGCATTTGTCTTCAGAACGGACTCAGTTTGTGTGTGGAGAGCTTTCATTTGCCTGTCATGTAAATGTATCATGTCCATTTATAGTTTCAAAAAGCAATGAAAAATGAAAATAATGTTTTTCATTTCTAACAGATTGGATTCAGTTTGAGTGCACATGACTTATTTTGTATAACGAATACAAAGCAAGCTAGTTAAAAGTTGTACATGCTAAAACATCTGTGCTTTACATGTCCATGGTGGCTGAAGAAATGGGAAAGCTACCTTGGAGAAACGATAAATAATTACACATATACATGCTTTAAAAACCCATTACGTACACTTCTGGCATCCTCTGAATAGGAAAGCACAAGTAAGATGTTTGAATGGAGTACAATCCTTGAACATAATATACACAGAGAAAAGAAGAACTTCAAGTTACGTCTTTGGAGCAAGGTAGAAAAGGTGTTTCTCTGTGGCATGGCTCTGCTTAATAGAGTAATTTAAATTTAACTTTAGCTTCATATATTCCAGTTATTTCAGAGACTGATGAGAGAAATTTATCTTTTTATATAAGTTTGCTGCTGCTGGTTATGGAAAAAATGATATACTGTTTACATAAATAGATAGTATTTAACTTTATTTTCGTCAGTCCTTTTACTTCTTTGTTGCCAGCAGAAATATACGGTGTGGTAGGCTTTTTCTGGTCTAAATTGGACTTTTTCTCTTTAGCTGCGTGCTCCTTGTAATGCAAAACAGTAGGCAGTGATCCATGCAGGCTTCCATTTATAATATTAATACAAACCATGTTCCATGCTAATACATCTCATTAATATTAAAGCAAGAAGTGTAAGACTGGTAAGTGCTTAATCATTTGCAATTAGCACCTAACAGCTAATTCAGTGGAGGGCTTTTAGAAGGAAAAAAGTGTGTATGGGGAAGGGGGGAGAGAGAGGGAGCAGCAGTTTGCTAAACGCTGGTTGATTTAACTTAAAGTATTTTAATACTGTGAAAACTTAGTAATTAGAAGAATTCTTGTCACCAGACAACTTTCCCTTAATTGATAATTTAAAAATAAAATAAAATAAAACCCTATTCTCCTTAGAAAAGAAAGCAACGACGGCGTAAACCATAAAATCCCTTTACTGATTTAGTTGGAGATTGTTCTTACTGACAATTCAATCATATAGGGTTATCTGACGTTTAATCTGCTTAAGGCAGGAATCTTGCCTTTACTGAAATGCAGAGCGCCATGCTAAACTTCTTGGGCTGTTTATGTATTTAGAAAGTGAATCTAATCAGACTGCAGCTGAGGTGTCCAAATCAGGTTGTTAAAATACTGATCTACAAAACCCAGTGAGAAAAACGAGTAGTGGGATCTTAAGCGAAGCAACTTCCTGGTGTTCACATGAGTCGGTGTAGTGTTCTGTTTATGGCTGCTGTTCTGGTATCTCAACAGCCTGAGATCGCTTGTCAGTTAGGGCTTGTCTGTTTGGGAAACTTAACTACCCCAGGTGGAGAACCACATAGTTAAGATTCAAAGTGCCTGTACATTTAGTATTGAGAAAAGTTGCATCCGATAATTACCAAGTTAATAGCAAGGAATGGTCTCTTTGTCTTGTTTCCCATCCCAGTTGCATTTCAGGACTTCTCTGATGCTACTTGTCCAGTTGTGTCAAGTATCTGCTACAACTTGACTCTTTTCTTCAAAATATCCTTTTTTTTGAAAGGATGAGTGGTGGTCAGAGCCAGGCTTCGAAAGCAGGGTGCTTATCTCTGTTCCTGGCTTTGCTTTTCTGTGCTGCTTTGTCTAAAGCTTAACACTTCCGGCTGAAAGACCCCATATGTGTAATTAGAGAAAAAAAAATGTTGCCTCTAACTGGGGATTTGAGGTTTTGTTCTTAGGAAGTACTTACGATTTTTGAATAAGATAGCTGTGTACATATTTATGTTACACTGTGTTTTTGTGAATCGGAGACAAAAATATTGCTGCACGCTGATGTCTGTAAAGTTCAAACTACATTGTAGAGGTAGATTTACTGTCAACAACTTTGAGGAGAATTATGTATAATTTCACATATTATGAGTAATCTGAGGAGATTTACCGTGTAGATAGGAGCTAAAATGTCTTACCTCCCACCTCTCCTCTTTTTCTCTCCATCCCTTGTGATTGCCTGGCCTGATACTCTGCAAGTTGTTCTTATTTTATGTTTTCTACTCTTTTCCTTTTGTCATGGTGGTTTGCATTTCATTCCTTTTTCCAACTGCTTGTGCCTCATCTGTATAATAACCTCAGGATTTACCAATTTTTCTTCCTGCACTGCTCCGCACGTGCACAAGTCTTCCTGACCTGAGAAGAAACAGCTTGTCACAGCTCATTGATTCTGGCAGGTATGAAGCAGAGGCTATACGGGAGCAAACCTTACTGTACAGAATGGAACCCGTTCCCTCTCTGACCCCACTTATGCTGGCTATTTCCAAACAGTTCTTATGTATTGGTCAACTTTCCCCCATATCGTAATGGCTGAAGAAACCTCATGACTCTCAGTCATTCTGTGTGCTGCTCATGAAGGAACAGGATCACTTCCAGGAGAGTTTGTATTTCCTTTTCTCTCACAGGTCTTCCAGTGTAGCAATGCTGAGTAGTATTTTTCAAATAGAGTGTCTCAAGCTTTACGAGTTAAAAAGTTAAATAACACTTAAAAACTGAAAGGGATGGGGAGAGGGAAGCTTCCAAATAATAGTGTGCAAAATTTATTTCCAAATTATTACTCTAAAAAAACCTAGAGAGCCATAACATGATGGAGAACAGTGAAAAACTGTAATCTGACTCATTTGGAGGCTTAAAGGAGAAGGCTCTCGTAACAGTAGCAACAATCTAATAGATAATAGACATAAAAATCAGCAAATGGTTCCGGCAAGCACCATGAGAGCTTCAGAAGAGCATGCTCATGATCTTTTCCTGTCTCTCTGACCTTTACCAGCAAAAGTTGTCTGTCCTTACTTGAAGAGAAGCAGGAGGGAGCAGGATTGACAAGTAAAGATCACCACTGAAGAGGTGCTAAATTAAAATAACAAAATGCTGTAATTTGCTTGTGTTGCTGTGCTTTAGATAAAGATTGGAAAAGCTGTTGTGAGGGGGCAAGGGTGGAGAAAAAGGAGAAGAGTTTTCTAAGAATAGTTTCAAGATTTGGGAAAAGAAAGTAAGTTAAGTCAGCAGCACACAGAAAGAGCAACTGTAGAGAGGGAAAAGAGCAACAAAAGATGAAACAAATAATAGGAGACCTGACTAGAGAGAAGATGAAACAAAAGAAAGCAAAGGAGAATCAAAGCAGGAGGAAGTATAGAAGAAGGACACACAAGGGGAAAAGATTAAAAGATGCTGTTGGGAATATCTTAGTAACACGAAGAGAGGGATGAGCACGGGCTTTTACTGGAGGGGAAAGGGAGGAGGGAAGAACAGAGGATAGATGGGTGTGGTAAAAAGATGAGAAGTATTAAAATTCATCTGTGTGTGTAATCTCTGCACCTCTGCAAACCTTTGTCCAGGCACTCTGCTGTTCCAACCTCTTTCTGTCAGCAGAGAAGGCAGTAATGACACCCAGCGCCGGGGCCACGCTGATTGGCGAGGTGAAAAAAATCACTTTGGAAAGGAAAGGACAAACCTCTCAAAAAGAAGTCATTCACTTGTCAAATTAGTGGCCTTAATGAAAGTAGATAGAGGCTAATGAAAGGTTAAACCTGTAAATTGCAATCTAACAAATGGATTCACAGAAGACATATCTCTTTTTATAGTAAGAAAAGACATAATACTGACAAAATATTATTACCTTGGAGAGACCATGACCAAGCTGCGATTCCCTCAGACAGCAGCGTGCTCTCCTGCTGTTCTGCTGAGCTGGGCACTCCTGCTTCTCTTGAAGGACTGACAGACAAACAGCTCTTCATTGATCGCTGTACTTTGAGAGTGCTTTGATCATTACACTGAGTCTTCAGGAACATATAATATAATGATATCTCTGCCAGAACCCAGGCAGCTCAAAATAGAATCATTAAGTTCAGTCAAAAGTCTTACATTTAAGTATTGTGAAGGATTTGGGAATTATATAGTAGGTAAACTTATACAACGGACTGCTTATGACAAAATTACAACAAAATCATAAATAAAATTGGGTTCTTTCATCTTTTCTATCCTGATTTTATCTTCCTGGCATTTTTTATGGCTTTGGTTGATAGGCACGGACAAGAAAGGGGCTACTCCGTTTGAGCCTGAGAGATGTGAGAGTTGTAAATGTAAGATAGCATTGGAGAATTAACAGGGTAGGTACCGTATGTCGGTTTAGCTGGACTTTTCCTTTGCAACTTACCCCTCGTCTCTTTCAGAGACTTCTTTCTTATGTGTTTTGTTTTTCCTTTGTTCTTCCAGGCTTCTTTCATGCAAATTCTTCCCATCTGGCATGTTGCTTATTACAAGGACTAGTTCTACCAACACTGGTCTTGTCTAAAGGCGAATGTAATAAGATTTTCATTTTCAAGTTCATTGGGGCAATGAACTTTTGCTCTTGCTCCCTGTTGCTGAAGGGCACTCTAAATAATTAGGAATAATAAAAGTGAAGTTGTTCAGGTGGGAAAGACTGGCTTCAAGGTGTTACACTCTGCTATGTCATTATTTAATCTGACCATACACCACCAACTCCTTGCACACGATGTGCCTTTCTTAAGGTCACTGTTCAAAAGTTTCAGGCAAATCAAGAAACTTCCTTTCCAATCTGTAGAAGAGAGATCATGAATACTCCTTTCTTCCAAAAAAGGTGCAGTTTTAAGCAGGATGTGAATACAATAAATACGTTGTACAAGGGTTATACTTCTAATTTTTCAGCAGTTTGGATATTTGGTAATTTGGTGTCACATCAGGAAGTTTTAATTTGAGTGTTTTATTGTGCCATACATTTAGTAGCAGTCTGATACCGGAGAGAGGAAATTACTGCAGTCCCTATTTTTCATGGTTTGTTTGAATGAATAATTAACTATCACACATGATTAATTCAAAATATTTAATAATAAAGCATTTCAGTACACCTCATGTAACATCCTGTATCACTTTCGCAGTGTGCTGCGTATGAGAGATATGATAGTAAAAAGTGGACGCAGAAGAGCACAAGTGCTAGAAGTGTGGAACATGGCAGTCGAGGCACGAAGGACAGTGCACTGCTCTTTTTATACCTGGCTAAGGGAGCACTAGATCAAATGCTGGGGTGGAGGAGGGAGTGGGCTGAGAACAGCTCCCAATAGTTGCAAAAACACCTTTAAAAGGGAAGATATACAGCAATTTTAAACTGAACCAGAAAGAATTAGGTGATTAGTCAAATTTTGTGATGAAGGAAAGATTGGTCTTGTTGCTTCAGCAATGTCAGATGATCCAGTGGATTGCCTTCTGCGTGACCAGTGTGTAGCTTTGTCACTGACTGGGTGTGTATGCCAAGTACCTGTGCTCCAGGTTTTCTTTGTGCAGAAGAAATATTGATACTTCTAAGCATTTTGAGATCAGAGACAAAAGCCCTAAGAATTCAGTGTACTGAATGACATTACCAGCTTGTACCTGAGGAACTACAGCTTGTAGAGTTCTCTGCGTTTTAGGAAATGGGGTTTGAAGTGGTGCCAAACACAGAACAACAATAATAAGAGGTGGAGTGTGGCTTAGCAGACATGGATGGTCTCATGTTCTCCACTTGTGATGGAATAGTCACAAAGACAGTGTCACTTCTTAAAAACAAAATCCTCTTACAACTGCACCTTGAAAACAAAAAGGAGAAAGTAATTGAGAATGAGAAAGAGGAGGAGGAAGAAGTAGAAGAGAGGAAGAAAAAATAAATGCACTTCTGCAGAAACTGCCTGGAAGGCACAGCTTTGTGGCCTTTTCTGTGCAGTCCCCAGGAGGAGCGCAGGAGGAGCTCTGGGGCAGCCCAGGAGCCCCAGACAGCCCCTCTTACACAAGTTCTCAGCTGTGCAGGGACTCACACCTCCTTTCTCGGATTTACGGTTGCAGCAGCCAGGGGAAGTATCATCTCAAAACTTTTCATAAAAGCTGATATTATACCGTGTTCTTCCAGTAATGATGAGTACTTCCTGAAAACTTACTGAAGATCAAATTCATTGCAGGATTTTTGGGCAAGAAAACAGACTTTTAAAATATAATCCACATTAATATAAAAAAATCTGATGCTGTAACAATCTGATTCGCTAAAATTCCCACTGGTTTCTGTGTGGAGCTGAGTGTTTCTCAAGAGGTGCACAGCAGCTTACAGCAGTGAACCAAAGCTGGGCTCTCTTTCAGTCTTGTTCCCTGTGTGGAATACTTCTCCTTGGCACTTGCTGCTGGCTAGCTGGTGACTTTTAAGCAGATATGGAAAAAAACAGTTTCAGTTTTCTTTTCTCATAATAGTTTTCTCTTTTTCCTCTGTATCACTGAAATTTGTTTTTAATTGGTCATCTTAAATCAGGCAATAAATTCCATTTCCTTTTTACAAGAGGATTCTGTGTTCTAGCCAACATGATTTCTCCCAAACCCTTTCTTGCTCCTAGCTTGTAAGCAGCAAGTTAGTATGTCCAAAAAAACTTACTTGTTTTGGCTGCAGTTTTTGAATAAGCATGTTAGTTTTAAATATCTTTGACACTTCTAAATAGGCCAACAAGAAGCATAAACAAAGTTAGCCAGGGTAGAGGCATTTATCCAGTTACATGCAGTTTGTCTTTTCTTTCCTGCTGAACTCAAATTTGAGTGTTCCTTCCCACTCAGTGTGGGCAGGACAGAGTCCAATATTTGGATTAGCCTGTAAATGATCTTTAGTTTATGAGAAGATTGTGCAAAATGTGAAGCTGATCCAAAGCTCGTGAGGTCTTGGGAAGCCTTTCCATTTACTTCAGTCAACTTTGGAGCAGGCTCTGTATGGAGGAGGGAGAATGTATCTGAGCTGTTGCTGGTACAAAGTCCCCTCAAGGACAAGTTGTCCATAAAAACTGAGTTTTGCTATCAGGCAGCCAGATCATGGCCAGAATCACTGGAAAATCCACTGAACAAGTTCTTGGCAGCCTTTGTTAATGGAGTTCCTTTACATTTATTTGAAAATTTTCCTTGGTGTCTTGTAAACACAAACTAGCCACCCTTAACTCCCTGTTAATGTAATGAGTACAACTGTCATTTTGTCACAGAGAAACGTAGGTTGAAATAATTGCAGTAAGGTTTTGTCAGAGTCAGATATGATAATGTTAGGTACATGGTCAGAAAGAAGAGGTTTTGTCATTGATATGAGCAAAAGCAAGGATGGATCCCAAATGAAACAGCAGCTTTTTATGAAAACTCCACATTGACTAAAACTAATACACATTGTATTGTAATTAAAGTGCAAATTTCTTGTATTCTGGGAAGCTTTCTGTTTCTTGGTGCATGTTATTATGAAGTTCTGATAACATCTGAAGAAGGACTGCAGTGGTCCTTATTATATGGAGCCACATTTCCCTACGTATGTGTGTTCGTTTCCCTAATGTATAGCAAAGTCTTCACGAGTCTCAAGAAAAAAGGTCTGTAAAAGGCAAAGTATAATTTCTGTCATTACTTGTCATTTTCCCATGTTATCACTTTACACAGTGTGGAATTTTTAAAAATAAATTATATAAATATTTATGTAAATGTTGATTTATTATTCAGTAATCAATCTTTGGATACATTGTAGCATAATCAGTTATATGTTAAAAAGCATTTAATTTCATGCCTAATTAACATATTATAAATTGAGGAGAGAAAATTAAATTATTATGGACAGTTTGCAAATGTAATACATAGTGTTCTTCAATAATTGCATGAATATTGGCTGTAATGTGATGTGTTACTTCCACTCTCTTTTGTGCTCACTCCTTACTGATAGAGTGGAATGAATGGGCTCCAAGGGACGTGTACTGTACTGCCCTGAAGTAGCATCAGATTCCCATTAACATCAAAGCGAAGTGTGTGCAGAGGCAGAGAACAGTATATGGCCCAGTGTGTGTAAATTAGATCAGCTCCATGTAGGCATCTGGAATTTTGAAACACGTCTACCTTTTGAGGAGCAATTTCCTGTAACTTGATTATTTTGGCAAATAGCTGCATAGCTCGGGCCCAATCCTCCTCTTTGTTTAGCCAGTGGCACAATTCCCACTGACTTCAATGAGAACAGGACAAGATGCCAAAAAGCACGTGTGTAGCTTGTGGAGTTTGGCTATGCCTAATTTCACAGCACTGTGAATTTTGCAAAAATTCCTGCCACATAACGCTGTTGCCTTGTTTTGTGCTGTCTTTGCACTTCACGTAATAAATTTCTGCATTCTGTGAAGGGAGTAACGATTTCTTGAGCAACTGAAGAGACAATATGTATTGGTTCATAATATTTTCTTTGGGATCCTTGACTCCCTGGGAATTTGAAGCCAGCTGTTTGCATTGCATTTACAATGCTTAGGACCTAGGGTTTCTGAAGAAGGTAGAAGCTTGACTTTTGTCTAATTAAATTGACTTCATAATGGAGAATTTGATACAATATTACAGAGCTGAGGTCAAAATAAAGAAGGGCAGAATGGGACTGCTTAGCTTTATTCAACTGAGCCATGCAAATTGGCTCCCAGCTGAATTGTTACTGTTAACTGAATAACTTGAGTAGTCTTTGTTGTTTAGAGATAAATAATAATACATGTTACCGAATTCCACTGACAAATGAATCATTTAATGATTGAGTTTATATAAACATGCATATTATAAAAAAACCTTGAAAAGTAAAGCTCCCTTCAGTCGATAACAGGGCAGTTTTGTAAACCACTTAAAGCTGTGATAAAATCCTACTTGACTGGCCCACGAGCAGATGTGACAAGTTGAATTTATTTCCTCTCTTACCAGGAAGCTTTGCAGGAAACTCTTAACATATGGTGCTTTTCACTTCCATCTAGAGCTATAAATGTTATTGGAAAAGGATGTTCCCAGGAGCAGCAAGTTTCTGACGTTTCTGCCAAATGGACTCCAAATGATCCTTCTGTGGTTCTGAATTCCCCGAGTTCTTAGGAGCTGGCAGCCAAGAATCTCTGATCTAAACACAACTCACTAATTTAATTATTTTATTACAGATCTGTGGAAGCCTCTTACAGACCAGTGACTTTGCATCTGTATTGGATCTAGCTAGGCAGGAAGCACAAGTTAGAAGAGTATAAATATTTTGTTTCTTAACTGATTTTTTCCTTGAAAACTTGGAAACCATTTCACACACAAATCAGTCACACAAGCGTGAATGCAGAGAAATGAGAAATGGAGATAAAAGTAACATGAAGTTGTATTTATTTGGTTTATATTTTGAATGTCTGTGTTTCCTAGGGAGACCAAGTAGTGTGTCCAGTAGGTAGGAGTGGTAATGCAAATCACACCGTAACATTGTACAGCTGCACTTGAGCCCTTACCTCCTCCCCAAAAAGGTAAATTAAGTACTTCCATGGAGACTAAGTCATCGAATCCCTCGTATCTGGTTTATAAAAGCACAAGAAGTTCAGAAGAAGCATCAAAGTGTATGTTTTTGTTTAATGTAGTTCCAGAATATTTTCCTTTAGGAAACTAAATGGCTAAGTTTTGCATCTCTTCTTTTGGAAGGTCAGCTACTGGCTACAAAATAACGTTTAGTCTAAGATTATCAGCTTAGGTTGCAGGAGGGTTTTGCTGTCGGTTTAGTTGGAGGACTGAAAGAGAAGGGAGAGGGTTGTGTTTCAGGCAGGATCTGCTTTGGAATGGCATCAAAAAGAGGAATATGAGCTGGTAACACTGGAAACCACGAACAAACCCCTCACCATTACTGGAGCCTGGGCATGCCTGGTGGCAGTGTTTGGTGTGATCCTGAGCGCTTCCTCAGCGTCACACCAAATTCTAAGGGGAGACAAGGGGATTTTTTTTGTCAGTCAACTCAGCTGTAAATAAAAATCTAGGCAGAGGCTGATGCTGACAGCAAGGTTTTGAGTTCCTTGGTCATGGGTGCTTTGCTATGAAAGAGAAAGGATAAAGGTATGTCTGTCTGACACAGACACAGTGTTTGATGAAAGAAAGGATATTGACTTAAAATCCAGCTTTGGCTTGGGTGCGACAGTGTGAATTTCCCCTCTCCATAATGGGAGTTTGTACCAGATGAGCTGGGGAGGGGAGATGACATCCAGAGAATTACTCTGTGACTCTGCTATCCATGAGTTTATGTTTATATGAGTGTGCAGAGGAGGAAAAATAGTGGTTCTAAGTGCCAAACGCCTTTTTCTGATAATTATGTTTTCATACAAAATAAGAAATAGAAGTCCTTGCAGCAAAGAAAATGAGTTATCTGATATCACAAGACTTGGGATAGGTCCAAGGATTGGAAGAATATACTCTGGAAGAATATTTCTGGTCCATGAAGGATGGAAAGCAAAAATGGCAATGAGCAGTGTTGCTGAAATTTGTACTGGTGGTCTATAGGCCAGGAAGAGTCGGAACTGCTGAAAGGCAGCAGATAAAACGGGGCGAACAGGGGTGATAAAAACATTGAAATCAGGAATAAAAAGCTGAATGTGACTGATTGAAATCATATTAAAAAAAAAAGTCTGAGGAATCATAATGAGAAAGGGGGATTTTACCCACAAGCACACTGGAAAAATCAGTACATTGTTTCAAGAGAAGAGCTATCTTAAGAGGGAATAACTGGATGAGAATCTAAGGCTGGATAAAAGTGTTTTAAAAAAATCACAGTTATGTTCTTACTGTGTGGCTAGGTAAGGCTTTAAAATGTTTTTCTCCTTCTTGAAGGTGTCAGCCTCTTAAACAGTGATGGAAAAATGCAGAATGACATCTACCCATACAGTATTAGATTCTGACAGGGCACTGCTAATGCAACTGTAGTGTTTTATCCTGCCCTTCTTATTTGGCAAAGATCTCCTTTGATTATGTTAATTGATAGTGAATATTCTGCAAGCAAATTATGGCATCCCCCTTCGGGCTACCTCAGCTGCAGAGGGAGAACCCAGGCTATGCTCATGCATGTCCTGAGCCCAGCTTTCAGCATGAAGTGGAAAAAAAGTTGATCACGGCACCTGCTTGGTGTTGTTTGCCCCGACACCATGCAACAGCATGAGAGTTCTTACCCCTCAACACTTTGCTGATGGGTAACCGAGTCCTCGCTTTCCAGTTCAGATTCCCACATTGCTATTAAGTGTATTACGGCCATGATAGCCTGGATTACTGTGTAATTTATACCCTGTATGTCTGGTGCCAGACTGATGTACAGAGGTATCAACAGTCTTTGATATCTTTCTGAACTAAAGATTGTTTTGGTGATTGATAAATGATGACATTTACTTTCATGTTTTACATCTTCAAAACATATGACATAATCAATAATTTTCCTTAACACTGTCCTAAATATCTGTAGCTAAGCACTTGATTTAGACTCAGTGAGTTGCTGTACGTTAAATAAACACCGACTCCAGACAAAACAACTATTTTGTCACATTTTGTTTTCATTTGCATCGGTGCAACCTCACTGAATTCACTGCAGTACATCTAAAGACATGATTTGGACAGTAATTTAGCAAATCTTCTTATGTAGTGGAGCTGTTAAACTTCAGTAAAAATATTTTAATAATCAATTGCTATTTAATTAACATACAATTGCAGTCTTAGTAAATCTAAATTAAATCCCCATTTTAGCCACTTAATTCAAAGTGTGAATTAAAATTCTCTATTGATAAGTAGTATTATAATAGGCTTTCAATCCTGAATTGAAGCAAAAAATCAATTGTAACATTAAGTTGGATTCAGTATAAAATTAATCATATATTTCTAGCATAGTGTAAATTCCTTCTTGCACCTTCTCTTGGGGCAGTATATCAGTTCTTGGTCAGAACATTATGGTAAGGGAACAGATTGCATTTCCCCTTCCTGGCTTTCACAAGAAGGACTGTGGTACCTCTGCATTTTCTTCAAAATTCAGGCATACTTTAGAAAAGATAGAGTCACAGAGTGGACAGATTCTTTTGGCAGAGTCTGGACTTGGGGCTGATTTGGGCAGAAGTTCTGAGAGAGCTCTCCCACCTCAGCCACGCTGCTGCGCAGGGAGTAAAGGAGATCTGATGAAGACTGGTGAAGGGAGAAAGAGGCTAGGATGTGAGGCAAGGATGAGCAAGAAAATGAGGTGAGTTAGGCAGAGGGAAAAGAAAGGTATGTGAAAGGCACAGCAACAATTAAGGAGGTAGGAGACTCTAAAGGATTTTCTGAGAATAAAGGGCCAGGATAAATTTGCACAGAGGGAGACTTAAGATTGGTGTATGCAGTGGGAAGGTAGAAATGCCATGTGTTTTACCTCCCTGATGGAGCTTGTGATGTGAACTAGTCATTGACTTTAAGGAATGCATTGACCACAGTTACTGTGTCCTGTTCACCCCCACAGATTTCAACCAAAGCCTGAGTAACATTAGCGAGTCACATATTTCAGCTGTAGCCAATACTTTCTGCTAAATCTGTCTCTCATAATGATGTCTCAGCAGGACTGGGCCCCGCTCTTCTGTCACTGATCGGAGCAAATCCAATCGAAGCAAATTGGAGCCAATTGGTGTTTCCATTATTCAGTGGCAGGAGAATTGAACTCATTGTCGCTAAGGATATATCAGTACTTCCTATTAATGTCAGTTTTCAGTTTTATAACATTTTGTTAGGAGTTCCCTCAGGCTGTATTCACTATACAGATTTTCAGAGAAGGAAGACATATTTTATATTGAGAGCTCATTTGGTTTATTGTTAGAGGATGCTTGTGTTCAGAACTTAAATGGATATTACTTTCAACAAGTGAAGACATTGTCCCCTTTATTGTAGCTACTGGTCTGCAAATGGACAATTCACCCAAATTTTCATTGGATAGCTTTATTGGATTTTGGGCCAATTTAAGCAGAATTATCATTTCTTTGCTAAGCTCAATACTTGGCAATATACTCATGCCTTAGATTTTATAATAGATGACTTTTTTAATATTACATACTCTGTATTAATACCAAGCTTCCATGTTTTGCTAGAAAACGACTATATTTTGCCATCGGGTATGAACATGCAACTTTTGCTAATTAAATAAAGGTTAAAAGGACATTTTCAAGCATTATAATAGATTTTAGCTTGCCGTTTTTTCTCTTTATTATTCTAAATGGTTCTTTAAATGTCCTAGCTAGTTTTATTTTAGAAGTTTGAAGATGTATTACTTTGCCACAGTTCTACTTTGGTTTTGGTTTTCTATATCTATCTTGATTGCTGTCATTATTACTATTTCTTGCACTGTTGATTGATGGTGTCATTTTAGCTTAAGGCTAGTGTGGTGTAATCATTCTGCCTTCAGCATCATTTTTCCCTATGGCATGAAGATGAACATAGTGAACAGTACAATTTACAGATTGGAAATGTTGCTACTGGCATTCTGTTTAGCAACAATAGAAATAATCTTATGACTTCTCTCATGGTGAGCTCCTCCAAGTGTTTTTCTTCTCTCAGACTTGCTGATGTACATCAGGAGTAATGCTATTTATTCCAGTTAAATATGGTGTTTCTCAGTGAGGAGAATGTGCTGTCTAAAACAACAGTCTGTCCAGACCTTCATGGGGCTTATGCCATGTCATTAGTCACACGGAAATATAATTGCTAGGAGTGCTCCCCTTTGCCTACAATTTGCCACTGTTCAAGTGTATTTGGTGTGTCGCAGAGTCCTGTTGTTCCCAGGGACACAGGAGGGTAGAACACAAGGGAAACAAAGCACTGCTGTTTGTCTTTGCAACCTTCTTTCTTGTCTGCCCTTGAAGGCTGAGACCATAAGCCATAATGTCTCTGTTATTAAAATAGGAGTGGAATTTGGTCTGTTTTGTGTGTTTACACGTGAAAGGCCATCAGCTCAGCTCTGTAGTTATACAGTTCTCCTTGCTTCCTCCTTGCAGCAAGAGTCACTCATCTTTCAGAAGCTGATTCTCTATTTTCTGTTACTAGTTTCACCCTGTTTTGATTGTATCCTTTTGGAAATTGGGAGATCTGTTGCAGAGAATCCAAAATTGCATTGCAGACAATATGAAGTTGAGAGGAGTAGCTGACACACTGGGAGATTGTGCTGTCATTTAGAGTGACCAGCAGCCTGGAGAAATGAACCAAAAGAAACCTCACAAAATTAAAAAAAGCTAAATGCGAAGTCCTACATGCCCCAGTACAGGCTAAGTCTGACCAGCTGGAAAGGAGCTTTGTAGGCCTGGGGGTCCTGGTGGACACCTACTTGACCATTAGCCAGCAATATGCTCTTGTAGCAAAGAAGGTCGACAGCCTCCTGGGCTGCATTAGGCAGCACCTTGGCAGCACGTCAAGGGAGGTGATCCTTCCCCACTGTTCAGTCTTGGTGAGATGCATCTGGAGTGCTGTGTCCAGTTCTGGCCTCCTCAGTACGAAAGGGAGGTGGACATACTGGAGAGAGCTCAGCAAAGGGCTAGGAAGATGTTTTACAGTCTGGAACATGAGTCATATGAGGAAGGGTTGAGAGACATGGGATTGCTCAGCCTGCAGAAGAAAAGGCGCCGTAGAGTTTATGAATGTGTGTAAATACCTGACAGGAGTCAGTGAAGAAGATGAAGCCAAGTTGTTCCCAGTGATGACCAGCAAAAAACCAAGAGGCAATGGGCACAAACTGAAATACAGGACGTTCCATGCAAACATAAGGAAAACCTTTTTTTACTGTGAGATTGGTCAAACATTGGAGCAGATTATCTACAGAGATTTAGGAGTCTCCATCCATGAAATTATTCAAATCTTGAATGCGCATGGCCCCGAGCAACCTGCTCGAGTTGAGCCTGCTTTGAGCAGCAGGGTTGGCCAAGATGATGTCCAAAGGTCCCTGCCAACCTCAATGATTCTGTGAATTTCTTACTCGTACCCTTGCTTACCAGATCACAATATAGATTCAGACAATCTTTCATGAAATATCCCAACATGAGAAAAAATTGCCTACATGCAGTGCTGTCTTCAACCCTCTGTCCTAGTCAGGCAAAGAGGTACCCATGTATGGTGGTGTTGCTTAGACATTGTAAACGCATACGCTAAATATCAGTATGAAATGATATTGTCCTTCTTCTTCATAGTTCTGCTGAGAGTTTTGTAGCTTTGCAGATCTTTTTTTTTTTTAGATCTGCCTTTTACGAAAATACTGCTCTACACTTATACATTTTGCTAGCATACACCAGATATCTTCACTGGAGGTACTTTTGCAAAATATCCATATTTATTCATACCCACTTTTTTGGGAACATGAGCCTTGTAAATACTTCTGCTAGATTTTGTGGTATCTCGTACACCAGTCTGTGACTTTTATCCCCTGGCAACGTTGCCAGAATGACTTTGCACACCAGTCTTTGTTCCACTTCTGCAAAGACTTAAATTCTCCATTCTCACTTCCAACAGGCCTCATTTCTTCCCAAATCTTAAGTTAATAAGACATCATGTATTTTTATGGACTCTCTTTTTCTGTTTAACTCTGTTTAATTCTGAAGGGTTTTTTTTTCCCTGAGTATATTTTGTAAATAGCTGTGATTCTGTAGCTTTCTTGAAACCACTTTATTTGTTAGCATCTGATTCACAAAATAGAAGCTGTTGGTCAGCTTTGATCAGGCACAAAGACCACACAGAACATATTTTAATGTATTCAGTTGAATAAGCAGAATCTTAAAAAATACATCTTTTTTCCAGTGCAAGTGCTTGTCTTCATAAATTCGGGATTTGCTTCCATGAGAATTTGCAGATACATCTTTTAAATTGACAAACATCCCTCTTCCTAGACTTGTTTGTTAAAATATTACGAAGGTAATAAACACAAATAAGTTTAAACATACTAATTTTAAAATATGATATAATTTTTGCAAAGGCATTTCTTCATTATTTGCTCAGTTCTAATTTGGACTCCTTACCACCAGGACACGAGCTGGACCCCCTAACTAATTTTAAATAAATTACTGAACAAATTATAAAACTTTTGGTCTTTATCAGCATGGGCTAAATTCATGCTGGTTTTCATCAGATGAAAGACTATGTCACACTACGATTCCCTTGAGCCATCCAGTCCCTCAGCTATCAGCAGCACTTTAATTTTCTCTTAGAGACAGTATAATGTGAGCACTCAGCCTGGTTCACTCAGAAAATGTGGTAATTTTTCATACTTTCAAACACAGATGTTCTACCAAGTTTCATCCAGAGAGGCTAAATCTACATTTTAAAGCAAGGACACCCTAGATGTTACTTTTGAAATAACGTACAACGTGGCACAAAGAAATAAATGAATATAATTGTGTAACAAAAGTTATAAATCAGACCCAAAAGACAAGAATAACAAAATAAAAGTGAAAAATTCACCTTTTATTTACAGTGGTGAAGCCTCTAAGATTGTGAAAACATGCATTTGTATAATTCTGACTTATACAGTCCTTACAGGAGAATTTGCTAGGCATGTCTCTTGAATATGATCTTGCAGATGGGAAAAAGTTTGTGGTTTTTTTAATTCTCACAAATCATATAATTCTAAGAAAACACTTACTGCTATGAACACATTTTATCTGCAGAAATCAGATGCCAGACCTTTAAGGAAAAACATTTAGCAAGAAATATTTTCTTTTAAAGGTCAATTTTAAATCTTTCTGTTTTCTTCTTTTCATTATCAGAACATAGTATTTTTTCCTTTTCTAGATTTAGCGTATTGTTGTTAGACCACAAACCTTCAAAATGTGTGTTCCTAATCTCTAGGAAAATTTGAAAATTTCCTGAAGATGTGTGTGCCGTTAACATTGTTGTGCATCTGGAGTTCAGCAGATAAAGAAATGTCAAGCTGTTTGTATGACAGTTGCCAACATGACCAAGCAGGAACACGTTCCCAGGCCCATTCCATCATTGCCCTACAACCTGTAGGGGCAAACAGTAGGCACAGCGTTTGCAGAGAGCGAGCTGCAGATTTTTTTCCTGAAGAAACAGAGAAATTAAGTAAAACCATAGGGGAAAACCTGAACTAAGAATATTTAGGTCTCCTACTGCAGACTTGCAGGAATAGGCCAACAGATAATGAATGTGCTTAAGCAGCTTAGGGGGTTGTGTTTAAACATGGTGAAGTTTACTGATTGATGTAAACAGAGACTTAATGGGGAAGTTTGGCTCTTTAAGTTTGTGTTTAGTCTCCTCACTATTCTACATAATGTCACTGTTAAACTTGTCACTATTCTTTGTAGATATGTTTCTGAAATGTTGCCAGCACTTACAAAAAGCTTAATCTCTCCTTTCTCTCTGCATGAGTTTTCTTGAGAAGAAGTTAACATATTTTCTCTTCTTTCAAGTAGATTTTATCTTGCCCTATATAGAAATATCTTGAGACATCAACAAAGGATATCTATATACTATACAGCAAACACATATCAGTTTAATATTGTGCTTGTGAATATATGACACTTTAGAAGTAGTAGAACTGTGATTCAGTTTCTCAAAAGCAAATGATTCAAGGTAGCAGGCCCTAATATATTCTTCTGTGAAGAAATACCTGCAGGCGAGGATAATATACGGATTCCCATGTAAAGCCTGACATCCTTAGCTCAGTGAGTTTGGTTTGCACGCTCTCCTTAGAAGCTGGCTAGTGCACGGGATGCTAAAGTTTGATGCAACCTGGAAAACCAAGTGGGCTTCTCGTTGCAACCTTTCACTTCTCCTACATGTCCCTCCTGACACTGGACGCCACCTTCTTCAGAAACAGTGTGCCTATCTCTGGAAAACCTGGTTACCAGAGCATCCCTAGGTGTCTCATCTAAATCAGAGACTGGCCTGCAGACACCCCTTAACAGCACACACACGATGCTTAAAACCTTACCAAGCTTGCTCTGACTATTTCTCTGCAAGTACAGCAGATGTAGCTAATGCCTGGTAGGATACGTAGGGAAGCAGCTGGTGCAATAAGTTGCTTAACAGTATTTTAAAGCTAGAATCGTAAATTCCTGTGCTAATTTTGTCCTACAAAACCCATATGGAAGCTTCTGTGTGGTTTTTGGGTAGCATGGGGTGGAAGAACCTTAAAATTAAAAAAAATCTGGAGGCCAAAATTACTTATGATGGATGTCATGCCAGACAAAGATGTAGAAAACATACCGAGTTACTCTTTTCTCGTTTTGTACATAACTTCAGTTCTTGTACTGAACTTTGGTGAAGACTGTCATTATGGACGAAAGTATTTCTTATATCTTTTGAAAAATTAAGATGATGGAATGTGAAGTCTTATTGTTTATAGCAACAATTATTGCTAACAGTTTTTCAGAATCCTTTTAGAATACTTATTTGGCTGTAGGTAGAGGTAATAACTGAGGAAAACATATCAGAGTATTCAATTAGACAAGATATATTTATATTTTTAGTTGAACTTAAATTGGGAAGTAAAAGAGATCAAACATCTCTGGTAAGGTTTTGACTCCACCAAAGTCACTGCTGTAACTTCATTGGCTTCGTCGAGACAGTACTCTGTATCTACCATATTTGCCTATTTTTCTGTGAAGTTGATCAGACAGAAAAGGTGGGCTGCTAATTAATAAAATCATTAATGGGTTTTAGACCTCTTGTAAGAAAATGAAAATTGGAACTATGTTATGACTTTATCTCTCTTTGTAGAAGCACCATCATTTTCAGTTTTAGCTTTAGATTTTTCAGTTTGCTTTAAAAAAATGCAAAAAGGATAATTTTGTAATTACTTCAGTGTTTCTTTCATAGATAAAACTATTGAGCTACCTGACAATGTTCCTTGAATACAGAAAGTAAGATTATCTTTTCTTTAGTATTTGTCGTAATTGTTTTATTAGTAGTATTCTTTCCTTGTCTGAAAATGCAGAAAATTCTAGGGTTTTTGTTGTTTTTTTTTATAAGTAAACTACATTATTTAAATGCATAAATTTGCTTAAGCCTCAGTGGGTTACTCTGACTCGTAAGGCTATTACTTTTCCAGTTGCAAGCAATAATGATACTGCAAAGATATTCAATTCGAGAAAATATTTAAATAAACTTTTTTCATCCAAAAATGAGATGCAGCATATTTACATTTTTATTTGATGAAGCCTGTTCCTGCTATCTTTGTTCTTAATTTGGTCTCAAAAGAATTAGTAGTAAGAGGAAAAATAGTCTGTAAATATGTATGAAATCAAATTTAGAGGGTAGGCTAAAAGGTATTGACTGCCAGCAGTGCTAAACAGCAGGAGGCAAAATTTCCTCCATAGTTTTCTTCTTGGCTGGAAACACATTGCCTTCCATCTAGATTATTTAATCCTCAAAATGCACATCAAAGCTTCTCATCGGGTGGTGTATGTCTTTATAGGTGGTTGAATGTCAAAGATCTAGCTTAAAGATTTTTGAAAAATGTAAAACATAATAGATCCCAGATAAGCTCCTGTACTATTCCTTCCAGCAAAGCACTGGTATCACAGGTTGAAGCTAATCTTTGTGGCAAAAGGAAGAGCAAATTTCCTACGTGAGAATTTGTGACATCCATCCAACAGATCAAAATAAAATGATCGAGTCATGTTACTGGACTAATATTAGCTTGTTAACAATTCCCTTCTCTCTTTACGCTTGTGGCTTGCCAGAACAATAGGCTATGAGTTATCTCACTCCTCCAGCCCAATTAGACAGTGGAAAAATGTATGCAAAATATGTATGAAACATTTTCCTCTTCTATATCCTTAACAGGATGCAGGCTTCAACACTGTCCCTCTAATTTAATTCAGTCTTTGGCAAGAGATGATTACTTGTAAGGTTTGCATCAATTCTCATGAATGATTATCTCATTCTTAGGGAGTATCTTAAAAACCTTTCAAACAATTTTGTTTTGTATTTCTGAGATTGAATTTTGCCCTGACACAAGTACATGAAATAGCCAGGCATTTGTAAGGAGCCTCACAAGGACACTCTGCGGAAATGTGGTAGCTGAAGAGTGTTTTGCTTTTTGGTGTTATCTCTGCCACAGGAGCAGGGCTTACCCCACAGCAGCTGCCAAAATAGAAAGGGAAGAAATAAAGAGGTGTGAGAATGAAATAGAACCTCTTCAGTCTGCGATGAAGATTTTCTGTTCTTTCTTCTTACATTAGACTCTCCTTCCTTTTTATTTGTTTAAATACCAGTGATACGATATTTCCTATAGATGGCTCAGCTGTGACACAGAAATAAGGTAGCTGTGCTGAATACTCAGGGGTTTCATTTCACATCTGCTTAAGACAGACTTATTTTTTAAATCCTGAGTAGTCTTGTTCCCATCTCTATCCTTGACCTTCCCTTTCTTTTTTCTAGTTATCCTCTTCTTGTAGCACCTTTTTCTTTCCAGCAATCATATATCTAGTGGTGTAAGAGCGTTCTCTCTGTTTCTGCTACCTGGAATTTCTACTTTATTACCTTTCTGTCTTTCCAGATCTCATTATTATTTTCCATAACTTTTAATTTCCAGGCATGCTTTATGACACTCAGTATATTTTAATCTCTGAAGATGCTCTCTTTCCTCCTATGGTTTTTTAAGTAATACTCTTCTGTTAACTGCCGTACTCAAACACAATTTCTCTTTAAGCAACAAGGCCTTTGCCTAGCTTTATGTCTCATCAGAATTTGGCTGGCCTTTTGGTGGCTGTTGTACTTTACAAGAAAGTATTTGACAGAGTCGAAGTCCTTCTCCCTTCCTGGCCCCAATCTTAATTGCTTTTATTGTGATACAAGGTTGGGGAGCAGCCATGTAGCCCTCCCATCCCTAGAATAGCCACTTCTTGCCTAACTTTTGTTAGTTTTTTTTAGTCCTACTTCTCCATCCAAGAAATAGTAATTCAGGAGTTTAAGAGGACTTCCAAACACATCCTTGCTCTGTTTCACTTCTGCATTTCTCTTCGTCTTCTTTTTACCTGTGGTCTTCAGCGACATCCATCAGTTTGCCCTGTGGTGTTTCATGAACATCCAGATATATTCCAACAGTTAATATCTGTTGGCTTCGTCTGTGTAGCTTATGGGATTCGGATTGATCAGCTGTTAGACTTCCTCATCTCGATTCTTCTCTTTCTCATTTGTTTGGGCTCAGTGAATTATCGCATTTCAGTTGACTGGAGAGGTAAGACATACTGATGTCTAAACCATATATAGCCAAAAGTGTGGATGACTGAAATGGCAGTGTGCTGGAGCTCGGTGCTTGGGGCAGCCTTCTTGTCAGGATGTGTCTTTGCTACTGCTTCTGCCTTTGCTTCTCATTTGGTAGGCAAACGAATGGGCATTTGCTCTGCTTTCAGAGTAGGGACTAGTCAAACATCATGCTCGATATATAACCTTTGACTTGAATGTGAAAGACGCTCATTAAAGTCAAAGAATGATTTAGTACAATATGTGGCCTTTCACTTCTAATTGAAAACTGATCTTATGAGATACAAAGAAGTCACAAGTTCTGTTTAACTCACTGCCTGATTTAAGGTCTCACTGCATCTTAAGAGGTGCTCAGTGCTACTCTGGGTGAGACTTTAATAGGGATATTACTTTATTGTCAAGCAAGTGCAGTAAGTATATAAAATCAACAGCAGTGCCCAATGAACTCAACAGTCATCAAATAGTAATCCATCTTGCAAGTAATCCTACCCTAATTATTTACAATAAAAGGAAGATATAACATCAAAGAAATACATCACAGAAGGCATTATATAATTAACTAAAGATGTACTTGTATTACATCCAAGCAGTGGGGAATGTGCATTTATCACCTTGAAGCATTGCTTTTTTTTTCAATGTTCTCTTAAATATTTTTAGTGGTTTCAACATCTTTTTTTAATTTATTGCTCATTTGACTTAAAAAGCCCATAGTACTACCACTATTTTATTTTTTTAAAAAGATTTTAGGAAACTCCGCAAACTTCCAAAAAAAGTATAACTGGCTATAAATTTAATGTATAAGTTTTCTTTTATTATTATTTCTGCACTCTGAAAAAAGACTTTGTAGTACAAAAATGTTTGGTGATCTCAAGGTTATATTTATATGAGTTATATTTTTATTAAATAATGTTATGCCTTGTCTTCTGCTCTGAACACAGTATCTCAGTTTCATTTTAAGGACTAACAACTTGCGAATGGATGTATCTTTTTAATTCTTCAATGATTTTAACATGTAACAATCAAGCAACCCACTGTTTATAGTAATAACGTGTATATGCTCTACTGAAAACACAATAAACAACTGTGTGAGTTGCTTATAGTAAGCCTGCAGTAAGCAACTTGGTCCTACACAGAGCTCATTTTAAGTGTATGTTTCTTGTTTCTGTACTACTATACTATAAACTACTACTATACTACAATATTATTATATTTATTTTAGATTTTAATGAAGTCTGGAGAAAAGAAAAAAGAAAAGTTATTTTGGTTTGTTTCAGGTTAAATGTTCTTGACAAGGGGAGCGGAACAGAGAATAAGCAGCCATTGTATAAGGAAAGAGACCAACTAACGATTATTTTGATGAAATAATTTTCTGGAGGAAAATCTGATCTAAATAAATGGCTGCACCTGTCAAGGTTAGTACTTTACTTATTTAATTACATTTGTTTGATTGTGGGAGGCTCCACTTGCAAGCATCTGTCTACAATTCAGAACAGAAATCTTGCTTCTTATATTCACATTCTCTCTTTTATTGGATGTACGATTTCTTAGTTGTTTCTTAGATTTCCTAGACAAAAGAGGCAAGTGTCTGTCAAGAAAAATTTTGAGTTTTGCTTCACTTTCCCTAGGAACATGTAACCTGGTTCACCTAGGCCAGTTTCCAAAACCTTCTGTGCAGAACAGATAGACCGTTCCGCTAGACTGGCTCTTTGTAGCATACAGCAACATGACTTTGCCTGTTTCTTCCCATTTGTGAAACCAAATGAGTGACATCCATTAATGAAGCACATACTGAGGCTTGAACAGACATCTCAGTGAGTGTGGCAAAGAGAAATTTCTAAAATAAAAATTCACAAATGGCATCCCTAAATCTAGCTTTATAAGCTGTTAAACACCAACAGTCTGTGAACCCGTACGGGGAGGTGAGGAATAACACCTAGATACCTAGTAGATCATAACCGTGCATATAAACAAACAATCCAGTTGCTTAAGGGTTATAGAAATTTAAATGCAAATAGCACTTGGTAACGATACCCTGGAGACTGACATTGTAGTCAGTTTCTGGAGGATGCAGCGTTGTGAACTTAGTTTTTGCTGCTAGTTTCCTTAGAAACTGGAACAAGATATTGTTCAGGACACAAAATAATATCCTGTTTCAGTGACTGAAGGTTTTTGAACTAAAAAGTAATTGATTTTGCATGAGACACTGGATTGTCATGTACTCTTTCTAGGAAATATTACAGCATAAAATGTATGTATGTTGAAATGGTTTCAAATCTGCCATTTTAGTTCTAGTGATCTCGCTGTGTAAGTACTAAATCTGCTGAAAAATTCACTTTTAAACCATTCAAGGGGTCAGTTCACTCACAGTGCTTGTCAGCTTTAAATACTTTACTAATAATCTAATCACTGCCCAAGCACACCCAGTATTTTACTTATAAAGAAATAAATCTTCATGTGTACCTTGGTCATGAAAGGATGCACTTAATGTGCTTAGCAAGTGAATGTGTATAAAGTACATCATAGATTAATGAATAATCCTACTTGGAATACACGATAAATACAGATTAAGAGCTGGAGAACTGCAAATAGTTATGCCTACGGGGAAGCATTAAGGTCATTTCAAGGTTTTGTTCATGAGGAGATGATACAGTATTCCTGAATGAAGCATTTCTTAAGACTGCTTGGCAAAGTTGTATTACAAGTGGACACCGTCACTCTCATTTATGCATGTATTTGAATAGTCAAGGGTATATATATATGAATGCTTAGAATATGTCCAAATTTGAATGCCCAAACCAAATGGGCATCGGGTTGTATTTACATGACTTTAATGTGGAAAAGTGTAAAGGTATAATGTAAACGATGATTTCACTTGTTCCTTTAAAAGAAAAAGTTTATTTGTGGTTGGACAATATAGACAGAGAATACAAAGAACAAAAGCAAAAAAAAAGAGAGAAAAGGAAATAAATTAGTATGAACATTATTTTGTATTTCACTTTTTTTCAGATTTATTTGTGAAAAGGCTGCTTCAGTGTTCACTGCTGGGACTGGCCCTCAGGATTCCCAGTCTCTGGAGATAAGAGAGAAAGCATGGAGAAATTAAGACTTGCGCTTGGTCAATGAGGATTGGGTTAGAGAGCAGCTAGGCAAACTGAACACCCACACATTGATGGGTCCCGATGGGGTGCACCCACGAGTGCTGAGGGAGCTGGCAGATGTTATTGCCAGGCCACTCTCCATCATCTTTGAAAAGTCGTGGAGAACAGGAGAGGTGCCTGAGGA